>VZTI01001385.1:258226-344762 GCA_013397865.1 Struthidea cinerea | reverse complement strand
ACCCCCCCCCCACCCCAGCCATGGGCCAGATAGATAATTCAGAAAAGCACTCAGAATAGTTTTGCAGGAAAGCCATAAAGCAGCTGATATGACAAGGCTCATCCTTGAAGAGAGGCAGCCGCTGGTGTAGGGTCATCAATGGTGCCTGCTGAGATTTTGGAGCTGCAGATGGCCAGAGGAGATCAATGCTGTGATTGGAACAGAATGCATGGCCAGTATCTCTCCTGTTTTTTTCTTGCTTTCCAAATTCTCTTCTTCTTTGTTCTTGTTTTTCTTCAACCCCTAGCAGCTGCCTGAACTCATCAGGCCATTTTTGCATCCCATCTTGCATTCTGAAGCAGACTTTGTGGTCTTGAGCTTCAAGGAAAGATAATTATCAAGCACCTACAGAAGAAATAGAGTTTACCTGGTTTTTCTCCAAGAAATGTAGGAAAATAATTTCTTCTGCAGCATGAAACTTACATTGTTTCACAAATACTAACATTTCTAATATACAAGATTGATTATTGGAAATAAAAGATGGAATAAAAATAAGACTTAGGTACACATAGTGTGTTTATTTTTAAACCCTCATCTGTCCTCTTCAATAAACAAGAAAATTACTAACCTATATCACTGTTGTAATTCTGAGGAGTTATAATTTCCATTCTCTTTGCTGGATTGTGGTTCTATTGAACTATACATGGAATTTACAATTTTTTTGTGTTTTTTTCTTCAACCATATGATATACTTACATCATTATTGCCCTAGCCTGTGAATTTCCACAAGAAAAAATGACTTTAAGGTAATTTTTTTTTTATTTCTACTGCAGTCTTTAACTGGATACTACCTACTCAAGTATAATTCTCTGAATGCTGTAAATACATACTAGGATTGACAGAAAAGAGGTCAGCTGGCTATTTTGGACCTGTTGTCTGTTGTATATCTTGAAAAGTACGTTGCTACCTGAAGAATAAGGAAATAAAATCCAAGTTAAGGTAACTTGAGTTACAGTCAGAATTAGATGCTGAATGACATGGACATGTTATCATTTGAGTAATAACTATATCTGGGACTTTAATTCAAAAATTTGCTGTGATGACAGACTAAATTAGTAGTTTGCAATGATAAACAGCAAATACCCATGTCTCCAAGGAAGATTTCTTTCATTTTGGGAAGAAGTATTATTTTCTATATAAATAATAGGGCAGTGAAGAGAACATGGTCAGAGACACCTTACAGTTTAGCCAGTCCTGAGACCTGCTGGGGGTAAGGCAGAGAGATGAAACACCTGATGGGTACTCTCAAGAAGTGCAGTAAAAATCATGGTTACACCACCACTCCTAGGGATGCCTAGATAGAGAACTGACCCCTTCTTTTCACTATTCGACCCTCAGAATGACCACTTCTGCATTGTCCCACTCTGATCAACTATTCAGTTTTGAAACTATTGCTCCAGGACTCCCTGGCAAAATGCCATGTACTTCTCCACTACCTCAAAGAGCCACAGAAGGCAAAAGGAAGTTTTACAGATGGTAAGATTCAATCACAGTCAGTTCTGACATGGGAAATTAAGTGACATATTACTAGGACCATTAAAAAATTGTTTATGGGCTGTGATATAAATTATATATGGTTATCATGAGAAGATAGAAGATAGAATAAGTAAGCCACTTGCATTCAATAATGAGAAATTCAGCTATGAGCAATAGACAGTCAGGTTATTTTATAAAGTTATTTGTAATGAAAATCAAGAACATTCAGAAAGAGATATTGGAGTGCATGACACTCCATGGATGGTAGATTTTTTCCAAAGAGAGTATTCCTATTTCTGAAAGGCCAAGCTAGCTAAATGAAAAAAAATCGTAGCAAAGCAAATGAACTTTAATCACAATTTTTTCAAATATGTTCCACTCCATTCATCTCTGATTAAGTTTGTCTTTTTACTCTTTCTGTATGGTCAATCACTTCCAGGGTAAACACTTCCAGGAAGCAATTCAGTGTATTCTACAAAAACTTTTAAGTCATCCTCTGACAATCCTCATTTCTCTCCATTCTTCTTGGATGACAGAGACAAAGCAGCTGGTTTGGAATAGATGCCTAATTTAGAACTAGATGATAATAACCCCAGATTAACACTCTGTAATATTTACAAAACTTTTGAGTGTATTCAAAATTTAAGTATACATATTTTGACAAAGTGATTTTGCCATATTTATTGTCAGACTCTGCCTTTATACAAGGCAAAAAATAAACAGTGGAGTATGGGTTGAGGTGGGAAGGGACCTTTGGGAGAGCATCTGGTCCAATTGCCCTGCTGAAGCAGAGCCATTTAGACCAGCTTGATGAGGAACATGTTCAGACTGCTTTTGAATATTTCCAAAAAGGGACCACAATATTTCTGGGCAACCTTTGCCAGTGCTCAGTCACCCTCACAGCTAAAAACTGCTTCCCAGTGTTCAGACAGAAGACCCTGTGTTTTACTTTATGCCCATTGCTTCGCATCCCTGGACACTGAACTGTGTCTGGATCTGGATGTTCTTTACACCCTCCCTACAGTTGTTTGTGAACATTGGTAAGATCTCCCTGAGATCTCCAGGACGAACCAACCCAGCACTCTCAGCTAAGGAGTGAGACACCCTTATTTATAGGAGAGATGCCCTCAAATCATTTTTGTGACCATTTATTGGACTCTCTCTTGTACTTGCTAGCCCAGAACTGGATCCAGAATTCCAGGTGTGGATAAATATGATGAAAGTCACTTGAAAATAATATAAATATTTCAATCATCCTTTTATGAAGCTACCTATGATAATTTGCAGATAAAAAGACTATCTCTCTCATCTAGTATCAATCTTTCCACCAAAAAGCTGGTGATAGTCCAGGAGATGTCCTACCAGTCCTCTGCTATCTGCCAGGGATGTCTGAAACCTTTGACCATTAAGAAAACTGATCTCTTTGATCTTTTGAGGAGAAGTTAATGTCAAAACCTGACATTAGATGATCTGGAGATACAATCTTGACCAGTCTGCATTTAATTTTTTTTTCCCTATCAAAAACTAAACATAGGTTTCAAAGCAGAAAATATCACAGCCCATCTGCTGATTGTACTTGATCTTGCAGTGGCTCCTAAAGGAATTGCTCAGACATCTGAAGCAAAATAAAACCTAGGTAGTCAGTGCAGAATAAAAGAGGAAATGACATAAAATTGATAGTGCCAATTAAGATTATCAGCAGAGGGGGGAAAAATGTAAAAATACTGTAATCAAAATTATCCATGTATGATAAAATTTTAAGAAAATAGAAATTTTGGAAGCATATGCAATTAATAGCAGAATTTATCACTAAATGGAAAAAATATTAAGTCAGTTGGGCATTTTACTGAATAATTAGCAATTGGGTTTTTTTTTTAAATCAAGTAAAACTTGACTATAAAGAGTATACCATAATTTATAGTGCTACCACATTACTTCTGATGTTTCTTCATGCAGGTGCTAAATCACATTATTGACAGTTGTAAGGTATGTTTGTTTTATAAATAAATACATTATATAGATCTGCACACACTTATATGTACGTATGAAATCACCTGTAAAAATCTAGATGCCATTTATGCAACTTGCTCTTATGACTGCGTGTGTTATAAAAGAGGACAAAGAGTATCCTGCAAACTTTAGGCTATGTCTGATAAAATAGAAAAACTAGCAATGAAAGAAATATGTAAATAATAACAAGACCACAATTAAAACAATGATTATTTTCAATTAATATACAAGAACATCCTATAAAAGGGAAGCTGAGGCTCTGCTGTAGTGGGTGTCCAGAGAGGTATTTCATGTAATGCCATAAACCTTCCTACAGATTATAGGGGCAAGAACAGAGGTATCCTTGTTGAGCATGAACATAAACAACAAGAAATGACAAAGAATTCATCAAACCATGGCAGCAGTAAGTCTGAGCTCATGTCAAATTCTACTGATGATCCCTAGGATGCGCTTGAACACACAGGTAAACTTTTTGGAAGATGATTGCCTAACATAAAAATAACTTCAACACTTAAGGTTAGATTTATGAATCTAGAGATTGGCACCTCAGTTGGTAGCTTTTTGGCATTCAGCTCCTGAAACAAAAAATCAATAGTCAGAATGAAAGTAAAGAAAAATATGATGAAGTGCCTCTGTGGTGAAAGAAGGAAGCTCCCCGTCTTCTCCTTTCCCACCAGACTTTGCACACAAGGAAGTTACAACCACTTCTGTAAGGCTGCCTGAGACAGACTTCATGCTGGCATTTGTGAGTGCTTATTGAGCCAACCTGAGGGTCTTCAGGTGACAAGGGTTAAAATGCAGCTGGTTACACTCTTTGGAAATCCAGCCCTACACCACGATCCTCTTGTGCTCCTGCTTCAGTGCACTCATACAGATGTGGTGGTAAATTCAGAACTACACTGCCTCTCAGAGAAAAGCAACCATCGCATAAGTCTGTCAGCAAGTACTAAAGCTTTGGGGGGTTTATATTATGGATATGGGTCTGGAAAACTTAATACAATCTTTTTGTGCTTCCTTGCCTTAGGAGACTAGATACAAATAGAGACAAACAAGGTGTTTGAGAGTAGGCTAGGTTGAAAACTTGCAGTCTGTCTCTGCTCCACACTAACTGCTGTTACCATGCTGAAAAACTGATGGTTTTCCTCTTTTGGGGACTTATCTAGCAGGAAGAGGCTAGATGGGTTAAAGAAAAAGGGGGAAAAATATTGGAGTGAAGGCTTCTCTGGACTCAGGCCCCGAGGAAAGCCAAAGCACAGGAGTTGAATTAAAACCTTTAGACAGGCTGAGATACATGAAGTCATACCAAAGTAAAATAGAAATATAGATGATTTTTAACTTTTAGTAGAAATACATGCTAAGTGCCTAAAACATTAAAAAGCTGCAGCAGAGACCTAAAACACAGTTCTTACTGCAGCAGTGTTGCCTTTTCACAGGATTCTTCACTTTAGACAAAATATAGATAGAACGATACTGTTCACATTGTTTTGATAGAGTGTTCCCATAAACAATAAGAGCCGATAGAAACTGTATACGCAAATCTGTGTAATACCTGTGTAGTGCTTACGGCTGTTAGAATTAGACCAGGATAGGTTAGGAAAAGAAAAACTAGAATAGTGTATTGATTTCATTGGTTAATTAACAAATATAATCCACACTTCTGTGACAAAAAATTAAATGAATGAATTTAAGGAAGGGGAATTAGAAGAAATTATGGGAAATTGGAAGAAGATGTTGTACGCTCCCTGCTGTTTTTGCTGCTGCTGCTGTTGGTTCTTGGCCTTATCATGCAATCCCCTTTGAACTCTGCCTTCAAGAAACTATGAGACTATGAAATAAAGAACTTTGCAGAACAGCAGCCTCCTCTGCTCTCTTCTACCCTGGTCTGAGAAAGAAGGATATCCCATCAAAAAATCAACAAAAAAGGGGAAAGAAGAGGAGAAAAAAAGGGAAGAGTACACCAGGAAAAGTTCGAACCTGTGACTGTAAGGAAAAAACTGTTTTGGAACACAGAAATATACAAAAAGCAAAAGTACTGTAAAAGTCTTGAGGTAACAGTTAATAGGAAGTCAGCTATATTTCAAAGACTATGCCAGCAAGAAAAGAAACAAAAATAATAACTTTGATATGATTTTATGTGCAAACAGAGGTTCATCCATCATAGACCAGACATGTATTAAGACCTACCTAAATGGCAGAGTTGTGGCTTAGCCCCATAATGCTGAGCCGTGGGCATCTCAAAATTTACAAAATGTGAAGAAATCCGAATAGAAAAACCCAAACTGAGATTCTGTATGATCTGACCTATGAGGAAGGAACCAAAGTAGGGCAGAAATTTTATATATCCTGCCTAATATATGTCAAAGAGAGAAAACTTTGAAAAGTAAGAATATAAAGCCATGAGAAAAATGACTTAAAGTCATCCAAGGGGGCATAAATACAATAAAAGGGGAACTACAAGGCAATGTATAATTTCCTAGCCTGGAAATACATTCAGCTATAGAGCAGTCTTATAAAGCAGTGGAAGAAAACTCATCATTCCAATACCTTCACCCTATGTTCTCTTGTTGCAATATAATAAAAAATTGCTACATCAGAAGTAAAGTAAATCCTGTGCTAAAAAAAAACAAAACAAAAAAAAAACAAACCAAACCAAACCAAACCAAACACCAAAACAAACAAACAAAAAAACAAACAAAAAAACGGGGTATGGACAGGACACCTGAACCAAACCTTTAAAAATGGCCTGGGAAAAATATTAAAAAAACATAGCAGGGAATAATATTTGATTGGCAAAGAGAATGATAAAGTGATTGAATAGATTTGCCATTACCAATTTACTTAAAGGAAGCTATGCTCATATTACAAAAATTCTTAGACAGTAGTATCTTCCACTGAAACAAGCTAAGTTATTATGGACAGGGATCTATAACTTCCATACTTCTATAAGATCAAAAACTGAGCATAAATCTAGCTGGGGCAAAAGTGTTTTGGGTTTTTTTTTATCTTACTTTAACACCTACGGCATCAAGTGAAAAACCTCTTGAAGTAACCATAATGACAACAAATTTTTAAATATCACATTGAACACTTATTTTTGCTCTTCAGGGGTGGGGTGATGCAAAGCTCCTAGGGAAATAGACATTTACCCTTTTAAATCAATCCAGGTAAAGGACTTTTTGACTGCCTAAGAAATAAGGTAGCACAATCCAAGGAGTGAGAATGAAAGGAGATGAACAGAAGGTAAACCACTGTGAGGCTACTAAAACAGAGTAATAGCAGTCAGTCACGCTCCATGCATGGCAAGCATGCAAACACCGTCTGATATCATAAAGGCATTTGCTGAAAGAGCTAAATGAGACAGAACAAACAAAAATACTATTTTTGAACAGGCAGTTTCCTTTAGCAGCAGCAGCAGCAGCTTGTTTTCTCTCCCTCAAAGGAAAATCTCTGCCCTCTACCTTGTTTCAACTTTTAAATGTTTTTGTAATTTATCTGATATTTGCGTCCCATCCGGTGACATTTCAAACTGAAATGAAACCTGTTCCAAACTACTCCATGTGATTACAGATACCCGGTGAGCTGCTTCTCATTTAACAACAATGGGAAGCAGCAGCCAATACCCCATGGGCCTCTGTCCATAAGGGCCCCTGAGGCAAGAACTGCTGCTGTTTTTGAACGCAGATGAGCTGCAGTGCGTTATTGACTCACTTTAAGGACAAGTGAGAAGTTCACAGAACTGAGTTCACAAAAGAAACTTGAAATTAATTAAGATTATGTCACTTTGATCTTCTCTACCCCCCAGCCAAAAAAAAAAAAAAAGGTAACAGACTCTCATATTTACTGGATGTAGAACCAACAGCTGCTAAAGGATTTGAAGAACATGAAACAGGCTTGAATTGAACCGTCTGAAAAATTTCTTCTGCACAGGGAAATACTTTGCACAACATGACCAAACAGTATGATGTATTAAAGCACACAGCTGCATAGAAGAAGAAAGAACATTTCAGGGCAAAGAATAGCACGATACATTTTAAACAGAAAGATTATGACTCCCATTGTTTCCGAGGCTAAGATGAAACTTTGGCAAATATCCTGGTTTTACTGGCCACACTTATATTGTGGCAAATACAGAATAAGAAATTCTGATTAAGGAGTTTCTCAGTAGGTATTTACATGTAAAAGTAGAGCTATTTGTAATTTCTTTTTTAGATTCCATCTTTCTTCCTACTTTGTGAATTTACATCTGAGCAAAGACACTGAATAATGAGGCCCAGAAATGGTACTGTACAATAAGACAAAGGGTTATAAAGAGCTAATCAAACAAACAAATCAGCTTGTAGCCAAAAGGAAGTAGTACACAAAAAATAATTTTTTATTTGCCTCCTTCACAACCTACAGTGTAACTTGGGGCAAATGTAATGTAATTTGAACTAAAACAACTTTCTTTGCAATGAATGAAAACCTAGGGATTACACAAACTTGGCTATTCCACATTTAATATGAGCATACATGGATACAAATAAAGTGCATTTACAGATATAAAATTTGAAAGCAGTATAGCTTCTTAAAAATGTGTCCTTATCCCCTTCACTCACTGCTATGTTTTAATCAGATTGACCGATAATATATAATCAGACCGTTTCCATTAGGAGACGTGTAAGATCTTATCCATTTAATCTACAACTTAAACTAAGTTCTTCCAATCACTGTAACCTGATTATTAACTGATGAAAGATTTCTTGTCTAAAAAATTCCTGTCAAAATCATTCCAGATCAGGAATCTAACAGGAGCTCTGAGGAAACAACTGTGACATTCTAAATGCTGACTTTTTTAACAAAAAAAGTCCTTTATTTTACCTTTTTCATGTTCTTACATTCCTAATAATGATTGTGTTTCAAAATTTAAATATTTGAAGACAACTTCTTTTTTTTTTTTTTTTGATTCATGAAGAACAGATTAAAGTAATGGTAGTAATATGTGTTTCACTTTGATGTTACAGGGCTCATCTGCATAGGCACTGTTTAATATGCCTGTCTATTTTGACTGATTTTTGAAGCAAAGTTAGGACTGAATTTAAGGTAAATTAATAGGAAAATAATTTTTATTTTATTAAACAGATTGAAATACATAATCTAGCAAGAGGATATTTGATTTTTAACATGGTTATCTAATTCAGCAGTAGACCACGGAGTAGTAACCATCTTTCACATCCCATGCTGTGCTTACCCATTAACACAAGTTTCAAATTAAAAGAAAAAAGGTTTTAAAAGAAATCAAGCAGTAACTCTGCCTACTTCATCAGCAAACTCTACAATAGTCCACTTAAAATTCCATTCCGAAGCTCACATTAAGCAGCATTCATTGTAAATGAAAACATAAAAGTGTTGTATAAGACTGAGTACGACTAGAAGATGTTTCTACTTTTTGGCAGGCAAGATTGGTCTCTCATATGGCCAAAGCCATTTTCCTTCTTGGTGTTTTTTTATGAAGGCTAGAATTCAGACAATCCAAAACAAGCATGAAAAAATAAGGCTGAATTATGTGTAAAATATGAACTCCTATATCTGAAGTATTAGAGTTGATTGTACTGCAAAACATTCAAACCTATGCCTACCACAAAGTCCATTAATGTAATTTTTCCACATTTTATAGATTTTACAATTATCTATACTTTCCAGGATTTTAAATTATGCTTTCCTTTTACACTGATATATTGCAAAATTTAAGTTCATCAAACTTGCACATGCAATCAAGAAAGCAAAATTTTCATGACTCTGCTGTTGCCCCACTGACACTTTATTATTGATTTCAATTTGAAATCCTATAATTAATAATGAATTCTGAAAAAAAGAGTAAATATTTTACCTCCACTGCTGGTTCAAGACCAAAGAGGCTTCTCTGAATAGAAATGCATCCTTGAAATATATTTATAGGCATGAATTTTTGCTAACTTTCTGCTAAAAATTTTCTCATAAAATACAGAGTAAAATTCCAAACTATATTTCAATGCTTAAAATAGATTAACCCTCTCAAAATCAATAAAGTTCATTTAGCTTGATTCCAGTAGAGTAGGATTTACTTTCTTAGATTTAGCAAAAGGATATATTTCTATAGAATTTCAGAGCAGTTTTCTAGCCTTTGATAGTACATGGAGACTAATTTAGCTCCTAGAAAAAATGGTAAAATTTGCTATTGCAATCCATATATTTCAGATTCACCAGTCTTATGTAAGTTTTCAATATAAAATATTCAGAAATTATTGCTAATGGTAACATTTTTGGCTGCAGCTAAAAAATTGTAATACTGTAGTGAGAGAAGATGAAATATGATTTACCTTTTCCTTAGCTCATGAAATACCCCAAAATCTTGTTTCAAAAATTCTGGCTTTAATGCCTGTTGTTTGTGTCTATCAGAAATTATTGCTGGGGGATACTTGGGGCAGCTCTGATCAGATGACTCCAGCATAAGCTCTTTCCCAAGAATCTGTTTTCTGCCAATGTCAGATATGGAAAACTGAGCTGAATGGACCTTTTCCATCATCTAGTATTCCCACATTTTTAAGATGAATGTAGCTCAGAAAGAAAATATATAGAAGCAAGCAAGCAAACAAATAGTGTTTCTCAGTTGTCACCTTTACCTATCCACACATCAGACAGACATTTCCATTTGCAGGAAAATTAATTATTGCTTCCAGTTCTGGGTGTGTGCATGTCCACGTATATTGTGTGTGTGAATATATATATATATATATATATATACCAGCATGTAAACAGCTGGTTTACAACTGACTGCAGTTGAAGTCTCACTCCGGAAGAAATAGATTTTTTTTAAATAGAAAAGAACAATATGGTAATTTATTTTAATTTCCTGGCATTGAAAGAGATTAATTAATCTATTTTAATGACACCTACCTGGATGAATTAAATTTCAATTAGACTTTGATTAGAAAGAGATGACTAGAGGGGCTGCCACTAAAAAGAGAATAAAATAGCCAGCAAGATTGCCCTAGAGGATTGTGAGCAAACCACAGACCAGGACAGGGCTGGTGTGTGGTATTTTCAGTGCCTTTTTAATTGTAGCATCTTTCACCATATATACTTGAAGAATTACGTCTGATGCTTCTGTTATCTACCAAGGCCACTTTCCAACCTACAATTGTTCTACCCTACAGTTTTCTGAAATCCTTGCAAGTGTTAAGTAGGAGTGTATCTTTAGGTTTCCTGCATGTAAGGACCAAGAGATAGTTCCCAATATGTTAAAAACAAATATGATAAGTAAAAGATCCTGAAAATAACATATAGCTGAAATAGGAAGTTACAAAAGGGCAAGGAATAAACATCAGACAGCATACCTTCCATAGAGAGGAGTTTGGATATATATGGCACAGTCCCGACCTGGACATAAAGCTGACAAATAAAATGTTACTGTTTGCTAAGTCTAATCATACTTTCATAAAAAATTGTCTATACATGAACAGGAAAAAAACCCCAAAGTTTGCGAGGAAGTTCATTATACCCTTAGCAAGGTGCAAAGAGCTGGGTACTTCAGCGATGTTTCAGATGAGCATCCTAAAAACCTCTATTTTTGAGAGCTTACACTGAATCCTGAATCATTTTTGCAGCAGTAGTTAATTGGACATCTTAGTTCCTGGGCTACATGGCAGTTCCTGAGTTATTTCCAAATTGCAGCACATACATCTATGCTTAAATTCCACTACTTTGAATTCATCTTTTTCAAGTTCTGTTTTAGAAATGTGGCTGACCTGGCAGCTCCTGACTGCTTGATGTTACTGAGCTTTAATTCTGAATGCCATTAAAATTCTGCTTGCTCTAAGTGCCTCACCTCACTGTCACAAGCTCCCAGAGAAGATTATGGAGGGAAGCTCTGTCTGAACAACTAAAATCCAGAAACAGCCCAGCTGGAGTCCAAGCCTCCATTTACATCAGAAAGTGTGTTTTCCTACAGTGAGACTAGAAAATGGTATATACACATGCAAAAAAATACATAATATTTTGTACTTACATGACACCTAATCATCAAAGCATTTTCTATGCAGTGTTTAATTCTCAAATGACTTATTCCAAAGATATCATCTTCTTCATTGTTGATACAAATAGAACCTTGGTAGAGGTCAAGCAATGGCTTTTCACAGAATCACAGGAAAGGCTGAGTTGGAAGGGACCCACAAGGATCTTCAAGTCTGACTCCTGTCCCTGTCCGGGGCCAACCCCAAAGAAATAAGTTTCCATTTGGGCAACACTTTTTAAAAAGAGCCTTCACTGGCTTACTAAAGGTCACAATGGAGAAAAGCTTAAGAAACAGAACATACTTGGTCTAAATCCAAGAGTAAAATTGTGTCTATGATCATTACATATTTGGCACCTTTTAAGAAAATGTTAACTAAAATTATGTGGAACAGAGAGGCAACTTTCCTTGCATAGGTCAAATGCAGCAGCAGTTAAAGTGAAAAAAGTATTTCTGTAGTGAAACCAAAGGTTTGTGTAGTAGCAATGGTTATGTGAAACAGAAATATAGACAACACTGCAAATAGACCATCTGAAATAATGAATTGACACTGCGTTTACCTCTAAAGAATATGATAACGCAGTCCATCTGCCTCAGTGTTGAATTACCAGAAGACAGAAAATGGAAAAAGTAAGGAGAGGTTTATTCTAGCTCCCTCAGGCTAAAAGATCTGGACATCACTAAAATGTCTAATGCCTGTCTCACTCTCAGGAATACTAGTGGGAACAGACCGAAAATATATATAACTAAGAGATCTTCCTGTGTCATTATATTTAGGCAGGCTTTCTTCATGCATCAGCAGTGTCAGCGGAGAAATTAACATTTGGGAAATCATCAGCCCTTGATTCAAGGACATTTATCAGTAAGTACACAATTTTCTTTCTGTCAATTGAGTCCAAAGGAAGAAAGGAAGACTTAATTTTTAAAATTACTTGTTAATCAATTATTTACCAGAGAATAGAGTTGTAAACATCTGAAAACGGAATGTCCAATTTAAGCTGTCTGCAATCTTGAACTTCTGGGCACTGCTGTTTATGAGCTTTGGAAGAGAAGGTTAAAAATATTCTTCAAAATCCTTACCATTTAAAAGCAAAAATTAATTCCCACATATGTTCCTCCTTGGTCTTCCATGACCCCCAGTGCTTTTAGGACACACTACAAGGAAATGCTGATGCCTGTACTCACAGGTGTCCAGCAAAAGAACAACTTAGTGGGTGACAATAAACAGAAGATCTGGGCAAGGAAAACTTATTTTAATTAATGAAAAATTCAAAATAATAATCTCATTTTCACCCTAAATATAAATAGTAGCCACACCTAAACTATTAAAAATTGATAGAAAATATTTACATTCTTCCATCCCTTGTTCTTTGTAAGTCTCAGGATTTTATGTGAGAAATTTTCATTTTGAGTTATTGATCTGATGTTCACTGCAAATCAGAGACCTTTTGCAACCTTTTAAAACTTGGGTTTACAAAGAGGATTTTGATTTTCACACAAATTTAGATAGCTTATTTACACTTGTATTTTTCTCTCACAGGATATTCCAGTTATAAATAGTCAAACAGGGAAAGCTGACTTTTTGGATTAGTTGCTCTGTGAGACTTTTTTAACCATAATTTCAAGAAAACAGAATCCTGTAACTCAGAAGGAGTTGAAATTATAACTTTCAGTGTTCAAATGCTACTTTTAACTTTATTCCCATATCTAATGAAAATGCTTCCCCCTTTCCAAACAATTTCCGTATTATTACCATTTCCAAATGAAGAGGGTGCTCTGTCTTTTCCATACTGCTTGCAAAAGCCATCTGTCTGTAGTCAGGACTGAAAGAGAAAACTTCATAAGGGAGAGGGAGGTGAATATGATTCTACTACATGCATTTACTCTCAGAAATTATGTTGAAGGGTGGTCTTGGGATACTTCAATATCAATCAGTGTTTGTTCAGTAAACCAAGTTGGGTACCACAATCCCCTGTTTTGATTTAAAAATCATAGAACCATGGAATAGTTTGGGTGGAAGGAACCTTAATGATCATCTAGCTCCAATACCCCTGCCAGGGACAGGGACACCTCCCATTAGACCAGTTTCTCAATGCCCCATCAAACCGGCTGCTGAAGCCTGGCATGGCTGGGGCATCCACAGCTTCTCTGGGCAACCTCTTCCAGTGTCTCACCACCCTCACAGTAAAGAATTGCTTCCTAATATCTGACCTAAATTTCCCCTCTTTTAGTTTGAACTCATTACTCCTTCTCCTATCACTGCAGTTCCTATCACTGCAATCCCTCTCCAGCTTCCCTGTAGGCCCTCTTCAGATACTGGAAGGTTGCTGTGAGGTCTCCATGCAATTCTCCCCTACGGGCTGAGCAGCCCCAAATCTCTTAACCTGTCTTCATAGCAGAATTGTCCTTGTCCTTTTATCAATGCTATGGCCCTCCTCTAGACTTGCTCCAATAGTTCCATGTCCTTCTTATGTTGTGGGCACCAGAACTTCACACAATACTCCAGGTGGGGTCTCATGCAAGCAGAGCTGAGAGGAAGAATCACATCCCTCGATCTGGTGGCCATGGTCTTTTTGATGCATCCTTTTACAATCCTTCCTGCAATCCTCCCCACGATCTTTTTTATGTATTTCAGAAGCTTAGACAATATTTCTTATGTGGTGGAGTAATATATTCAACAGTGTGGACTATGCAGTATGTTTTTACACATGTCCATGCTGTATAAAATATGCAATAGCCTGCTGCGGCTTCAAAATTATGCGGCGTGTATGTGAAACTACACAACATTGGAAAGCTGTAGTAGAGAGTTCTACTCTGTGCCTAGAGTTTAGGCAAATGTTTAATGTTTAACAAACATTAAATGCATTGTTCAGAGCTGACTTGCTTTAAATATGATCATTGTCTCAATTCACGTGACCTGAAGTGATTTGTTTGTAGGAACCACTTTAACGATGACTGCTTATGCTCACGTGTTCATTAATATTGGAAGCATGAGCGGCTGCATGAAAACTGGAAGTTCAAAATGGACGACTGTAATTTCTAGGTGAATTTGACGCAATAAATTAGCATGCAAGGAATTTGCAGTGAGCTGCTTTTATGAAAAAATCAATAAACACTTGTAATAAAAATGGTAATAAACATGTTAGTTCAGTAAATAATGAAAAAAGCAGATTATGTGCTTTATTGGACTAATTAGGAAAAGCTTTATAGGATCAAATGTTCTCATCAAAATTAAAGAAATTCTTTTTTGAAAGAGTCATGAAAATAATTTCCCTTTTCTTACTGAACTCTGCAAACTACCCAAAACTCATTGAACTGTAGCTCTTCCACAGATTTTATATGGGGTTTTGAAACAGGATTTTAATTTGTTTAAGTTATAAAATACAATGTCTGAAAAGAAACAAATGAAAAAATTCCACACTTGAAATCCTGTATGATTGCAGGCATTCTACAGTGTGCTTGGTAAACGTATCCAAAAAGAAACATCACAGATTTTTTTTTTTTTTTTTTTTTTTTTTTTTTTTTTTTAATTACCTTAAAGGAGCTTTTTTCTGTTAGACAAAAGTCTTTTGCCCAGTTATGGTTTTAAATATACATTCAGCATAGAGAAAACACATGAAGGAGAAAGAGCTGGTCTGTTGTATTGAATGAAATTTGAATTACATCTTTGCTTTCCTTTAAATATGTGCTTAACTTGCTTTGCTGAATCAAGTTGAAAACAGTTACCCTTGGAAGGTTTCTTACCCTGCTCCCAATTAGTTTAATAGCAACTGTCAAGAACTTGAAGTACTCCGAGAACGCATTTACCCTTTCACCCTCCTATTTCATGATTGGCTGTTAGTGAGAAAATATATTCCTGCACAGTCACAGTTTCAAATTATTCTCTTTTAATTAGTCTTACTTGAAACCATCTGTGACTGATAGAAATAACAATAGTTTCAACTTCTTTTCATCATAAAGCCTGAACCTTATGTATCTTGTCCAGAAGACTGATTGTTTATGACACAGCCTGTCCTAATGCATTCAAAAATCATTAAGTCTTTTCTGACTTGTAAGGAAACCAAAGGGCTAAAATAGACACCTTGCAAAATGCAGATGCCTTTAAAGAGGTGTAACTTCTAGTCAGGCAGGAGTTCAGGTTGCTGTTTCTTACTTTCATGAGAGTATAAAATTTTCAGATTTATATTTTCTATCTTTAAATTTTAATTTATCAGATTACGTTTATTTTATGCTGGATCAAGGACCAACTTTGTTCATGCCTGGATGGGCTAAAGAAATTAGGTAAAGGAAAATGTGGTTTTTTTACATGAAGAAATAAAAACAAATCCAAAATCTTCTTTCTGGTGCCTTAGCACATAAAAATTCACATTCTCTCAAAATCCTTATCTATTTTGTGCACCAGGTCCATATTAGCTGTAGATTTAATCTTCTATTTAATACAGCTGCAGGCAATGAGATGTGGTTTTTATACCTTGATAAAGTTAACAACTAATCACAGGCAATGCAATTCACCAATCAAACCAGTAGAAAAAGGAACGAAGAGCATGCAACTGGCTTTAAAGTCTCTCAAGAAACTTCTTTTAGCTTTTGTAAAAGGAACAGTCAAAAAGAGGCACAAGCAGAAAATCTAGCTGTAAGGCTGGCCTTCAAGTATGTGACTGGCTGCCATGGAGAGATCAGCCATACGGGAGACACCAGCTGCTGTAAGACAGGGACAGGTATGTCCTACACAGCAACCAGAGGGACACGGAAATGAATATACGAGATTCATGCTAGATATGTACTTCATGCCAACAAACCCAGCGTTTTTCCAAGAGAAAGAACTGCTCTATTAAATGTTATTTAATCTTTGTTGGAAATGTCAGGTATTGCTGACTTGAACCTTTTATGTGGCTTAAAATAAAAGCCCCCCAAAACAAAACAAAGCAAAACAAACCCACAAAGCCCCACAATATTAACAGAAAACTGTTCTATTTGATTTTTATGGAACAGGCATTTTTCTCCTGCAGCAAACATACAAGTGGCAGTAGAGAAAATAAAGGAGAATGTAGTGCAGTCTAGTCTGCAAGGAATATAAATAAGGTTTCAATAGCTTTGAGTCTCAAAATCATATGTGCAAAATCTCTAGCATTTTTAATTTTGCCCAGAGTGTTACTGTCTAATTGTCTACAAAGTCCCCCCAAATTAATACCAAAATATCATTATAGTCCTTCGTAATTAACTTTGCTTTCATTTTGATTAGCTTCTTTCTGGGGCCAAACCATGGTGATATAGTTCAATGAGAGTTGGAACGACCTCATAATTTGTCAGTTGCACATTTTCTAAGTATTGCTTTTTTCCAAAATATTCTGTTCTTCTTGTCATAGGGAAATATATGCTTTTAATCACCACCATGTTTTCCTCTAAATCGTGTGCTAAGTGCCATTACATATCAGCAATTAAGGACCCAAATGGTTTAAAACACTACATTTCTTTCCACAGACTTGCTTAAAAATAGAAAGAGAAACTTCTCAACTCAGAGATACATTTTTGCACAGGATAGTTTTTACAGTAATTAGGTATTTTAAAAGAAAGATATAGAAAACATAATTTTTACTTGCTACTTGGTAAAACAATGGAAGCCCACATAGACATCCAGGAGTCACTAGCCATTCTAGGATGGTAAAACCTATTAATTCTGTCAAAAAAATGTAAAGTGTCTTTCTGTTTTTCCCATGCATCATTTTTATATCGTATTCACCCTAATGTTCTAACAATAGCTATATTTAGGTGAAGTTGGTAAACACATTATTTAGGTTAATACTTCACAAGTTCACCTTCTACTACTACATAATTAATCAGTACATTCCATCCTGTATTATTTAATCTATACAACGAATTGGGAGGATTATGACTAGAAGACCGTGTGGGAGAGTTTACTCTTTACTACATTTTCTTCCCTAATGAAATAGTTTATTGATATAACTGGAATTATTAAAACTTAATCACATCACCTGGTAGGACATATTTTCATTTTTTCTTTTCCCCAGAAATCCTTCAATTTTTCAGTGTTTTATATGTGGTCAGAGTACCTTTCTCTTCTTCATGAAAGTCATTTGGTATCTTTTGCAGTTTTAAACTATTGAGTTGCTCACATGAATCTTCACCTTCTTTACTAATTTCATTTACTGGACTTGGAACATACATTTCTATATGGCCTGAAAATACACTATATGCTAATCTCACCATAAAAAGAGTTCATTACAGTTCACAGCCTAAATAGAGGTCCTTCTTGCCATATCCACTTCATTGGGTTTACGTGGCAAAGTTTTGGTAGTGGACATACTGCAAGGGTGGCCTCTGTGAGAAGATATCAGAAACTCCCCCCATGCCTTGACAGAGCCATTTCCAGCCAGCTCCAAGACAGTCCTACCTCTGGCCAAAGCTGAACTCATCAGCAATGCTGGGATTTAAGATGTTTAAGAAGGAGGAAAAGTGTTCAATGGCAGCTGGGAGAGAAGAGAAAATATCTGAGAGAAACAGTCCTGCAGACACCAAGGTCAGTGGAGGAGGGTCAGGACCTGAGTTTCCCCTGCAGTCCAGAGTGCAGACCATGGTGACAAAGGGTGTACCCATGCAGCCCATGGAAGTCCATGGGGATGCAGAGATCCACCTGCAGCCTGTGGAGGATGCTGTGCTTGAGCAGGTGGATGCCCGAGGGAGGCTGTGACACCGTGCGAAGCTCGTGCTGGCGCAGGCTCCTGGCAGGACCTGTGGCTCCATGGAGAGAGAAGCCCACGCTGGATCAGGTTTGCTGGCAGAACTCATGATCTCAGGAGACACACACCCTGAGGAATTTTGTCCCTGAGGGGCTGCACCCTATGGAATAGACCATGCTGGAGCAGTTTGTGAAGCACTGCAGCCCATGAGGGAAGGATCTGTGTTGTAGAAGTTCTTGAATGACTGCGTCCCTTGGGTGGGTCCTCACACTGGAGGAGGGGAAGGGTGTGAGCAGGAAAGAGTATGAGACATGTCATGAACTTATTGTAATTTCCATTCTCCTGGGGCCTGTGTGTGTGGAGGGAGCTGGGAGAAAAGTTCAGCCTGACAGAAAGGGAGTGGGGGGGAAGGTGTTTTTAGATTTGTTCTTCTTCCTCATTATCCTATTCTCTTTGATTGACAGTAAGTTGCATTTGTTTCCTGAACTGAGTCTGGTTTGGCCATGGCAGTAATTGGTAAGTGATTTTTCTGTCCTTATCTTGATCCAGGAGCTGGTTTCAGTACTTTCTCTCCCCATCCTTATGAGGAAGAGAAGTCATAGAGCAGCTTGGTGGGCAGCTGGTGGCCAGCCAAGGTCAAACCATCACATCCACTTCATTTTTTTTCTTTTTTTCTTCAGAGGTAACCTAAACAGTTCGTCTAAATCTCTAATAGAGACTAAGACTCTCTCAGAGAATCTAAGACTACCAAAAAATACTGTGAAGACCATGCCAGCACATATATGTGAATGCATAAATATTCTGAACTGTGTCTAAGATGTCTGTACACATATAGTCCAGAACACATTTTAGAATACCTGAAAGTACAGCTTTCTGCTGATGCACACTTTACAGAAATTCCTCTTGGTCTTTTTTTAGCTGTGCAGGCACATGAGTTTGGGTAAGGAAAAGAAAGATTGGTTTTTCTGAAGTATATCTAGTTTGGGAAATATTGACATTAAAACCTATGTAGCAGTTACTTTGCAAGTACAAAAAGTTTTGTTTACTAGGTTTCATTTTATTTTACATTAATTAGTTAAGCAAGGAAGAAACTAATTTGCTTAGAACTTTCTCCCAACCATTTCCAAGGGCTTGGAAGGGTTTGCACCCTACAGTTCTGTCTTGTATCAGCAACCTGACAGAAGAAACCATGTCCATAATGTAATGCATATCTCAGTTCAGAACATTCTCTGTTCATGTACTCAAACTTAGTTTTTGTTTTAGTACTAAACCAGGAAGACACAGGCTCCTATCTGTTAACTGGAATAGTCTCTTAATTCGAGTTTGTTAGTATCTAGTAGTTCAGTAAATAGGGGTAGTAAATAGGGTCATAAATTAGGATATTCAACATCCATTGTTCAGTGCAATATTCTTTTTCATACTTTCAAGCTGAGAAGAAAGAGATACCTTCCCAGGTTTTGTCCTGATGAATGCCAAGTCTAAACCAGCATGGCTGGAAGCAAACCTGGATGCAAACATTTCATTTGCTGTACATTATGCATCACTGATAGTGACTTCATGTTATTTCCACTGAGGAGCTGAATTTTATTACCAGTCCCCAGATATACTGCTTCACTTTTCTCCAAGATGGATCATCTACAGTTTTTATCTGTCAGTGTCATAACTGGTGGTCATGGCATTTCTTCACTGGGAATAGCAAGGCAAATTTCAGCAGAATAATGTTAATTCTATTCAAATTAATCAATTACACTGTTTGCATAGATCTTTAAGACATTCATAGAATGCATGGTCTATGTCAATCAATATGTAAATATTACAGGCACTATCAGGTCTCAGTTTCTCCAACATTTTAAAAAATATTTTCTCACTAAAAGCAAGAAAGAAAATGTGTTATCTCCTGAGTTACTGGGCTTAAACTTGGAAATTGTATTAGTACATCTACAAAGCAAACCCTAACCAGGAAAGGAAACTATCAGCAGCAGAGGTGGCACTTTCTACAGGAAGGGACATGCAGCTGGACAGTGTCCTGGTCTTGCACTATTAACATCAGCTGTTGTTGTGCTACTGGCACCAGCTTCCAGCATGTGATAAATAAAAACACTCCTCACAAGCGGGATATATCGACTTCATATCACACTAATATTTCACATTGTACCTACATAACTCTATGTAGCCAGGTAAAGTGGGATTATCACCTATCACTGGGTACAAAGAAAGACACACAGAAACTGTTTATTCCTTATTTAAGCCTATCACTTCTCATTGTTAGTTAGGTTTTTGTTTTAGGTGCAATTTTCATTTTTTTGGACTACCAAGTCGTCACATATGGAATTGGCAAAGCTATCTGGCTCACCATAGCACTGGGATCATTATGCATGGCTATTATCTACATGTGATTAAAAATATGATGTTTTCCACAGTAATCTGACTTCGTTTTAACTTCTGAAGGTGTTCTGTGATTGTTATTCTTTTCTACCCTCGAAAGCTTGAGGCACAAACCACAGCAATTGCTCATTTTCTGTAATGTCTAACCAAAATATTTAACCAACGGGCATTTTACTGTCAAATTTTAATCTCAAGAATATTAGCCTCCTGTCTTCTCTTTCTCTCTTGTTCTCCTGTGCAAATTGCAACCATCTATATCAATATTGCAGTTATGAATATTATTTCATGAACCTTCAGTTGTAATGACCAGGTGACAGTCACCATCACTCAGTAACATTCTAGGCAATGATTGTTCATGTACTTCAGGCATTTAAGTACTTTAAGAAAATCATAATTAGTATAGTAAACTTCATATTCAGTTGCAAACTCAGTTCAGTGTATCTTGGACCTAGAAGACAAAATATGTTACAATAAGTAACGCCTGTCCTCAACTCCCCTGCACTGTAAGCTTTGTAACAAACATTGCCATTATAGGAAGCCTCTAGGAAACTGACACTGTACCTGTTTAAGTGATTATGAGGTAAATCAGGAGTCAAGCAGTCAACTCTCTTCAAAGAAAGCCATGCAATTGTCAGTGAAACACAAATAATTTACAGATCTCATTTCTTAGCTAGTGTACATCTTCCTTTCTCTGTGTCTGACCACAGCAGTGTGCCGTCATGTTCTTTAAAATTCTTGTGGGAATTTATTGCCAATACACAGTGCACTGACACTGAAAAACAAAGCCGATTTTAAAGATTCAAAACACTGCTTACTTCCATCTGTTTTCCATAAAAGTTTATGCCAAGTAAAGGTCTTAACATAACAGTCTTAACATGTTGATTACATCTATGAAACAATGAAAGAATATTTAGACAGGATCCACTAAAACCACTGTATATCTCTAAATTAGGCAGTGTGAGACTTCAGAGTGCAATTCAAGACTCATCTGTTGTACTGCTTTTGTGTATGGGCTACGTTCTAAGGGTTTTCAATTAGAGCAATAATTCCTTTCCTTTGAATGCTTCTCTTCCAATACGAAGAACTGATGATGCATGTGTACACCTTTAGTGCGAAGGATGGACAGCACAGGGGGATAGAAGAAAGAAGAAAACAACCTGCAAAATAAAGGGCACTTAGACTAGCAGAAAATAAATTAGTTTAGATCCAGCAAACCCAGTCAGCCAGATGTTCTTCACTGTATCCATTTTACCTGCTGTTTTATCTTGTTGCAGCATACAAAGAGAAAAGAAAGCATATAGTCTAGGTGTTACCATCAGCCATTAAACAAAAGCTATGCCTAGCCTTCAGACTTTTCTTTCCTTTTGCCTTGATTATCATTCAGTTTTGGGCTTTAACAAAACAAACCAATAATAAAAGAAAAAAGGAAAGGAAAAAGGAAAGAAAATGGGGAACTAGTTTCTGGTTCTTTTTTATTTTTTAGTATATGCATTATGTCTGCTGACTTTACACGAGCTATTGTTGCACAATTCCTCATTGGATCAGCCATTGCAGGATGTGTCTAACAGAAGCAAAAGCATTCAAAGAGATTTGACAGATTTACAGTGAGGTACTACGATGGGTCAGAGCATGTAAAAGGTGTATAATGCCGTACTCTAGTACAGCATCTTCAACTTTTTAGCCACATTTGTAGGCTAAAGCTATAGGCCATGTTTCCGCCAAATTTCTCTAACTTTAAGAATTCCAGACCACTATTTGAAACTATGTTAATGCATGTTAATATATATGTTTGACACTTATTTGTGATAATAAGGCATCTTCATCAAATAAACATTACAGTAAAATATGCTTTTATATCATAGAGGAATATAGGAATATTTTTTTTAAATCTCTTTTTAGCCCGATATACTGAAAAGGACGAACGGAAAGAAGGAAATGAAAAGTACTTTCAACGAACAATTCAGAATAAAAGAGTGTTTAATATTACAGCAGGAGCCTCTTCAGGACACTCCAAAATATTATGCTCAGTGCTTCTCATACCTTTTAGTTTTGAAATTATTATACCTAAGTCAATTTCAAACATCTCTTCTCTTAAAAGAAAATGAGTCATTAACAATGCCAACAGACTTCTGCTGTTATATTCAACTAAATTAGGGTGCTAAGAAAATAACATACATATTTATGAGAAGAGTTTCTACATAGAAGAATGCTACCAACTCCTAATAAAAAGAAAGAACACTTAAAAAATATTTATGAGGTATTGAATAAATAGTTAAAGATAATGAAAATAGGTGGATAAACAACATCAACAACAACAGAAAAAACCCAAAACCGTAGAAAACACCTTTTATTTCCTAAGTAATTTATACAAAAGCCATTCTTATCACCTCCTATTTATTACAACCTGTTCCCCTTACCAGACGGCTGAGACAAATAAAGCAATGCACAATGATTCACTGACACTGCAAGATAGCAAGATACAACTGATGTCTTTGTGAATATGGATTGTGGGCTAACACAGTGATTTTGATAATTTTCCTTTTATTTTTTTCCATTCAACTAAGACTTTCTGAAATACTGCAATAAGACCACTGAGTCTTCAAGGTGCACAAAGTGTTTGTTATTGACATCTCTTCTACTGCTGGTATTCTCATCACTCTGTAAAAGCTACCTCTTCTAATCCCATTTTTATATAAATAACCCCTTCCTTCCATGTACTCCCTCAAAACATACACACACCATACCACAGAAAGTGACTATATATAGAACAGGTATGCAACAACCCCTTACTTTCATGTATCTTTAGGTACCTGAAGACTTACTACTCCTTCATCCTTTCCCCTAGGGCTTTACTTTTTTGACCTAAGATGCTCAGTGCTACTTAACAGGATTTGATTTTTCAACTACTTCTTTTTTTTCAGTGTCCTACTCTGGACTAACTCTAGGTGAACCACACCTCTCTCAGAGCCCAGTGACAAAAGCTGGATACAATATTGCTATGAAATTGTCTGGGAATGGAGGAGAGGACAATTATCAGGGTTGCCTCTGTGATTTGTGACTATATGATTGATTGCATTCATTATGATCCTTTAATCCTTTCAACAAAACTGAACAGTTTCTCGTAAGTTTGCATTCATACACTTCATTATTGCTGAATAAATGTTGACTTTTTTGGATTGAATCCAGCTATTTCAGATTAATTCCTCTGACTGAAGACCATTTCGAACACTTTCTCTGTCTTCCTGGCACCCTTATGATTCATCCCACTAATTTAATAAACAGATTTTCCACTACTCCATCCTGTCTGATAAAACACTGAGCAGATCTGAAGCTACCTTCAGATTGCTCTGATATACCGGCCAGTACCTCCTTCCTTTTTACCTGTGAACAGTCAATAAACGTGAATATTCTACCAGAGTTATGCTCCTCAAACATGTACAAAATAGTTTCTTATTTAGAAAAACATAATGGAAGATAATATTCTTAGGCTAATGTCAAGATGGTATGGTACCTAATGCATCCCTCATCTACAAAGCCTGCTAATTTTTTTCAGAAAGAAATTTCCACTGTTTGACATCATTTGTTGACGTCAGATACTACTCATCTCCTTGTTGTCTTGTGATTTGTATCTTATTTGCTGAGATTTTGTTCTGTTATTATTTTCTCATTGTCCTCCTAAAAATGTAGAAAAGAATTTTCAACCAAAAGAGAATTTGCACATTTTACCAGAAAACTTGTATTTGCTTTTTCCAAATAAATTCTAGAAGCAGCTTTCTTCTATCCAAGGCTTTGGGATTTGTTTGAGGGGATTTTTTGTGGGTTTATTTTTTTTCACTTTTTACTTTCTATTTCCACATCATATGGTCTAGATTTAAGGTGTACATATTTCTAAACTTCCCCACATTCCCATCTGTGCACTTCACTAAATGACTGCTTTTTTATGTATTTCAAAGTCTTGAATTTTTTCTTTTCACCTCTGAAACTTTGTGTCCCTGTCATCTCTTTCATCTTATGAATAGCTGATCCATATTTATCCCATTTATTTACAAATAAAAATTGTGGTATAAATAAAAATTATACCTTTCTATTTAAAAAAAAAATAATGATAAAGGTTTGGGGATTTTTCCCAACATGGAGTTTTTGGGGTGATACCCCAAACTTATAAAATAAGTTTTCTTTAGTTCCCTATTCTGCAGAAAAGCACAATAATATCAGTTAATACTGGTGAAAATCACATTAAGTCTTATTTCACCCATTTTTTACAATACCAGGCTATTGAATTATAACTTTTCAGAGAGTTTTAGAAAGTCAGAAAGCACATCCTTAAAAGTATGGGTTACACAAGGCTACCACTGCTACTGCTGCAAAAAGCAGATGAGAGAAAAAAATGCCTGTACTATCTTTCACTAAACAAAAGAGAAGGTTACTAAGGATATACACCATTATTCATTATAGGAATATGAGTGCCAGCATCAGTTAAGGAAGTATTGTTATGTGGAAATCAAACAGCTCGTTCCTTTTTCTATGTCCCAGTTTTACCCCTCACACACTTACCCAAAAGTTCTGCTTTGCCTCCTCTGCCTTGACTCCACAGTTGATGTTCGGTAATTCGAGTGCTGGATACGTCTCACCCACCACGACTGTGCCATGGGAACAGCACTGTCCTTCACACGAACGCACAGGTGGAGTCCTGATGCACGGCCCAGGTAACGCCATTAACGAGGGTATGTGCACTCTGTTTGTACAGCGCTTGTATCTGTAAGGAAAGCACCAAAGCCAGTGGAGCATATCCTTTAGTCACGGACATGTAATCATCGTTATCTTAAGGCTTTAATGAGACATTAGTAATTTACTACACTGGAAATGCACTGCTTTTAATTAATTTCAGTGGAATACTTGATAGAGTGATTTGCTAACTATTCCATAGGACATGTAGTAAAATGGCAGGAAAGACAAATTGTGTGCAGAATTATTTTTTTTCTACCTAAGTTCAGGAAATAATGAAAACTACTAGATTCAAGCAGTACAAATGAGCAATAGCTACAGATAGTCATATCACTGTTTAACACACACACGCCTTTCCTAAAACTTATGTTAATTTATTTGCAAATTGAGTACTACTTATTCTAAACCCTGACTCGGCCGTATTTTAGCCATAATTTGGAAGTTTGAACAGAGGGAAGTCCTCATCCTCTTTCATAATGCGAGTGACATAAGCTAGACATGCTGTAGTATTACTCATGTTCTAAGAAAAAGACTCATGGTCAACATACACAGAGTCTTTACCCTAAATGAGCTTTCAGCTGTTTCAGAGTTAGCAAATTTGACCCTACTACTAGGCTGAATAAATTACTATTGGATAGGTGGAAATATGTCTCCACATTAAAAAATAAAATTAAAATATAGCACAATAATAAGGAAAAATAAGATTAAATATCATGCATTGGAAAGAGTATTGCTTTTTTAAGTGCTGCATACAAAAGCCTCACAAGAATGTGCCAACTCTACCTATAAAGACTCACAGTTGCAAGCAATATTAAAATATTTTACTTTAAATGGATAACATATGCACTCACAGATGCAAAAATTCTGCTTCATTTCCACAGCACTATTTCTGCAAGTTTGGAGGGGGGTGGGGTGTGGATTTTTGTTTTGTTTTGTCTTTATCTTCTTTTAAATACTTGGAATCCTAACTCTCCAAAATGTCATGTTTTATCTCTGAGTTTTCCTAATGATCACATAGTTGTCTGGGGATTTGCTTCCTTGTTAGCCTTTAGTCCTAAACAGCCCTGCTGAGCACTGTTGCTTTCTAATTATTTTAAGCATATCAATTAAACCTTCTTCTCAGTGTTTACATCAGAGACTTCTGTGTAAGAATGGCAGAAGCCCTCACAGAAAGTCTTCACCTCAGTTCAAAGACTGGTGACAAAGGTCATTAAAGAAATGACTGAAAGAGAAGGGTTTCTTTCTACACAGTCTTGAAAAGGGAAAGAAAGTGTAATGAGAACACTACTCTGAATCCTCACTTTCTCAGTGCTAGCTGTAGCCCTTAAAAATGCATGATTATAAGAAATCTATTCAAAGACCTTTCTTAAACCTGAAATAAAACAATATTTTAAAAGAAAGTCCTTTCCCCTCTTCTCCCCATCCCCTCAAAACAAAAAAAAAAGGAAATATTTAGGCCCACTTCAACTTGCCAGGTATTAGCTGGAAATACAATGCAACAGAGAGAAAATCTTCTAAGAGTCCTGGAGTGTGTAGAAGAAAACTTCCTGACACAGCTGGCAAGGGAGCCAACTAGGGAAGATGACCACAAGACCTGGGCTTTTTTTGTCTACAGAGAAGAACTTGTGGGTGCTGTGATGGTTGGAGGCCATCTCGAGCATAACAATAATGAAATTTATATAAATTTTTGAATTTCAGAGCAGTAAGGAGGGAGGTCAGCAGAACTGCCACCTTGGACTTCCATGGGACAAATTTTGGTCTCTTTAGGAAATGGCTGAGAGCTCCTTGCAAGGCAGTCCTGAGGAGCAAAGGGGTCCAGGAAGGCTGGACATGTCTCCAGAAGAAAATACTAGAGCAGGCTGTCCCCCTGTGCATAAAGATGAGCTGGCAGGGAAAAAGACCAATCTGCCTGAGTTTTGACTGGAACTCGAGAAGAAAAGAAGAGTGGATCAACTCTGGAAGAAGGGGCAGAAAGCTCAGGAGGACTACAAATGTGTTGTGAGGTTGCGCGGGGAGAAAATTGGAAGGGACAAAGCCCAACTAGAACTTAATCTGGCTACTGCTATAAAAGAAAATAAAAATGTTTCTATAAATATTTTAGCAACAAAAGGAAGGCTAAGGAGAATCTGCATCCTGTATTGGATGTGGGGGGAAGTGATAGGATGTGTGGGGAGTGATGAAGAATGAAGAAAATGCTGAGGTATTAATGCCTTCTTTGCCTCACTCTTCAATAGTAAGACCAGTTGTCCTCAGGGTACCCAGCCCTCTGAGATGGATGAGAGAAATGGGAAACAGAATGAAGCTCCCACAATCCAAGGAGAAATGGTTATTTACCTGCTACACCACTCAGACATGCACAGGTCTATGTGGCCTTTGGTGATTCACCCAAGAGGACTGAGGGAGATGATGGAAGTGCTCACTGAGCCACTTCCCATAATTTATCATCAGTCCTGGCTAACTGAGGAGGCCCCAGTGAACTGGAGGATAACAAACGTGATGCCCATCTACAAGAAGAGTTGGAAGGAAGATCTGGAGACCTTCAAGCCTGTCAGCCTGACCACAGTTCTGGGGAATGTCATGCAGCAGCTCATCTCAAGTGCCATCACACAGTACATGCAGAACAACCAGGGGATCAGGCCCAGCCAACACGAGTTTATGAAAGGAAGGCCCTGCTTGACCAGCCTGATGTCCTTCTGTGATAAAGTTACACACTTAGTAGATGAGGGAAAGGCTGTGGATGTTTTCTATGCAGCGTCTGGTAAAGCCTTTGAAACTGTTTCTCAGAGCATTCTCCCAGAGAATCTGGCAGCCCATGGTTTGTACAAGTGCACTGTTCCCTGGCTAAAAAGCTGTCTGGATAGCCAGGCCCGGAGAGTGGTGGTGAATGGAATTACATCCAACTGGTGGCCAGTCACTAGTGGAGTCCCTAGGACTCAATGTTTGGGCAAGTCCTGTTTAATTTTTTTATTGATATTCTGGACAAGAGGATCAAGGGCACCCCAGTTGGGACACAGAGGACACAATGTTGGGAGAGAGTGTTGATCTGCTGAAGGGCAGGAAGGCTCTGCAGAAGGATCTGGACAGGTTGGATCAATGGACTGAGGCCAGTTGTGTGAGGTTCAACAAGACCAAGGGCTGAGTCCTGCAGCTGAGTTACAACCCAGCCAGCGCTACTGGCTGGGGGCAGAGTGATGGGAAAGCTGTCAGTGGGAAAATGCCACAGTGTTCTCTCTGGCCAGCATGGTGTCCTAGCACCGGGCAATGTTCTACCTGCCCCAGCTGGGGGGGGACGGAAGCCGATCGCGGTGCTGGAGGGCAGGCGAACCTCTGGCTCGGGTTCGCCTTGCCCACCGATGGCAAGGTGCACGAAGGAGGGAGGAAAAAAGCGGAGGGACTTCCTCGTGGGACAGAAAAGAGTTTATTGGAGAGAAAAGCCACAAAGAGAGCTGATAAAATTAGGTGGGCGTGGGGTTTTATACCCCTACATAATAGGTGTGGAGAACATATAACAACCAATAAAATATCAGTTATGGGGTGTTACAAGGGGGAGGAGAAGGGATTAGGGTGAATGGGAGAGGGAGTGGGGGGTACAGGAGTAACATGGGCCAATTAACTACTGAGGAACATAGAACTTTCTGTAGAAATAACCAAATATGAACCATAAGGGGAGGGGGGCAGCAGCCAATGGTCAGTGTGCTTTACACAGCCTTTTGGGTGCTCACTGTACCTTCGAGCCCTTGTGCTGTGGAGGCATCAAACTACTGGACCTGTTGGTCTGCTTGGTCCAGCTGACCATGGCTCTGGCCATGGCTCACCACAACAGGAAAGGACCTGGAGGTTCAGGTCAAAAACTGTCTGAACATGACCCAGCACGTGCCCACACGACCAACAAAGCCAATGGCATCCTGGCCTGTATCAGGAAAAGTGTGGCCAGCAGGACTAGGGAAGAGATTCTTCCCGTGTACTCGGCACTGGTGAAGCATCACCTCAAACCCTGTGTTCAGTTTTGGGCCCCTCACCACAAGAAAGACTTTGAGGTGCTGGAGCGTGTCCAGAGAAGGGCAATAAGGCTGGTGAAGGGTCTGGAGCACAAGTCCAGTGAAGTGCAGGTAAGGGATCTGGGGTGGTTTAGCCTGGCGAACAGGAACCTCAGGGGAGACCTTACCACTCTCTGTAACTGCCTGAAAGGAAGTTGAAGTGAGGTGGAAATCAGTCTCTTTTCCCTAGTAACAAGCAACAGGATGAGAGAAAAAGGGAAGTTGCACCAGGGGAGGCTTAGATTGAATATTAGGAAAAATTTGACCGCAGAAAGTGTTTTTAAGCACTGGAGTGGGCTGCCCAGGGTAGTGGTTGACTCACCAATCCTGGAGGTATTTAAAAGACATGTAGATGTGGTACTTAGGGATATGATTTAGTGCTGTGCTTGACAGTGCTCAATGATTCTAAACAATTCTATGATTCTACAGTTCTAATCAGAGTCACTCATTTCAGGCATGAGATGTAGAATTATATGAAAAATAGAATAACCCTCCTTGCAGTATTTCTGTTACCTGCTTGATTTTCCAATTGGAATGAAGCACGTACAGGTGTGCCATCATAAAAAGAGCTGTGACAACTAATTTATTTCATTGAGCTTAAACTTTATTGCAAATTTTAATTGAATGATATAGAATTTGAAATCCAATCTAATATTCAAACTAATTATATATATATTGTGCACGGGGTAGGGACATACATAGATCTGGATAAAATAACCATACTTTTTGCTGCCTCACTTATTTTCTATTCATTTTCTCATGCAACAGTTGCAGGTGATCTTGTTGTCTTCTCATGGGACTGCTCTGTTTATGCCTGTTTATGCATTCAGAGCCCTGAATGTTTCTCAGGGCTAATCAGACAGGATAATGACAATACTATTCATGTTAGGTCAGAACAAAGGCCCATAGTGCCCAGAATCTCATTTCCCATATTGGTTGAGACTGGATTTTTGCAGGGATGCATAGGTAAAGAAAAAGGAGTTAGGCACTTCTCTCAATGAAGACTCTTTTTGCAGAGATGAGGTTTTAGTGTTGTACCCACATTGTTGTATTTAATAGCCCTTAATGGGGCTTACTTCCATCCGTTCAGATAATTGCTTTTTGAACTGATTTATATTTTGGCATCAAAAACATCCTGCAGCAATGAGTTACACAATTTAATTATGTATTATATGAAAAGCAATTTACACTTCAGCCTGATAATTTACTTGGGCACTCGCTGGTTTTTGTGTCATGAATGGTGAATAACATATCCTAAATCACTTTTGACCTGCCACTCATGACTTCATATATTTCAATTATACCATCCTTACTCATCCCTTTTCCAAATTTGAATAACCTTGCTTATAAAATTTCTCCTTGTATAGAAGTAATTCTCTACGGTTCATTATCAAAATTACCCTTGCCAGTACCATTTTTAATTCTGGCGATCACACCTCAGTAGAACAATGAGTTTTACTCTTCTGTAATTTTATAGTGGAACAATGCACAGTAAACAATATGTGCAACACCAGGGACTTCACCATACTCTGTATCTTTTGTTAACACCTATCTTTTGTTTTCCTCTTTTGGACACTAGTGATTCTATGAAGGTATCTTTTCTGTAATCTCATGGCAGCTTAATCTCTCTAAGAACCTTGTTCAGACAATTTTGTAACAGATTCTTGCAAACGCATGCCTACTGTACCAACCACATCAAATTTGACTGTGTGCTCAGGTAATTTCTTCATACAACAAATGAATGTGAAATGTGACTCCCCTTTACAAAAACCACATTAACTGTTCTCCATTGCATCATGTTTATCCATGCATTTACTAATGCAACAATTTTCTAGCATTAGAAAACGTTTACTCAACATGAAAGTGAGAGTAAGTTTCCTGCAGTTCTGTGAGTTTTAAATATTTTAACTCCTCATTAGCCAAGAGGAGTTAAAATTAGTTTAACCAAAACTAATTAGAAGGCTTACCTACAAATCATTACTTTGTACACAATTAACAATTATCAATAACAATTAACTAATAGTTCAGCAATGCCTCAGTGTTCTCTTCTGAAACTCCTGGTTGAAAATGTTTTGATCCTGGTGATTTATTGCTACATGCCTGTAATCTTTTCTACTGTTGCTACAACCTGAAGCTGAAGGATGAGTCCAATCTATCACTGATCTGTACATTTACTGTGGAGCCCAACTGTAAGAGCAGTACTTTGAAAATTCCTCCTTAGCTTTTGCTCAGTTTCTAGTTCTAGTGGATGGTGAAGCTCTGTTTAGAACCCAAGCATTCTAGAAATGAAAGTCTATTTTCATTTTATGAAAATCTTACTTTTTCTTCAAACACGAAAACGTCTATCAAGTTACTATTCATGACTCTTACATGAGTAGATTGAACATCTGTAAGAGTGCATAGGATTGTTTATTCAAGCTGAAGATTGCTCTTTTCATTATTCTACACATGTAAAGAAGTCAAACATTGCCAATTGTATTCTGTTCATGTTTCAGGTTTGTTCTTTCTATGAAAACTTCAAACTCACAGAATGTATGAAGATAAAGTTTTAATTTGTCACATTACTCTCAAAGTCTTGACGCTTAAACAGTAGTCTTTATTCCTTGTATCCGTTATTTCATCTATTTTTTCTGTGTGAAGGCCCTGCGTTATTTTTGCTGAGCTACTTACCCACCCGTACATACGCTGTTTGCTATCTGTATACAGTCTTTCATTTAGCATTTTTGTAATTATGCTCTGGAAAGATGATGTTGTCTAGGTGAAATTTACCTAAAAAAGCAGTCAAAATTTGCTAGTGAGATTAAAAAGCTAATAAAGTTGTAAAATGTAGATCCTCCATATACTTGGCAATTATGCTGTCTGTCTATGATTAGATTTCTATATAAAGAAGCTATAAGAGAGCTCTAAGAATCTTGCATACTAAACAGTACAGACATTAAAGAAAGCCATAAAAACTAGACAAGTGTTTGCAAATTACAAAGTAATGTTACAGTAATTGTTTAAAACCTACAATTATTAATACGGTTATAAAACAATGGGATGAGTACTTCAGTACTTTTAGTCAAAAAGATACTTTTTACATAAATTAATTAGAAAATTTATTTTACTGCTTGACTGTTATAGTTCATTAATACTTTAGCTTTTGGTCTGGATAAACTTCTAGAATAATAAAAAAATTGTATTGTCACAGATGGATTTAATTACTCCATAAACTGACATTTTAACAGTTACTCAAACATTTATCATAGAATTTTCTCTAACAACTATTCCTCAGCCAAAATTCACCAATGTATTTCATTACATCCAAAAATGTATCACAACAGTAATTTAATCCTTTTCTCAACTTCAGCTGTTGTGTTCCACAGACTGGTATCCCTTTCATGTTTTGATTCATTGATAGATTATTTAAATTGCAAATGACCTTGTTTCAATCCTAGATCTCCCCTCTTGGACCTACTTAAGTTTCAACTCACATCTTACAAAAGAAAGAAATTTCATCATTTCCCTACTTATTTATAGCAGCAGAATTTTCCTTTGATCTCACTTTTATGCAGCACTTAATGCCTCTATATTTAATACAAAACCATCTAACTGTTCATTTTATGTGAGTATCTTTCCACCTTACACACTAGTACTTTTTTGTGTCCATTCTCCTTCTTTCCCTTTTTTCCTAATCTCATAGGTCACCGTCTCACAGACCTTGATATTACACAAGGACTTTGAAGTTAAACAAGAATTGATTACTTCACTCACTATTATATTCACTCATGCTAAACCATGACAGCCTTTGATAAATCAGAGCAAAATTTTAAAGATTGAAGTTTTACCTCTCCTTTTGAACAAAAAAAGGTTACATTTTTTTATTCTTTCTTCTCAGCTAGATCACAATTTTATTTAAAAATTGAAAAATTAAAACCAACCTACTATTAATTTATAAATATTTCAGGGGTTTAATTAAGTCAAAATATAAAGGAAGTGTATATACATAAGACCTCTCTCTGGGACTGAATTTTCCTAATCCAAAAATCACAGAAGCTGAGAAACACAGAATATAATAGCAAACAGATATTTTTTGGCACAGGCACACCAGAAGGGTCAGGAATAAAGATGAAGTCATTCAGAGTTCATAACCTTTTCTTTCTTCCAGTCTACTTCTTTCATTCCCCTATACATAGTTTTGTATAGTATTTCTGAGAGTACGTGCGTTCATATGTAGGAATTCAGCTCTAGATTTACATTTTGCATTTCACTCTGGAAGGTATATCTGTAACTAAAGCAGCAGCCATCACAAGAAATGCAAGCACTGAGCTCCTGAGATGTACCCAAAGATATACAGTGTATTAGACAGTCGTATTCATGCAATTAATGGCATACACCCAGGTTCTATCAGAAAAACACTGAAGGGTGGGTGAAATGGTCCTGAGTCATTTGATGTTTAGTTTCTCTGAGAGCCTGCACACAAGTAGATCTGGGAGCTGTGGCCTGAAGCATACACATGTAGCAGATGTGGCTGCTCTTCTGTTCATTGTGGTGAGGGGAGAAGCAGCTGCGAGGGTATGTGGCTCATCATGCACCCCAATAGGCAAGTGGACAGGACTGGTTGGGAGATGGGGGATACCAGAATGAAGACGTGATGTGAGAGGTGATGCCTTAGGTTTTAACTTTTATATTTTTCAAATCACTGTATTGCTTAGTGTGTAACTCTGAAGTTTCTTGTAGCCTGTTAACTTCTGCTCTCTCATGCTAGGTAAACATAACAAAGCCTCTCTGGGCCTGCTCTCCAAGGACACCCAGACCCTCCTAGGCCCAAAATGTGTAAACCAAAAAGCCTCTACAGGGGGGCAAGCTGAGGGGAATTACATCATTAAACTGAAGCTCTAATTGGAGAATTAACCCTGATATGCAAATGAACCAAACCTATAAAAGTGTGAAGAACTCGTGACCTGTCGTCCATCTTGGGGTCCATTTTGGCAGTAGCCTCTGGCTCCCCAGGGTGTGCCTTTGAAGGCTCTTCAAATAAATACCTACCTTATTTGCTTACTCCTGTCTAGTCTCTGTTTCTAGGAGGCCTCTCAAGGCATCAGAGGGACCTGCAGGGGGAACATGGGCAGGAGGGTTGGTTTCAGATTGGGAAGTTTGCAGGCACACGCTTTGACACAAACACAGGCATCTGTGGCAGGTCTGTCACAACCAGTGTCGTAGCTGGTTGTGATGGTACCGCTGCTCTGTGCCCTCTGAAAGCCACCGGCCACATACATGCTGATGTGGAGGTCCCAGCGTGGCATAGTTAGCTCAGTACCCTTACAATAAAAGTTAGAAGTTCCACTAGAGGGCATTAAAAACCATAAATCACTTTTTGTCTAACGCCAACAAGAAGGTTTGAAAAGACCCGGATGAGAAAAGCCGCGCAGGATGACAACGGTACAGAAAACATACGGGTCCTATGCGGTGTAGATTCACAGACAGAGAGCTGAATTGGAGGTGCCGAAGGTCCAGAGCTAACAATGCTAGGCAGCTTTTACAAAGAAGACGAGTTAATACTAAATTTTATGTCAGCACTCAGATAATTAGCTAATTTACATATTTCAGCCTGTAGGCCATCTACTTAATGACTAGTGAATGTTATAAAACTATGACAAAAATTATGTTGCATACAGAGCCTAAAGATCAAATGGTGATCTTTAGCTTCATTGAGGGCAATAGAAACAGCAGTGGGTAACAAACGCTTTAGTCTCGCCAGTCGAGGCAAAGAAAATTGTTGAGATGTCTGTGCAGGTTGGAGCAGAAGGGCAAAACAAAGGGTGCCTGCAATCATCCAAAAAGCAGAGTTCTCATTTCTATTGTAACAGTTAGACATTTTTGCTTCATATTATCTCAGCTGTGCAACAGAAGAGAAGCCACAAAGGAAAAGGCACCTTGTAAGTAACAAGGTCTGTCAAGTATTGTCACTTATAGAAATACATGTTAAGTTTTCCTGCAGGCTTTTCCCAGCACTGGAGAATTTTTTTCACTGAATTCTCTGATTTATTTTATGAAAGAAACTTAAAAAAAAAAAAAAAAGGAAAATGTTGCCAATGGTGTAGTCACAACATTTCTTTTTAGAGGCTCAGTCTCCCAAATGGTCACATAAACTGAACCTCCTTACCACAGTTTGCATTGATCAGAGGGAACATATGAAAGATTTATTTATTGTTTAGAGTTATTCTTTAGGGGAGCAATGTCCCTCTGGATCATTTGATTTTGTTTCTGGTCTGAAAAAAGTCTGCAAACAAATATGTTATAAAGGGTAAAGTCAAAGGGGTATCAGTCCTTTAGGCCAGCAGGTCAAGCAGGACCAAAAATACTTCGCAGAGGAGTGTGGAAATATGAGAAAATGGAAGACAGCCACAGCTGAGAGGAAAACCCAGTATTTCTTATGATAGAAGAGGAAAAACATATTAAACTTGTGAATGCAGACTTCCTAAAACCTCGAGTCAGCTGTGAAATGCCAATTTTGACATGTACAATATATGTCCTCTTATCAGCAATGAAGAAAAAATATAGAAATCTTCTTCCATGTAAAAAGGCAGAAAACAGACAAGCATAATCAAGGAAGAGATTTTTTTTAAAAAAAGCTTTCCCTGCTGATACTGAAGTATATGAAAAAAAATAATAATATACCTGAAAACAATGAGAAAAATAGAGCTAAGCTGGTAAATGCTGTTTTAAGTTTTAACATAAAATCTGTTCATACAATAAGCTTGTTTATTGTAAATTTTTATCAACTAATTTTTGCAGAAAAAAGATTAAAGGTGAGGGAAAGTATCTTATGAGATTTGTTGATTTTGATGCATTCCTGTTCATAAGTGACATCCTCACCACAAGCTATATTGTCACATGCATATTCCTGACATTTCAGACTACAGAGACTCACAGATTTAGTACTTACTTTAGTAGACAGCATGGCTGATCTTACATGTTCCTGACCCTTTAGAAGTATGGGGTTCAAATGGAGCATCCATTTGCACTGTGATAGAGGAGAGCTTTCAGCTGGTGAGCAACCTGTCAGAGAGAGAGAGAGGCAGATTCCTTTCTTCTCCTTAAATTACCCAGATTTTTGTTACAAGTTGCAGCTCTTGCTTCTTGCTATTAAAAATTCAAAATGTTACAGAGGTTCAAATTTTCCATTTGAAGTGTGTAGCCTTGGCAGAGACACCACATTCTCTGAACCAAATGATGTGACACTCATCCCAATAGTTTAATTTGTGAGGTTCCTTTAGGAAAATATAAATTTCTGCAACATACACCAATTATATTATCATAAGTTGGCTTTGTATCATCCAGTAGTGCTTACTTTATAAATATTAAAATGAAATCTTTTACATAAGAATAACACATAATTAATATGATACATTATATGTAATATGGTCATTTCTGGAGTCCTTTACAATGAAATTGTTTTTCATTTTAAGCTGTCATTATGGCAGCAATATATTTAAAATTCCTGCCATTCCATCTATCTTAAGAAAAAAAATTAATTTTCCTTCTGCACTTACAAAATCTTGAACAGAAGGACGATTAAATGTTGTAAGACATTAATAGAAGCATGACTTTAAATGGGCATTAAAGCAAAATGTAATACAAAGCTATGAGGCTTGTAGACATTCTGTTTGGAATCTTGTAGGACAAAATACTTTTCACATAAACATTCCTTATCTACCTTTTTATCAGATCTTCAGACCTCCAGTAATCCTTGTGGTTTTCTTTAATTTTTTTAAGAGACAGGGGTCTGGTCTGACATCACTAATTAGATGTGTACTAATCAAAACAAGAGGTCACATTTGGAAACTGCTCTTTACCATTGAGTTGACAGCTCTGCCCATTTTTTCTGTCTTGGTTTGCTTTTAGATAAGCTGTCATTTATGATCAACTAATGACATCCAGTCCTTGTTGTAATTTATCTTTCAACAAATGTACCATGTCATAACATTCAGCAAATATAAAACCAGACATGATTAATTTCTAAGACATTATAAAAATAAATCCACAATATTTATGACACTGTGACAAAAACAAATTCACTGAAACACTACTGAAGACACAAGATATATCAACCTACATTAACAATCCCTGAAGAACTTAATTAATAAAACTTAATTATATGAAAGTCTCCTAGTAAACCACCAATCCCCTCAAAAAACCCCAAAACAAACCACAAACCGAACCAAAAAAACCCAAACAATAAAATCTTTGGAAATATTTTGATGAAAAATATATCATTGATTTCAGTTTCTCCTGTATGCATTCACAAAATGAAGTACCTCTTCACTGTTAACCTTGCAATTCTTCTGGACATGAGAAAAAAACAACGGTAAACTTCTTTTTATAAAAAAATTTCAAGATCAAGCAGCAACAACTCTCTTTTTTTTTTTTTATAGTGTATTAAGTAATGTATGAACTGAGCAATTAGCTAGAAACTGAGGCATCTTCCTTTTTCCACTATTAGTTTGTAGATTCAGTGATATTCTCCGTAAGTGAAGGTTTATACTACCAGGTAAAAAGGGAGATACATTATCACAGTACAAAAGAGGTTACATTAGTGTAATTTTAATATTGCATATAAGTATACATATATAATCCAAAAGAAGATTCATTCCAGTCTTAAATGTAGTCAAACATTCAGTTGACTACTACAACTGTGTAGGAGTCAGCAATTATTAGATGTGTTTATGTTCCCTTGGAGACAGCAAGTCACAGAAAGAATATGCCATCTGGACTGAATCTTTGTTTCCTCATGAGAAACAAAACATTTGCAGTAATGCCAAAAGTTGTGGGGTTTTATTCAACTGAGGTTCCATATATTTAATGATTGCTCAGTCATAGAAAACAACACTACCTTGCTTTAGAAGTAAGAGAATGTATTTTAAGTACTGTGGTCAACACTCTGCGGGACTTTTATTGTTTCAATGGCTCTTTCTCTGCCATTTTTTATATTTTCCAAGATATTAGCAAGAACAGCAGCATCAAGAAGTTCTTCGTGCTGAGAATATGTATCTGGATTTCTTCAAAAAATACTGTTATCATGCAGACCTACAATTGCAAACGATTTTCAAAGAATTAAAAAAAAATTCTGCATGTACAACTTTCTGCATGTAGTTTGATTTCAATTAATGCTGTTAACCAAGCCAGGCCAAATTGCATTTCCATATGCCTTGTCAACTGTGAAGTCTTTTTCCTGTACTATGCTGCCACTCTTCCTTGATAGAAGGTTTCTATCACTGTGAGTGATGCACTTTCCATCCATTTCTAACGTTACTTTAACACTAATAATACATCAAATTTCTGTTAGATTGGTGATTGTTCTACTTGTTCTGAAAAACACAAGTCTCACTGGAAAACAAAACAATGGCTGCATAGGATTATTCAAGGTAATTTTCACCTATTCTGGAAATATATTTAAAATGTATTATCATGTACTTCAGCAGTATTTGAAGCAGCTTCTACACTCAGTAAAAATGTAAGAAATTTAAGATGCTTTTCTTTAAAATAATCTTTCTCTTGATGGAGCTATTATCATAAAGGTAGCTGAGATGCTTTTGGGGGAATGAGAAAGTATTTTCCAGTCCAACTGACCATGTTCTTGTCTTTAGGCAGTGTCAGAGGGAACTGACACCTCATATTAAACGAAAGTGTTTTCCATCAGAGTTTTGACTTAAAATTCTAATCCACATCTTCTCCAAGCTGCAAGGAAACTTTTTTTTCTCTGTTCAGTATTGTCACCAGGATCTGAGACCTTGACAATCCACCAGTACCACGGAAAAGTCTGTTAATGGTTGGACATTTCCCTATGGAAGCAACCAAGCCTTAAAATAAATTTCCAGAGAAATTGGTAAGATCTGTGCCTTGTCCCTGCTATAGTCGTAACCGGACCTGAAGCCTGTATGTAACAAGCAGATAGTTCTTACTCAGATGGGAATTGACTCTCCCATATGTTTTCTTCCTTCAATGCTGTCTCCTTACAAAATTTACAGCCACAGAACCAGCATTTCGGATAATATTGCTCAAAAGTTGGCACAAATTACATCGTTTTGGTCAAAGTTTTGCTTTTTTTTTTTTTTTTTTTTCTTGGGGTCATTTTTTTTTCAATACAGGTTATTNTTACAATGTAAGATGTAACCAAAAGTACGTATTCTATCACCAGCTGTTAAAACCAGGTGGGGCAGGGTTCTTTATCTCTTCCATGACACATCCCTGATAACTCCCACTGGGGGCTATCTCTGCTAATGGGCCATCCAGCCTCACTGCATGACTCCTAAAATTACATCATCGCATTGTGAGATGCTGCGCCCAGGGGGAGGAACCAAGCATTCCTACCTGGATGTAATCTGGGGTTTGGAACACCACAGGCAGCCCTCACCTACTGAATTCCCAGAGGACAAGAGTTACATAACCACCATTGGACCTCCAGAGGAGGACCAGACCTTTCCACAGGATCACTGCTTCAACAGAACCATATCTATCACTTCAAAGAGGACTTCAGCCACCCCTTAATCAGACTGCAGCCACCACCCTGCCTGGCAGGGTGTCAGGTTGTCCCAACTCTGTCAGGTTAAGCCAGTGTTTCTGTATTATTGCCTTGTTATACAGACTAGTAAAGAACTTTTATTCCTATTTCTCATATCTTTGCCTGAAAGCCCCTTAATTTCAAAATTATGCTAATTCAGAGGGAAGGGGGTTGCATTTTCCATTCCAAGGGAGGCTCCTGCCTTCCTTAGCAGACACCTGTCTTTCAAACCAAGACACTTAGATGTAAAGGTGTGATTTTGTCTGAAAGCTGACTTTGTATCTTTTTTCCTTATTCATTCAGCAGAGGAAGGATAAATGACGGTCATGTAAAACAGGAGGTGAGCAGACACCTTGAAATGGCTAATGGCAGCTGATTGGTAGCTCCAGTATAGCCATTTCTGGATTTATGCATAAAATATTGGAGTTTAGTGGGTTTTATTTTTAAAGATAAAAAGGAGGAACACTGGGCTTTATTATCTTCTTGCCAACAGTCATCTGAAAATCAAATAGTCTGATCTTGCAAATTTTATGCCTTTCCCTGCTAAATCTGTCTGCTTTCCATGAACATGGGAGAAAGGTCACAGTGCAAATTCTCTGAATCACTCATCCTTTGTGCCTCAATGCTGGTGAAATTATAGAAGTAACATGCTTAGATGAAACCTCCTTCACACAAAGTTGTGTTTCCTAACATTTTTACCTGAGGGATTATTTTACAGTAAGGGTGATATGCTCAGGGGCGATAAGCAGATAAGAATCTGTCTACTTTTTTGCCATGAGAAGAAGTGGCACAACCCTTTCTGCCATCATCCCCCATTTTCTCCCTAAATTTAGAAAAACTGTTGCAGTAATACATTCAAAATATAGGCACTTGATGTCTCTCAATACTGCGTAAAGATCAAATAAAATGTGTGTACGGAAACAAAGCTGGTGCTGAAATTGCACTGAAGTCTCATCCTTTGCAAGCTTGCTTGAACAAATACTTCAGCTGAAGCAAGTGTGATTTTTCAATACATTTTTGTCTACAAGCTTGATCCTAAGGAAGAGATTCTCCAAATAGGAGAAGGACCAAAACAGCTAGAATGCTGTTTCCTTCTCTGTTTTGTAAGCTTAAAAAAAAAAAAAATACTCAAAATAAACCTTTTAGCCCCTGACTATGGAAAAAATAGGATGGTCACAGAATTTCTTCCCAGAATAGCAACTGAGCCAGATGCTGCTGGCTGTGAACTAGTGGATTTCACTGTTATTAGCTTGATAACTTCTACATAAAGCAAATTTAACCTTTTTAAGTTTAGTACCAGTTCACAATATGTCATGCTTTAACCCAGGCATCAACCAAACCCCAGACAGTCACTTGCTCATTGCCCACCCTATGGGGATAGGAGAGAGAATTGGAAGTACAAAAGGGGAGAAAACTCGAGGGTTGAGATAAAGTTTAATAGGGAAAGCAAAAGTCACACACAAGTAAAGCAAAACAAGGAATTCATTTACCACTTCCCAGGAAGGCAGGTGTTCAGCCATCTCCAGGAAAGACAGGCTGCATCACCTGCAATGACATGGGAAGAGAAAAGCTATCACTCCAAATCTCCCTCTCTTCTTTCCCACGGCTTTTATAGCTGAACTCGATGACATATAGTATGGGATGTTGCTTTGGTCATTTGGGGTCAGCTGGCTGAGTCCCTTCCAACTCCTTGTGCACCCCCAGCCTCCTCACTGGTTGGGTGGGGTGAGGAGCAGAACAGGCTTTGGACCTCTAAGCAAGAGAGCTCTGCTCAAGTAAGCTCTGCTCAGCAGTGATGAACACGTCCCTGGGTCATCAACACTGTTTGCAGTGCAAATTCAAAATACAGCCCCATACGAGCCAATGTGAAGAAAATTAACTCTACCCCAGCCAAAATCAGTGCACAATGACTGCAACACCCTAAGACTAAATTCAGACCAAATATTTCCACTCTATGAATATCAGTTGTGTACACTTGCATTTTTCTAAAAATGGTACTTAAAGGGAAAAAAGACAACTAATTAGTCCCACTAAGTCTTCCACTCATTTTTATTATTGGAGTTTTTGAATTCTTTTCTAAAAGTTCAGCTTCAGAAATCTGCAGAGTGCTGTAATTACATCAAGACATGAGAAAGTCCCACATAGCAATACATTTCAGTCTAAAACCACACCTCCAGAATACTGATGAAGAGGAAAAATAAGAACAAGAAAACAAATATGCCAATATTACATACTGCTGCAAGTCCCCTTGGTGGGCTATATGATACTACTTCATGAATAAAGATGGAGTAAACTACATTTGTAGCATAATAAGAAAAGGTAATTAGTGCCATCTATTCACCACAGTTAGAATTTGACTAGAACAATTTGATTACTTTTATCACATTTTAAACTTTGAGTAAGATTTTCAGCTCTGTAATCCAGTTAGTGGTAAAGTGTGGAGAATATAAGTCAGCTTCCCAATATGATTGATGAGTATGTGCTGCACAGGAAAGGAGATGGAAAAAAATACAGAACTCATAATATAGACACTGTCTGCTTGCTTTAAAGCAAATCTCTTCTAAATCAGGTTGAATCCTTCAGCATGACTAAAATATAAGCTTAGTATCTTCTCCAAGCAAACAGGAAATGGAAAATTATTCATAGGAAAGAGGAGCCCTTTTTTTTTGGTTTTAGCTTAACACCGTGATCTTTCAGATATGCATTTATTATTTATACTTTGCTAACTCCCACATCTTGCTGAGAATTGGGCTTTACTCATGCTGGGTGTTTCACAAACACAGAGGTAATTACAGCGATAGACTATTTCAAATTTGAATATAAATCTATGGGCAAAAGGTTGAGTGATACCCCCTGCTACAATGTCAGGCATAGGGATTTAAATGCCCAGACCCAGACCTTTGTTTTCACTGATGGCAAAGCAGCCTTGGTACAGTGAGGCACGTTTTTATTAAGAACCTGCAGTAACCAGAACTCCCAGTGGTACTCCTACAGAGACAGTCTATGAGGTTAGAGGTTCATCTGTTGCCTCTTCTTCTCCTGAGACCTAAAAGCCAACTCCGTCCAGATCCACAACTTCATTTCAAGTAGTCATGGTGAAAGCAAGCAGACAAGCCACTCAACCTCTTTGAAGGAGGGAGGTGCCATTTAACTACCAGTGCACTGCACACTTGAAATCCACAGAAGTGTTAGGAAATTACTTGTTCCCATTAATTAGTTATGATCTGGGTCACATCAAGAGTGGAATGTTTTGCAGAGAGAAGATTTTGCTACCCTGAGCTGTGCTTATTATGCTTTCCAACGTCTCATTTTTCCTTCCTGCAAAATTAAGGTCATTTAGTGTGACAGTGATGACAATATGAGAGCTTTTGATTGTCTCTTTCTAACAAAGATTTTGCTATTGATAAAAATGTGGAAGCTTTTCCTAGATTATGAGATGACTAGTTACATTGAATTCTATTATGAATAATCATACTGTTTTCTGATATGATTGTTTAATAAACATTTATGTGGTGTGTAGTTTTGCTCTGGTGATACAGCTTTATGCAGCGGAATACAAATTATGTTTCTTTATAAAATATTTAAAATGCTGTGGGGCTACTCTTTTTTATATTTAATTTCCACCCACAGTGTTTTGAGGACTTCTTTATGACAAGACTTTTCTTCTTTTTTGTAAATGTTGTGGAATATGAAGACTTATATTTTTCCTGTCATTTCCCTGGTGTTCTGCAATTTTTCTTTCAGAAATAAAAACCTATTTAAAAATGGCTCTAAGGGCAGGGAATTGTCCAGGGCTGCAATCTAGCAAATTAAATTGGAGGATTTAAATTCAGTCCTTATTCGAATCAAAACATTGCCTTAACAATACTCCAAACCTGCAGTTTCAGATTTAAGTGTCTCCAGCTGCAGGGATCCTTATTTCCATGACAGGTACTTTGGTTCATCTACAGCACTGGGTCTTCAATGTACATTTGTCTGGTGTTTTGGTTTCTTTGGAACACACAGTATATATAAGTCTACTTTGAAGAGATAGTTGAACAAATACTGCATTTATCGGTATTATTATCCATTTAAGGATTTTAATACAATTTTGAAAATATGAAAAATCTAATACTCCACTTAGTGGATGACAGTTATTTCCTTTTTGAAATAGAAATGCTGAAGCCCTGAAAAATTTAATTGACAGGCTCAAAATGGCAGAGGAAATACAAAATAATTGTAGCAAAATGAAAACTCAAAACTCCTTCCTTTAACCTAAATACTTTAGATTTGACCATTTCATAACATTAAGTGACTTTATCACATAGTTTCTCTGCATGGTGAGCAGTACCATTATCCATGAGATACAGATTAAAAAATAACATACATGATTTAGATGAAATGCAGGCACCTGAGCTAAAAATTAGATCTTCGAAACTCTTGTACTTTTGCCTTTTATCTCGGGAGGCATCTGGTAATGTTCATTCACTGGTTCTGATCTTGATTTCTTCTCTCTATTAAAAAATAATTATTTTCAACAGGAGAGGACACAAAGACTACTGTCTGATAGCACTTTCTGGAGACAGGAACAGAGTAACAAGAAAACTATTCAGCAAAAAGAGGAACTCTCTCTTTCTGGCTTGAAACACATTTCACAATAGAAGATTCCGTGTGCCAATGCTACATGGGGAATAATAGTGTCAGATTGCCTAAGGAGAGCATCTGAACTCTGAAGAGACATGGTAAGATAGTTAATTTTTCTCTATATCTCCATGATCAGACTATCTATTTTTTCCCCAGTCGAGTATACTGGTTTCGTGTAACTCCCCAGCGAGATTTGGAAAAGATTCAAAGGGACAGGCAGCCAAAAGTTAGGTGTAAAACTGCAGGACAAAATTGCAGAAGTATTTCTGTAAGTATAGACAAGTATGCAAAACTGACTTACTGCTGCGGCAGGAAATTTAATCTGTTCTAAGCTGCTGGCTGTCTTTTGGCCAGACTTCACGATTTACAAACTGGTTGACTGAAATACAAACCAGTTCTCTTTTTTTTTTTTCTAAAAAACAAGTATTTGCCAGTGAGCACAGGACAGAACCTACTATTGACTGTCCACGTGACCTGAGACAGGTCATATTAGCCCAGAGTCTTTCTTCTTTTCATTAATCATATTTTCCACTTTGCTCAAATATTAATATAGAAAAAAATGTGCAGCTTTTAATGCTGAATTAATGTTCTTCAAATTCTCCGAGGCACTAAGGCATTGCTCTGATATTTCAAGGTATAGTTACTGCAAAAGGTGAGAAAATGTCAATTAGTGTAATGTAAGTCAACAGACCATGTGATATGGCAGGGAAAATATTATAAATGAGTATAATGTAGGGGGTCTCCAGACTGAATGAACCCCAGCAGGAAGCATTACTCCATTCCTTGTCAGACTGGCCGAAAGGGCTACAGAGGGAGCGATAGTGGGAGAGCATGTTGTGCCCATGCTAACTAGTGCAGTTGGCTGTAGTTGGATTAACTGGGTAAGCCATGCAAGGTGTGTGTGTATGCATGTGTGTTTGGGGCTGTGTGTGGTACAGAATACCTTGCAGGAATTTGTGTGAGAAGTGAAATAATGTGTTGTGCTTTTACCCCAGACAGCAACCAAGCCCCATGCAGCCACTCACTCTCTCCCCCACCAGTAGGATCAGGGAGAGAATCGGAAGGGTGAAAGGTAGAAAACTCGTGGGTTGACATAGAGACAGTTTAATTGGGAAAGTAAAAGCCACACACACAAACCAATCAAAACAAGGAATTCATTCACCTCTTCCCATGGGAAGGCAAGTGTTCAGCTGTCTCCAGCAGAGCACAGCCCCATCACATATAATGGTTACTTGGGAAGACAAACACCATCACTCCAAACATCCCTCCTTCCTTCTTCTTCTCCCCACTTTACATATGGATCATGATGCCACATGGTCTGGAATACCCCTTTGGTCAGTTTGGGTCACCTGTCCCAGCTGAGTCTCCTCACAACCTACCATACACCCCCGACTTTCTTGCCAGCCTGGCCATACAAACAGCAGAAAAGGCCCTGGCTCTGTGTAAGCCCTGCTCAGCAACAACAAAAACATCTCTATTTTATCAACCTGTGCTCAACATGAATCCAAAACACTGCCCCATACTAGCCACTGGCAAGAAAATTAACTCTACCCCAGCTGATACCAGCACATGATGTTACCTCCCACTGCATTTTCACTGGGGTCACTCTGGAAAAATTCTATTCCATTGGGCTCTCCACATACTTCAAATAATAATGCCAATAATGGACTGTATGGAGCATAGCCACAAAAATGATCTGAGAGGTGGAAACACTTCTTACAGTCAGAGACCTCAAAATGTCAGTCTTTCAATCTTCTCATTATTTTTTCTTTTTTTTTAGGGGATAAGGATGCATTACATATCAGAGTGCCATATAGTGAGCAGGGCTTACGCAGGATGATGCAGTACTGGGCACATGCCCAGATTAGCTAGTTCTGTGGAGATAATAAGACTATTTTGGGCATATTCTCTCATTGCCACAGCTGTATGGCACTCTTGTGCATTGTGTAGATTCTGTAGATGTATGCATTATGAACTGGAATTAGAGGTTAGAAATACAGTGTGTCTGCTGAAGAGAATAGTAGTTACTACTATTTTATTTACTCAGTTGTTTCACTGGGAGATGTCTCAATATTCCTTTTTATAAGCAGATGTAAGTAAAATGCATTCTATAAAATCTGCTTGAACAAGTTGTCAAGAAAAACTGGTGGACATTAGATTTCCAGAAGTTTCCAAATGTACACTAACTTCTTTCTAAAGGATGCAATTAGTCAGACATAAGTTCACAGGAGTAGCTGCAATGCAACAGGACAATATGAAATTGAGATAAGTAAAGCACTTCACTTAAAATTTATGTCCCTCTGAAGTTATCTTGAGAACCATGACAACCTCTGGCTCTATTAAAATCTTGCTAGGTAGAGAAAGCCCTTGCATCTCCTTCTGTTCAACACACCTGAGCAATGAGCACTTACTGTTGTCACTGTTGCCTGTGTAACAGCTGCATTAACACTATTTCATGAACAAGGCATTTCTCCCACCTTGTTCGGGCTATACATAGGAGCAAGAAAAATTCTTTGGAAGTCAGGTTGGAAACGAAAATGTTACAGGAGTTCTTGAGATATAGAATGGTCATATATTTTGTAAGATATTTCTGAAATAGAGACGTTATAATGAGAAATATGGGGATGCATCAAAGCAGGAAAAGAAAGGCACAAGTGAGGATAAAGTTGTCTGCCATGAACACAGAGAAAAAGGAAAGCAACTAATAATTTTTTGGAAGCAGTGAGACAACTTTAGGGATATACCTGAAAGATGGGAAGGATATCAGCATAGAAAAATCCAGAACAAGGCAGAATAAAAGACATATTCAAGTTAAAAGTCTAGTTAAGAATTACTAGAATTCTCTCTACTTTTACTAAGATTTCTATCTGTATTAAATATTGTGTAAAGTCTCATGTACAAGTGTATAGAGACTATCTGTAGAGGCCCAGAAAAGCTGACTTTAGTTGCATGTTCCCCTCCCTGCCCCAGGCCGCATTATGATTTGAGAAGTTCTCATTGGGCCTTGGCCTTGATGAGCTGGCCCTGGACTAAGTCCCTCTGCAGCTTATCAGGGTTGTCACATTATCATATCAGGGTATTTTTAATCAGAAAAGGTTGGTATTATAGTTAAAAATCCTATATAATTTTCTATCATCACTAATACCTTTTCTCTGTTAAGAAAAATGTTGTCTGGTGTTTAATATCCAGAAATAAGTGCTTGCTTCTCTCAAAAATTATTATTATTGATCTTTGTCCATTGTTTCAAATTATCATGTCCATGTCACCAGTGTGTAAAGGACATGTGTGCTATGTATGGAAGGGTGCAAACTTTAATTAACATTCTTTCATCAGCGCCACTGGGTTTAATATGTTTAGATTATTAATAAAATTAGAGAAATGCTGCAACTCATTCTGTATTTCTAGGAAGCTGCAGCTGAAACAAACAATATTGCTGCAGATCAAAAGACTTGAAATTTGCCTTTAGGATTTACACAGACTACTCATTTAGTTCAGATTGAGGTCATATGTGTGATTGCATATTCATTGGCAGAACAGAAAAATCCTTGCATGCCACATAGTCTTTTTTGTTCTTTCACAAACTCACAGAATAGCTGAGGTTAGAAGGGACCTCTGAAGGTCTTCTGATCCAAATCTCCTGCTCAGGAGAGGAGTTCATATAAGCTTTTTGTAAAAGAGTGAAGTAGAAAGATTTCTGCAAGGTCTATTTGCTAGAAATAATGTATGGTTTGCAGAGAAAATGCATAATTGAAAACCAGATGGCATTTATACATGGGGCACAGACATCCCTTAACCTATAGGCCAGCAGCCAGTGTGAAACACAGGTAAAAGAGCAGTGGCACAGATTTTGGGCAGATGCTGTATTTGATGGAAACAGTAATGGATAAATGAATCAATTGCAACAAGATGTAACTTTAAAAAGATAACCAAATGTTTCTGTCATACCATGGAGATCCTCACCATGTATTTTACAAAGACATTCATATTGTAACCTCACTTCTGACAAAACAAGGTAAGTCACAGTTGTTGCTGAGGTGGGAGTTTCTCCCACTGCTTTTCTCCACCAAAAGTCTGAGAATCCATCTCTGTACATGTTCCAGACACCAATCTTCACCATACAGACAGAAATGAGATTACCTGAGTCCTGATTTAATCCTTTAATCAACCTGAGTTTATTAAAGCTGAAAGATCAGGTAGCAACTTCTTACACTCCCTTCCTACTAACTTCAAGCATTCAGTGCCTTAGTTTAAGTGCTTTGTATCATTAGACACACATTATCCTAAGAGAATGCTACTAAGGATTCAGGCTTTACTTACCTGTGTAAGTATGGATGGCGCTGCCTCAGACAATGAGGCATGTCACCTACTGACCCATTTCTGGAAGAGGCCTCTGGCATACTGCAAGGGAAGTGCAAAAGCCCTGGAGAAGAAAATGGTGATGTTTTTCCTCCAGTGAGCAACTACTTGCAAGTGTCACATTTCCTGAGCCAGAGGTGCAAGAATTGTCCTCATCACCCTGAGCTGAAAGTCGAGCACATGAGCCCACTTCGTATTTAGCAAAATAAACTGCAAAGAGTTTAAAGCGTTCCACATATTTCATCACAGGAAAAAAATGAAGTCAGCATTGCTCTTGTTGTAAATTTGGACATGGGAATAAAATTAAATTGCTTTCTAATATGTCTAAAATAGAGACAATAACACCACAGAAATTAAAAGGATTATGCTTTTTTATTGCATAATTGTTATTTCTAAGCAACATTAAAAAAATTAATTCTGTTTCCTAGCTATTTCAACATACTTAAACCTTCTTTTTCTTCAAAAACCTTAAAAAAACCTAACACTTTCTCTGGAATAGATGTGATTAATATGACTAGTCACAGATGTCTCCAGTTATATAGAAGGAGTTATATCGGGAGACAAGTCAAGACTCTGCTCCAAAAATCAAATATGGCATTACCAAAGCAGTCTGTAAACATGAGAAGTATTAGTGCCTAGGTGGCCCAAATGCTTTAAATAAAACAGGCCTTCACTTTTACTCAGTTCCTCATATTCAGTTTTTGCATATATTTTTGTGTAATCATGGAATAGAAACCATAAATGAAGCAAGACATAATGTATGAATAAAGAATAGCTGAGCTCTTCTGCCCTAGTAAAAACCCAAACACAACAATAACAACAAACCCTACAGTGCACTCAGCCAAATTCACTGACGAAACTAAAATTTCATCTTTTTTTCCTCTGACCTTAATGTTTAAACTATTATTCAGCATAGATAAACCAGCCCAGCAGGACTATTTAGAACCAGGTCTTTCTTGGCAGCTATTTCACCTCATCCCATCTCATTAGCATTAAAGCTGCATATCTGGGAAAATAAACTATATAAAATAACCCACAGTTTTCAAGGTTAGCGATGATGGTACATATCTTTGGTACATACTTTTAGCTTCATCAGAAATCAAAAGCAAACTTGCAAGTTTTGTGAATTTCCTGAATATATTCTCTTAGTCTGTTGAGAAAATGCCCAACCTTATTTTGTTTCATACTCTCAGAAGCCATTTGACCATGTGAATGCAAATAAAACCTACATGTATTCTGGTCTGGACGTGAGTCGCCTGACCGTGAAAGCTGTAAACATGTGAAACAAGATAAATAATCCCAGTAATCAATTCATGGCAAGCATTCTCTGTAATATATCTCAAATACTTCCAATCGAGTCTCTTGTAGCGCAGATTTTTCTAGAAAAAGAAAGACTCCTGGCTTTCTGGGGTTTCATGTGGCAGCCAGGTGTTGGGGAGGCTACTTTCTTTGTTTTATTTTGTGTTTATGACAAACACTGAATTCGCCCATCTCAGGCAATACAACTTGTTTAATTTTATAATTTTGGTTTTGATTTTCTTTGTGTTGAGGTTTTTTTTTGGTATTGCCACAGCTGATTAATACTAGTGAAATGTCTCTAATCTTTATGGAGAATATATATAAAATCAGTTCCCGGCGTGTTAAGGTTTCTTAACTGAGGTTTAAAAAATTTCCACCATTTCATTTTGCCCAGATCTCCATAAAGAGTGTACCATGTTACTGTGTCAGTCCACTATTTCTGGTAACAGATGCCAGATTAAATAAGCAAATCAGTGAATAAATAGGCAAAATATGTATACTCCAAAAATCCCAGCAATTTAAGGCCATTTCCTTATGGTAGTCAATATTTCAACTAATCATTTCCTCACAAAAGTATTTCAGTATTTTCCCATTTGTTCATTCAAAAGTATTCTACTGAGCAGATACTGGACTCAAGCAATTTCTTATCTATTTAAAATAAAGGAACTTAAAATATTATCACACAAAAAACAACACTACATTCTTTATCAAATCTTTAGAATTAAAATAATAATTTTAGATTAATGCTGCTAATGAACATTAAGAAAAGCAAACCCTGTATACCACCCCTTCCATTTAATTGAAAGTAGCCTGAAAATTTCCTTGAATTAACTGATAAAAAACTAGTTTTTTTCGTAACTTTACACAAAAAGAGAACAGTACATTTATATTGGTTTTATTACTTTTATTACTTAAATACTTTTATTTTTCAGGTAAAAGCAGAGACTGTCATAGTTTGTGGAAAATACAGTTCTCTGATTTAAAAAGACAAATTACTGCCTTTATTTCTCTGCTTTGCAAAAAATTACTTCATAATTGCTGCCTCTCTCTTTGAAAGACAGAGATCATCAATAATACTATCTTATAAAATAAATACACAGAAATATATTTCTGATGTGATAATATAATAAGATTATTGTGTTGGAATTGGGAGTTAAAATCACAAAAATGTGACCAGCACTTTCTCAAATCTTACTCACTACCTCATGCCAGGTACCAGCTCCCTCCAGTAAGGGCTGCAGTTGTGTAATACAACATAGACATCTTTAATTATACAAGAAAATCAAATTAAAATAAATCCTCAAGGGAAAACTCCAGTGTAATCCAAGAGATAATCTAATTACGAAGGAAAGTAAGTTATTAAAAGTGGAGTATTTTGATAATAAATAAGAAGGCAGATAAACAGCTCTCATTTCTGGGAGGAAGCAGAAATTTATTGATGAAAATAACAGAATGAGCTTTTCTCTATAATCATGTTAAAAATAAAAGGCTGAAAATAGGTAACTAGATATAGGAATAGAATAAATTCAGATTATTGGCATTTCATTTTAATTATTATTTGTCTTCATTCTTTTAAGTAAAAAGTGCATAGAATTTGCATGCAAATATATTTGCCCATTTCCCTCCACCACTGTCTAACAAAGGATTCTTGCACAATTTTTTTCTGCACTAAGTGGAGAAACAGATGGTCATTTGCAGTCAGAGAGACTGAGTTGATTTTCACACCTGCTTTATAAAAGTTCAAACCTCCTAACAATGCCGTAAAGCACACAGATTGAATTCCAAACAAAAAGTTAATCCTAGAAGAGTGCTGTGTGGGGAAAGGGAAAACAAACCCAGACCAAATCCAGTTTTCTCTTCTCTCTTGAGGCTGAGCTCTTTTGCTACCCTGGGTTTCTTACAAGAAGATTCCCCCTTAATTTAAGTGGAAACAGATTGATCTTGAGTGACATTAGTACAGCTATATCTACAAATAATTCATTTCCCTCATATCACTGCTCAAAGTCACGAGTCAAATATTTGTTTGCATCTTTAGAATGCATTTCCTAGAATCTGTATATTTATTTTTCTATAACTAATAAGGTTATCTATCAAAAAAATTCCATTACTTATTTGTTTTGACAGTATAAAGCTCACAGTTTCCTTTCAGGTCTACTTTTTATCTACAGCAAGGGCTGCCCCCCCACCTCTTTTTGGTTTGAGTTAAGCAAATAGTAGTGGCTCCAAACTTTTGAAAGTCCTCCATCTGACATCACTTAAGCATGGGATTTAGTATTTCATCACCAATTATTTGTGCTCACATGAAGGTAGATCAAACACTAGAATCCAGAGACTCTCAGAGTCCAGGAGATGAGCATAGGAGACATCAGAGCACCTTCTATTAATGCACCTGGAAGGCTTCATTATGAAAATGATGTGTGACCAATGCAATTGCACCAGCAGCATTTCCTGTTGCTGGGGTCAAATGGTTATTAATAGAACAAGTCCAGCTGCACAACTTCTAGGTCTATAAAACAACAAGAAAAGAAACAAAAATACTTCCCAGGCTATCACATCTTTTAACAACATACAGTAACTGTAACTTATATCTTACAGTTTTAATAAACGGGTTGACAGCACTGGCTATTAGATTTTGTCCAAAATAATGATTTGCTTTAGCTTGGCTTTTGAAAGCCTGGTAGACACACTTTTTATTACAAGATTCAGGAAAAGACAAAAAAAGTATGAAGAAACCTATTGCTGTTTTTGCATTTTCTGATATTCTGCATTTAAAAAAACTTGCTTTTGTATAACACCTGTTCTGTCTAATGCCCTGTTCTCATCACTGATTTGCTGCAAGATTCTGGGAAGAGTGTTATACACCCTACCATGCTTTAATGTATCCATATATTGATATTAATGATTTTTTAATATAGACTTTCCTATGTACATCCCATTCCGATGAGGGTGTTGTGGCCAGCTCTGGGTTTACAGGTAGGAAGTAAAATCTGCTTTTCTTTGATGCTTACAAGTGTGCTAGAAATCACTTGACATCTTGTATTCCCACAAAGAAAACACAGCTTTCTATTGTATAGAATACAATAGGTACTGAAATCAAAACCTTTTACTTTCCTTGATAACTCTTTCCTTCCTTACTACTGCACAATGCTTTGCTAATCTAACATCCACTTCCATGAGGATGCTCTTTACTAGATTTTTATTCCATAAAAGCATAAACCCAGTAGCATCTCTGTAGCATAATGCATATTTCATATGAATTTCGAGCTGTTTGAGAAATTAATATTTAAGATCATTGGATTGAATGTTCCACGTGAAAACTGAAAGGTTAAAAGAATCCTGATTTTGAACTTTTATCAAATGAATAATTGTGAGTAGAATTTTAAAATAGAAGGCTATTTGGTTTGCAAAACTTTGATCCCAAAACTACATTAGGGGTTAATCACATTCAAAATGAATGCACAAGCAGGCCTCCCTCAAAGTCTAAAAGAAGGGAAAAGATGACTACAGTTTTAAGACCAAAATGTGATTTCTTTGCATTTTCTGAATAATTTCTACTTAAAGAAGGAGCATTTAAAGGAATAGAGTGAGGTAAAAAGGGGAAAAAAAAAGAAAAAAAATCTATAAAAAACGCAGTGCAATCACAAAAAAATGAAGGAAAAAACCAACATGGAACAATGAAGAATCACTGAAGCCAAATTTGACTCAGAAAACATGAAAATGTCAGTTTCTGGTCAAAGCATTACAGGGTTTCCAAACTAAAATCTACATTGATGTTCTTCTAGCTAACTGTACTGTCAGAGATTCAACTACTTCTTCAAGGTTCCCAATTTCTTTTTTGTTGTAAATAGCAACCAATAAGCCAAACAATTGTCAAACTACTCAATACCTGGCTGTCTAGTCCCCTCCCATTTTAAATGTAAGCAGAAGAGAAAAATGTCATAATCTTGAAAATGTCCCTTTTTCTGGGCAGAAAATGTTTTCTTAGTTTTGCTTCTCCCCCTCACACGCCCCGCTCCTTTCCCCTTACCTGTCTCTCCTCCTCTCCCTTCTGTAGACCTGTATTTGTCTTAAACCCTTCTCTTATATATCCTCTTCCTCAGTCTGATGAGAATCCTGTGTTATCACCATGCAAATGCCCTGAGTCATATTTTTCCTCCCCAGATGGGGTCCCTACCCAAAAGCTTAGAAAATTTGACTATTATATCCCTGATATATGCAATTATTCAGATTAGTGCTGGTGTTAAATGGAAAACACATGATGCTGCACTTACTGCCAGAAACTTTCCAGAAATTTCCCAGAAAGTCATTTACATTTACAGAATGTACCCATCTTTGACTCAGACTGGGGTCCCTGGCTTATAGCAATGGAATACTGTTAAAAAACATTATCTTTATATGAGAAATGCTGTTATCCATGCTGCTCTAACCTAGTAAAAGTAGCTATGCACCTTCTTCAACCTTTCCAAGATGTATAGGGGCCCTGTCTCCATATGCCATGTGTTTCTCCACCTGAAGGGCAGAACTTCAATACTTAAGGGCTCCCAGTCTGCAGAAACTACATAAGAGTGGGGCAGCAGAGGGAAACATGAACTGAAGTTGGTAGGGGACTCTGCTCAGAACTTCGCAAGAAAAGCCTCTGCTTTCCTGCTACTGTAAAATACTTAGTTTCAAAGATTTAATGTATAGCAGTAAAGGTGCCAAAAACCCCTATAAATGTTTATGTCATTTAAACGAAAAAGTCAAAATTAAATTATCTTGCAATCTAGATATGTGGAAAATTTACATTTCTGAAACTGGAACATTGAATTAATCAAATTTTATCCTCAATACATAGCTTCAGAGTTTCAAAGTATGCCTGTACTCTGTTCCGCTATTTCAGGATTCACCACACTGAAAATGTGACAATAAAGCAAGTGAAGTCTTGACAAATCTAATTCAGTTAATGTGAAATCTGTGTTAAAAATGGAGAGATGAAGATCCATTACTTTCTTACTAAATTTACCATATGCTTTCAGTACCTGCATATATATATGTATATAAAAATATACATATACAACAAAGGATCAAGAGTTAATCTGTCTGAATTTTTTTAAATGTTGCTTTCTAAAATAAGGGAGTAACTGTTTGTGTACAAACAAACAAGCAAACAAAACCCCACCCTACACCATTTACCTACTTGAAGCCAGGTACAAGAGCTAAACTGGCTGACCAAAGAGCGGGGTATTGTGGGGGCTGAGGTGGGTTACAGAACATATGCCTGATGCAGATTTCTTACTCTGAAGCAGCTGCTTTCAGACACGTGTAGTATATGTGAATTTCAGTCATTTGATCTCCAGGATCTCATTAAAAAAGGCAACTTTGCATGTTAAAAAAAAGAAAAAATAAAGATTTTCCCATCACAAAAATTCTTACTTGCGCTTAGAAGAAAATTCACATTACATTTTTGATGTGGCACCTCCTTTAGAAAATTTCCGGCCACAAAAATTGAATTATACCAGTGATGTATTTAATTACACTTACTCAGGAAACTGTCTAAACCACAAGAATAGTAGTTGGTATAAACCAGATTAAATCCATCTGTCTGAAAATTTTCCTCTTAAGCTTGACTTTCATTGTAAGAGTAGTCAAAGTAACCTTGCCAAATAAAACTGGCTGTCAAGTATCATTACAGACATAATCTTACTAATTGAATTTCTTCTTGTTGAGCTTCTTTTTGTGTGCTGTTTTCAAAAAATTAAATCTGAATGACAAAAATAAAAAAAAAACCCAAAACAAACCAACCTTTCATACCTGTCTTAAAATAAAGGAGCTATAATTTTCAAGAGTTACAGAAGCATTTGCTATAGTGTAAATCTTGAAAGAGGAAAATGGCAGAGGCCATACCATATGTCATTCATTAAAAAAATTCAGAATTATGCTGTAAAGAACTTTTTTCAATTATGATTTTATAGAACAGAGGTTGCCATGAGAGAGGTCCATTCAGTAGTAAAGATCCAAGTTATATATGGCACCTCTAAACAAAAAACATCAACTACATGATAAGCAAACTAAATGAATGTCACCTATCGTCATTCCAAGGTCTGTATTGGGATCTAAAAGACAGCTAAGTGACAATCATTTTAAATATGTAGCTTTTCCTACTCTTCAATGTCTTTTTGAACTACCGTTTTTCAAAGTTATTCATCTTTAGGTAAAAACTCCAACAAACACTTGATTTGTATTAATGTTATAACAGAGGGATTTTAATCAGAAAGAAACAATCAAGCATAGAAGCCTAAATGGCAATGAACCTTACTTAGCTGCCTGTGGTATTGTCTGTTTCCAACGCTTTTATTTAGTGGAAATAAGGATCACATGTTAAATGAATGGAGAGAAAAAAAATAATTTTACTAGTTAATAGCTATACTTGGTAGAGATCAAAGTGCACATCTGGGGACTTCAGGCTAAAGTTACTTAAAGGCTTCTCTACACTGTCTTGGTAGAGATAAAGCATAAAACCAAAACACTATGAAATGGCCTCTTACAGTCCAACACTTGCAAATGTCTTGGAGGCAACAGAGAAATCCCAGGAAGAGGGAAAACAACAGAAGTGGACTAAATTGGGATATTTTGTGTACATTGTATTTTGTGACTATGAAGCTCAAGAAGTAACACTCAAAGCTATGCTAAGTGTGCTCTAGAAGCTGTTCACCATGCCTAAATAATGATTTGCCAACAATATTCTCAGTTAGCCTATGATTCAGCCAGCAAGTGATAAAACTATGAACTCTTACAACATAGTAGAGATTTTTTCCCCATTGAAGTGAAAGTAAAAAATCATACAGAAACAGTACATTAAAATATTCTTATGGGCCATCTCTCTTCAGTACTCTAAATAAAACTTTTCAGCCAGTGGAAGATTTTTATAATCAGTGAGAATCATAGTGACACTTAGGAAATTATTTCTGCATCATCTGGAAAGCTAATCACTTTGCTCTATCTTTTACTTTGGTCACCATTCCCAATCTTCATGTTTTCAAGGACCATCTTATATTAAACTTCGGATGTTGAAGACTGATTGTGGCAACATTGGTTTTAGAATAATTCCTAATCCACGTTTATCACTTGTAAAATGACTACATGTATGCAAAAGTAAGAGCTTGTAGGAGAGGAAACATTTCCAAGGATGCGAAGAGCAGAAGTTCATCATTTCTGTGTGGCATCAGGACTTCTTTCCACTTTTGCACACTGCCAAACTGACCCATTTCCAATAATGTCTGCCTCTGTGTGTGGTGAGCTGAGGACTATGCTCTGGTGCATCTATTCCCGCTCACATAGCTCCACCACTGAATATTTTATTTTAAAGCAGGCTAAGAGAGAGGCAAGGATGTTATGAGCTCACCTCCAGTTCCACTGAGTGGTTGTGCTCACAACAGAAAACTCTGGCTTATGTCATTATGTAGATACATACACACACGCACACACACACAGACACACACACACACATATATATATATACACACACATATATGTATATTTAGCTGCCCATCTTGCACTGGAAAATTACAATAATTTTTAAAAGTAGCACGTATTCTGTCTGCAGTTGAAGAGAGAAATCTGAAAATGATGTTATGATGTGCATCAGTACCACAAGCATTTTGCCTAATTTGCTGTTGCTCCAGTCATGAGTCTTGAACATCAGAAGAAAAAAACCAAAGGAGTTGGGCAATTATTATTGTTACTTTTACAATGGATGTCAGCAGGATGTATTTGAATTAAGGGATGCCTGTTGCAAAATAAGTAGAGGACAAAACATGAAAGCATCCCTATAGGTGTCACCATCCTAAGTATTTTTCAATGTTTTCACTTGGAAAATGATTTAGTTTAAATTTATTTTAGTGTTTTAGGTTTNAAAAAAACGACAAAACATGAAAGCATCCCTATAGGTGTCACCATCCTAAGTATTTTTCAATGTTTTCACTTGGAAAATGATTTAGTTTAAATTTATTTTAGTGTTTTAGGTTTATTTCAGTGTTAAGCCTTGTTTTTCTTCCCATCATTGACATGCTTCTTCTCAAGAACATCACTAAACATGTCATTTAACACAAATCAAAATGGAAAGCATTTTTATACTTATCCATGTAATTACCTAATACCACTACATTAGTAAATCACTGCACCAGTAAACATTATTAATAATTATTAAAAAAAAATCAGTGAATAAAAAAAGCAGACACCGAGGTGATTTTAGTGCAACTGAAAATTTCATAGAGATATCCTATGCTAGCACTAAAATTAACCTTGGAACTGGTTAAAAAGATAATATTATTCAAGTTTCAAAGATAATTTTAAATTCCCTTCTGTTTTGAAAAAAACTAACAAGTTTCTATGATTCTATTTTGGAAACAAAATAATACATTGTGCAGGGAGTTTTTGGTGGTGGTTTGAGTTTTTTTAACCTTTGTGGGATTTTTTCCTAAATATGACATTGGAAAAAATAAGAGAATGAAAAAAAATTTTGTGAATTCATAGAGCTAGATTCTGGCTGAGTGCACTAGGGAAGATGCTGGGGTTTGGGGTGAGGTTTTTTGGTTGTTTGTTGTTGTTTTTTGATGGTGGTGGGTTTAGATTTTTACCTATTACAGCAAATGTAGAGCTGTTACTGGGGGATATTACATTTTAACAGCTGTTGGCAATCATACCTTTTCTCAAACAAGGCAAAAAACTTATTGTACATAGTGGATACTATATACAAACAAAGAAAGGTCCCTGAGAATTATCACCCGGAGGAAGAAAACCAGAATCACGTTATGATTTGCTTAAAATGTTTCCAGTCAAGACAATCTTATCACTGACCTTTCTAGGGGTCTGTTCTCAATTGTTTACTGTATTTTAAACTAAGACATAAAGAAGAAATCTTCTTAGTACATTTTTCCCCCTAATACTACTTCCCTGTATCAAGATTTGCAAGACCAAATCTTGCACATAGAACAAATAGTTAAATATACAAACTCAGAGAGCTCAGAGAAGTGTATTTATTTAACTGCTTCATTCTTTATTGTGTTTATTTCAATGACTGCCATGAATTATTCAGCATGCTTTAGGGTAGCCTAGAGAAAATGTTTTCTTTTAAGAGGCTTATTTCTCAGACATTCTTTTAAGTGAGTTAGATGGCAACAAAGTTTTAGAAACTATAACTATAAATATGGAAAGATTTTTTTTTAAAACTAACTCATTCAAAAGTAAGCAATACTGTATTAATACAAAAAAAAATCAGAACTCTTGACCCAAACTCTTTCTTTTTTTAATTGTTTCAGCAGAATTCACTTCAGTCAAAGATTATTTTCATGTCTAAAACCAATTTTTACTGAGAGACTGAGGGAACACTGCTGGTGAGTACAATACAGCACAATTGCTTCAATTTACGCCAAGCATTGTAACAAAAATCTATAGCGGTAAGCAACCCATCTAAAAACACAGTGAAATTCACCTTGGCATACAGTTGATATTTGTATCCCTTTTGTCCAGGAAAAGAAAAAACATCCAAGAATTTTAAGTGTTTCCCAACAGCACTAGCAGTTAAAACTGGAACTGAATCTACAAAAAAAAGTCAGAACATTTTAACAAGCTTCTTAAGCATTTTCAATTTTTTCTGTCATAACTCACAATCATGGCAAATTTCTATTTTGTTGACTAACAAATATACACTTTTACAGTTACAACATTTGTCTTATTCATTTTACATATCTGACATCCTGTCAATCTAAAACATCAGAAGTAAGAATTCAAAGCAATTACCTCTACCGATCAAAGTGATCATATGTTTTCATTTTAGAGATTGTCTCTTGAAAGGCAATTTTGGTATTGATCTGAGAAAGACTTCAGAAAAAGTCTTCTTCATACAAGACACTAGTGAGGTTTCAGCATCTAACTAATTCCATTATGATCTCAGCTTTTTAAAACCCATCAAGTCTTTTTCAGGTTTGGCTTATCAAGCTTTTTTTGCTTACCTCTTACTTTATCTGAGAAAACTCATAGTTTAGGGTCTCTATAACAAATTATCAAACAGAGGTTTGACAAAGCAATTAACATCCTCCTACAAATATATAATAGTACTGTGGAAAACACAGAGCCATCATGATGACTTCAATCTCCCTTGTCTCTTGTTATTTATTTATTAAGAAAAGTATGAGCTGAAGAGGCACTACTATCTCCTAGAGCTGCTTTCTACAAGATGTACATACAAGATACAAACAAACTAACATAATTATCCCTAATTCAAGTTAAACACAGAGGCCTTCATAAACCTTATGTAAATTTCAGAATATTAACTTATAAGGACTAACTTTTAGATAGCTGAACCTAGGAATTTGTTGTATCTAACCATACATTCAATAGACGTCTCTGCCTTAAAAGTACTATCATCTGAATCTTTATTCCATACAACCCCCAGAAAAAAATCTAACTGCACTGAAACTTCATCAATGCTCTCCTCTGCTCTAAGATTTTTAGAGACAAATGCAATAGTCTTGACTCCCCAGTAATCAGCTAATTTTTCTACTGTCACCATAGTGCATGAAGTCTTTACACATTAAGGTCACAGTTCTTAAACAAGATTTGCAAGTTGCAAACGTCTAGTTATGAATTCATGAGCTGAAAATGTGCAGTCATAAAATTTACCAGTCCAACAGCTCAACATTTACAATGTGTGAATCTGAGGAGATTTATGAAGTTGTATGGCAGTCTTGAGCAGGTGATACCAATGGCTAACCTCATGAAATGTTGGGCTTTTTTTTAAACTCACAGCTGTTGTATTGATATACTTCAAGTAGGTGTATAATTCAGTGAAGAAGAGTGTTTTAAAATAATTTAGGAGGCAAACACAGGCTCAGGTGTAACTTTCTTATTATCATGACAAAAACATGACCAAACGCTTTGAAGCAGAGTTTGTCTATAACACACAACCTCAAGAAATCCTATTCCTGGTGAGATCGCTGACTTTAACGACCAGTGGTTGTAATGGTTTGTACAGCTTACCAGCTGACTAAGTGCTAAGAGTGAAATGGACTTTGCCTCCTTCACCATAACACTCCCTCAAGCCAGTCAGTCCATCAGATGCACCACATGTAACGATCAATAAAAGCGCACTTTCAATCTTGCCTTCTTCCCAGTGTTACTAAGGTCACTAAATTCCTATTGTCAAACACTTAATTCATCCTTATTAATTGTGACTCCCTGACATCACAATAATATTATATGTAATGCCTCAAGAGGAGAGTTTCCAATGCCAGACAAGATAGCATTCTTCAGAAAATCGAACTATAGACATTGCCCCTGGAAAAGTTGAAGAGTATGTGGCAATAAAGCCTGTTTTGTTTTTTTTTTGTTTTCAAAATAGCTGGCTATACAAATGTAGAACTAGTTTAACACCTTGGGATATCACCGTGGTCTCTGATTATGTGTCTGCATTGTTCTATTTTTATGTTAGAAGCATCTTCAAGGTATTTTAACATTAAAACATAGAAAATTAAAACAGTCTATATACTTTGATATCCACCCCATAAAGCATTTTAAATGCTTAACATATGCTCATAATTGTAATGTAAAGCAGGAGGCATATTTTGAACAACTTTAAAGTAATTTTTTTTCCAATTTCATATATTCCTGTCAGTAATGCACAAAATTTTGTACAAGAAGATATTTTTATGAACATTTGAAGTGCATATATGACGGTGTTTTCCTATGACTCCATTCAGAGGGGTATCACGATAACAGAACAAATCCTTAATCTTTGATAGATTCCAATTTTATATCCACAAGGTTGAAAGTATTTTTGAAGTTATAATAAATGAAATCTCCATTTTCCTTAGACCAAAATATTTATGTCTTTTCATCAAAACTGCATCAGTTCTTATAAGTCTTTCAAGAATACTTAGCAGCTTGTACCACTACAGTGCTTCTCATTTCTAGTCAAAGTGCCCATCAATTGTGGTTTTTCATACTGCTTGTTCTAAATGTAGCAAAGCAAACCATTTCCTTTTCCAGTATTTATTGATTGCTAATAACACTGGGCAAGATACTTTCATTTCAGCCTCACACAGATACTTTCTGCAGCTTCAATTTATATTCAATTTATATTGCCTCAGTCTATAGCTTTATTCATTCATTTGAACCTCAGAACTTAAAGCAACAACCATTTTAATGAAACAATTTTTCTCCTTTCTCACATCAAAACTATGCAAATTGATGAACAGAACTTTTTTATTTCTCACTGGGGAACAACTGATGTGTTTATTTTCTGCCTCTTCTCCTCCCACTCACTTACCCTTTCTCATTTTATTAACATTGGTTTATGTAGCAGAATCTTGTAATATGGTCATGATTTTCAATAAGAGGTCATGTATATAATGGAAAATTAAACTGGGTCATGAAAAGTACCTGTAATTAAATTCATAACAAGTGCAGAGATTTCAAGAATTCTAAGTATTTTGGCATGGGACATTTGACAAGAAAGACCTCATATGGCAAACAAGGCAGAAGGCAGTTCTCAGGGCACCCAGAATACAGTGTGGTCTTGACACATGGCTCTTCAAGACACTCTAAAATCATTAATTTAACTTTCCACAATGTCAATGTTCAAAAATTATATCAACTATATAAACTACATCTGTCATCTTTATAAACTCTTAAGTCTCTGATCTTGTCGAAGAACTGAATTGTCAGATGTAAGATCCAGAAAAATCTATTGCTTCCCAGACTTTCTGCTTTCCTTTTTAACATCATGAAAGTATATGGTTGCATACTTAAGAAAAAAGTCCAAATACTTCGGACAGCAGCCAAAGTAATATTTTAATAAATATCTTTAATAAATATTTTGATATAAAGACTTTTTTAAATGAAGTAACATTACGTCTTAAAAATTTCTCCTGCTATTCTGGATTTCAAATGCATTTTCTCCTTTTTTCATCTTATTTCCAAGTAAGTACATTTTCCCAATATGACTAATTCTTTTCATCAACTCAACTTTGAACTGTTACCAAATAACCTGTTCCTATATCTTTCTCTGAATTGGATCCTACTGGTCAGTGGCAGAAATAAAATAGGAAAAAAAACCCAACCCAACCCAAACCAAAACCCCAAAACACAAAAAATCCTTTGTAGCTTGCTTCTCCCCTCCCTTTCATGCCACATTTTCTCCCTCTATTATTTCACATAATAATTGATTGATCTACTCTTATTTTATAAACCATCAACCTGTCTCTGTACTCCCAGTGCATTCCCTGAATTCCTTTGTCCCTCCAGTATTATTCTCCTTTCCTTTTCAAACTGATGTCCCTTTCTGTGGTCAAAGTGCAAGTGTCTCTCTGTGTCTTTTACCATCTCTTCCTCAAATATCTTCTTAGTTCTCTAAACTTCCCTTTCAAGTTTTGCTAGCCAAGCTTTTCCAAGCCACCACCTCTTCAACTAGTGAAGACCCTCTTCAGTTTTTGATCCTTGCTTTTCCCCACATGGGAATTCTTCCTAGCTAACATTTGGCACAGAGGAAAAACTCCTCAGTGCACATGGTTTAAAACAAATCAGGATTGATGTAATTTATTGATTTATTATTGATATCTAATTAACCAACAATCAGTGAGCTATGCACACAGGATCAGTGTCCGTGATGAAACAGTTAAACCACAACAGGAAGACAATTCAAGAAGTGCCTTTAAATGTTTAAATTTTGTACATGTTTATTAGCACCCTTTCACGACTAATACTGAAAAGGTCTCACCATGTACACAAACACATACATGTATACACTTGCTGCAGGTTTATGTGCGTGCCTCCCACCCTCTCAGCCAAAGATGTGCATCCCGTCGTCTGCAGACCCCTCTGTGAGAGGTGTGGGTGCTGCAGCTCTGCCTGATGACACCTTCGCCTGTGATACCACTTTTGGGACAAAGACTTTCAGATATACAGTGTCCCTATTTCCTACCCACCTCTCACACCCTATATGCTGAGTCCTTTTTTTTTTAAATCAGCCCATGACATTACCCTTACCGATCACTTATTCCAAATCCCTGCATGCTGGGTCATAATGTTCCTGTTTTTTAAGAGTAAGTCCCTATAAACATGCACTGACTGACTCACCATCATTTTTTGTATCTCCTCTTAGTAGACTGCTTTCTTGTGACAGCTGAGAAGAAGTTAACAAAGCTTTTGATATGCTGAGATCATCCTGCTGATCAATGCATTCTCACTATCTCTTTTCACTCCTCTTGTTGATATCCTGTTTCCTTACTTTTATGTTATATTTGTAAGTTTTATGTGTGTGAGGGGGAAAATGGTGTTGTTCATGCAGTGTCTAAACAGCATTATTTTTCTCCATGTTTTGAGGTTCAAGACACACAGTAATATAAATTGCAATATTTCATAAAAAAACACCATGCATTGAATGAGTGTTTGTTCAGGGAGTGCTCCATTATATAAGGGATTTGTGTGCTCCAATAAAGTATCCTTCAGAAAAGAGTACAACCATCCCAAAAGTCACACAAAAAAAGGATCCAAACATGAATAGAACACCAAGCAACTATCAAGGAACTGGTTCCTTACTCACAGAAATATGAATCTCAGAAACAAATAGCATAAATCACTCACTACTTTCAATCAACATTATGGGGATTAGTAGCAGACATTAGATTATTTTAAAGAATGCAATTATATTATGCATATCTTTGATATAAGAGATAAGCATTAAAGGCTCAAGTTTTCTGAGGTTTTACATACCCTAAATTTAATTTTTCTTTATTAATAATTTTTCAGTTTGAATACAGGAGTATTTAAAATAGATAAAAATAACTCAGTGTATAAAAAAGTGAAATTCCAGCCACTTTGCAAGAGAGCACTATTTTTATTTTGAGAAATGGATTTTTTCTTTTTCTTATGAGGGAGTGCTGTTTATTTTGGTACTTTTGAAGCATGTGATAAAAACCTGCCAAAGAGAATGATGGCCACTGTGCTCACAGAGCCACCATTTGATTCAAAGAAGGGCTCTTACATGATGCTCTATGTGCCATCGTAAAACCTATGACACCTGCAATCTCATAATTACCAGCATACTTTGCTTTTTTCTATCCCTTGGGTCTCCCACTTGCCTCAGGAGCCGTAATACCTTCTTACTTCTCCAAACACATGGCAGGCACCAATTGAAGCTGTTAGGGATAGATCCAACAGCACTGCACAGCAGATTTTTTTCCATGGACCCAGAGACATGTGAAAAGAGCTGTAATCACCTTAACCTATTCAAATAGCTCTTTCCTTTTCCTTGAAAGTACTATAAAGCTCTAGAATGAACCTCCATATGTTTTTGTATAGCTTATGGTGAAGGTTCAGAGGTAATTTCAGAAAAAAGGAATAGCAAAACAAGTATTGTTCAAAGATTTTCCACTGCAATTTTAATTAAAGATGAAAGTTCATGTTTACAGTACCTTTTAATAAAATTTTTAAAACTCTGCATTTTGTTAACATTTCCCATTTTCTTCTTTTAAGAAATATACAAAATTTAATGATGTGAAAGCACTGAGATGCGGGGCAAAGGCTGTTTACTGAGCTTCCTCTGATACCTATAGGATTATTTGGGACAGTCGTAGCAGGGATGGTTCTGCACATACTGCAGAGTTTGATACCTCAAACCACATATTGAAGTCCAGGCCAAGGACTCCTTATCCTTGTATATATTGTCGTAAAGTAGTCTCGGAAGCTAGCCTCTGTCATGGTAAAACAATGCAAAAACTTTTCTTGTTGTAGTCATCATTAAACACAGAGGTCAAATGAGGAAGACTTTCCCTTACAAGAGTTCTCTCATTTAGGAATGAAGTAAAAAGTGATCAAAACTGCAGTAATTGTTTCCTTGGAGAGAGGCAAAGGCTAGAAATGCAAGCATGACTATTTCACGGCAAATACAATTCACTCCTATAAGACTGTCACTACTGATGCATTGACCCGTGAGCAATCAGAATCACACTCTGATTTTGCAAGCAACCCTGAGACTAAAAAAGCTTTTACAGGTTGGTGTCTGTTTTCCATGCATATTTATCATTTCTGCACACAAAACAGAATTCCAAAATCCTCCATAAACCTTCCAAGCTTATGAGACCTGTGTGTACTTCACAGCACTACCGTGTGGATTATATCAAGACATTCAAATTCAGTTTCTAGATTTTGGCCTCTACTGCAGAGAAGCAAAACAGCTTCTGTCAGCAAGAATCACTTTAGTGATATATATTTCCAAAATTTTTCTTAGATATGTGGACCCTTGGTTCTTGAGGTTATAAAACTTTTCTTCACAGTTTGGGAGTGTTGCTTTCCCATTATACTGCCCTATTTAACTTGCCCACGTGGAAAAAACATCAGTACATTTCCAAGCCCATTAGGCGAGACTGGGTTTCTTGTGTCCAGGCATGAAAGGCACAGATTTTTACCACTATTAACTAAGAGTTAAATAACCTTGAGATTTTTCACAAACTCTACGCAATGCAGACTGACAATGTAATTAAATTGTTGTGATGTGTGATGTGTACAGATTGAACTCAGAGCCGTAACTGGATTAATTACACAACTTGCACACGCTGTCTGCAATGAGTTATACTACCCTAAATAATTACAAGAATTAAGCTCTAACACAGACTATATACAAAATATATTGGTTCTGACCAGATTAAGTACTAGAATGAATAGATTTACACCAAATATGCCCACAAAGTGAACATCCCTTGCAATATAAAATACAAGAAAAGTGAACTTGCTGTGCACAGTACAATGCAATCACAGATCATTCTCAGTGGGGTGATGTGGTACAATCTACTGTATTTTAACATGGTATAAACTTATATAACCTCATCTGTTTAAAAAATTGATGTGTCATACTGCTTAAATATGATCTTCTAGAGAATAGTGCAAATTCTCAAACTAGGATATGCCTACTTTGCCAAGAAAATTCCCCATTTGCTTCTGGTCCCTCAATGTTGCATTCTCAGAGAAGAGTAGGGACCAATCATTGTGTGGTATGGCTAAGGTCAATCTCCTCTGGACAGGGTTAGCCTTTACCACAGTGGATACTAATTTTCCTTTCCTTTATCCTGGAATCCGAGTGTGGTAGTGATAGAAAGCTAGAGTGCCATTGTGGGGTACTCCTTGGATCACTGTAAGTACTAGATAATTAAACTTTAGCTGAAATGATCTTTAGGTTTCACACCAAGGAAAAGAATGGGCTAAAACTTTGTTTTTTCCTCGGGGATGCTTGCTTAGTACACAGTTTAATCCCATTTTTAATTCCGCACAAGGAAGTTTTTCGAAAGCATATATACATCCAAAGTTCTGCCTGCCTCCTGAAGTAAAGGGAATGATAGAAACAGCCACTCAGATGGAAAGAAGGCTGCACACAGGAAAGAGTGTAGGAAAAAGTAAGGAAGTAAGGAAAAGTAAGGAAAAGTAAGGAAGAACTTTGTGAAAATTAAAGCTGAATTTAAGCTTATAAAAAAAATGAAGGGACATGACCTGCTTTAGTTAAGATCCCAGAATACCACAGCGGTTTCATGAGAAAACCAGGGAACTTGTCTGCAAATTCTTCTATAATACTGAAAGACCAGGCTTCCTCACACATCTATAGAAAAATGCTTTTACAAGGTTAGGAATCAAATGTTCCAGCACCCACCTACATGTTCTTAACCACGGCAGTCTATTCAAACACAGCATGTAGATGTTTTTTTAGTCTCATATAACTTTAAAATCATCATTATTTGTTTTAAAAGGTAATTTTACTTAAGTAGTTTACCAGTGAGAAAATTACACGTGCATACACAAAATGGAAACTAGAATAAGTGAATTTAATATGTAAAATAAATATTCAGTTTTCTTTTCTGCTATGAGTAAGTGCCTAACGAAGAATGGGAGAAGAGGCTGATAGGCTGTGAGAGAAGGAAATATAGTGCTGATGCTAGAGATGTTCATTATGTTATCTGCAAAAAGAAATAAAGAAATCTGGGCCTTGGCAACAACAAAAAAAACAACCAAAAAAAGAGATAGAATAGGCTTACAGATATGGAAGCTGTGTGAAACTCATTTAGCCTGTTTCTGTCACCAACTCCACACCATGGTGTAATAAAAAGCCTAAAACACAGGTATAAATCACAGAAAGGAAAACTGTCAACTGTGATATCATTAAGATAAGCATAAGCCAAGGCAAAACTGAATTATACCTAGACACTTAGACTAGAGCTTTTCCATGTGTCAAAGAACAGCCTACATTAGAAAAAGGATGCTTTCAAAATGAGGAGAGAAAAAAAAGTCAAATTAGGTTCAGGAGTATTTCTGAGCAGCATAAAAACTGAGGCTACATACCAAGTATTTTCTTTGGTTTACAATTTTATCACTGTAATACTTGATCAGCCTACAATTTACATGCATACTTATTCCATGGAGCTATCACATTTCTCCCTAAAGGCAGAAAATTTGAGCTTTGTCTATTTCTTCAGTAACTCTTAGCTGGTATTGTTTTGTTTATTTATATATTACTGTTTACTTTTCTTCTGTTTCTTCTTTTTCTAGTACACCTATTCCATTAACCATGCAATTAGTTTATCACAATTAGGTTTCTCACTACTATCTACTGCTCAACTTTTTATTGCTGTTGCAAGAAACAAAGGACAAGTTATAGAAACAGAACTACAAAGGCTATACTCTGGGAGTCACCTCTCCACAGTGAGAGTTAATCTGACCCACTCTGACTGTATTTCAGTCAAAATTTACTAGTGAGAAGGCTAAAGATATTAAGGGTATATTCAAAGCAAACTTTACTACATCGTCAGTATGCAGAAACAGGAAAGACTGCAGGACCCAATTACGCCAACCAATTTCCAAAAAGGAATGAACTTCTAGTGACCAGGGTCTTACATTTATGTCACAGAAGTTCCGATCATAATATCATATCAAAGTACTAAGTTGATTTATATGTCTCAATTTCTGATCTATTAAGTGAATATAGTAATATTTATATTACTTCATAGAGGTTTTAAAAGGCTAAATTCAAGAAAGTGAGAACTTCTCGAATAATATGATGTTGAAGAAACATAGTAAGTGATTTTCTGGTAGGAATTCCATCTCCTGCCAGAAGAAGAATCAAAACTACTAACAATAATAAGAAACATGTAATGAAACCTATTAATACCATAACTCTATATAGTGAACAACGCTGTTTGGTGGAACTTCAAATTCTAGTTATGTTTTCAGTTTTTCCCATGAGTATTTGCTTTCTCAATTTCTGTCATCTCAGAAAAGTCAGTTAATTTCTTTTTTGGAATCAAACAGGCCAAGCAAGCAGGAACAGAACATAATAACCTATCTTAGAATTGAAGTGGAAGCCACCCTTGTGACTTATTAGGATTCAGCCTGAAACATAGAATTAAGTCAATGTGAGCTGAATCTGGAAAGCAAGGGAATGATGAGAAAAGAGAATTCAAAATTCAGACCCAGGTGGCACGGGGTTTGCAGACCTGCTCTAAGGTGGTCAGAGCAATACCTGAATTTAGATCCTAAAAATACATACACATATACATTTGTTTGGTGACAGGTTGTTACCTCAGACAAGTTCTGAGAGCAGGTTCCCTGGGTGCGCATTGTCCTTAGCTACCCTAAGGATACTTACTATGATAGGCAGCATAGATATAAAAACGTGTGGAAGATGAGAGAAGCAAAATTCTGAGACAAAAGGACCACACTGTAATCAATGCTTTGTTTTAGAAGGTATATATTTTCTATACAAAAAATCATATTTTCATCATCGATCAAAATAAAACTAGGAGACATAGTGAGGGCTTAGCAGATGACATTTCTTGTCATGTGTTGTGCACAAGTGATCCTTTCTACAGCAGCTGGATTTTCTTGTCTTAGCGTTTGCGGGTGTTGGAGTATGACTGGATAAAATTAAATTTCCTAGAGATTTTGCATAATAAAATCACCTTCCTCTTCCATAACAGCTCATGCTAACTTTTTCTTACACAAATTTTCTGCATACAAACCCATATTTCTGTAAAAGAAAGTTTAAACTTAGATGCACAAATTTTCTTTTTCTGGTTCTAAGAATGATGCCCAACTCTAGAGAGCAGAAATGCACAATGTGATTTATGTACTGCCAACAGTTGAATGCTGAGCCAGGGTCCACTTAATAATGACTTGTCTATAGAGAGGTTACATCATCATCATCACCATCATCATAAGACAGAAGAGCTTGTCTTCAGCTATAAACATATCTGCAGATTTCACTTCACCTTCTCGGTGACTGAGAGAAAAGATATCTGAAACTTGTTGTGGTGGAGCAGGACTAGGTTTTTTTTATGAAACTATTAAAGCATGCTGCAAGAATTATTCATAAGCATTGAAACAGAAGAGATATAAACCAATAAAATGAAATTGTATCTGTACTAATTAGCACTAGTAATTACTCTGCATTATGTAGCAGAAGTAAATGTGAAATAGAAAATAACTAATACTTAGGTTAAATTAAGCAGGAGAGAGCAGACTAGCATGATCAGTGCCAAAAAAACCCGAACTACATAAAAATATGCCTAACCTAATGTAGAATCTTTTTTTTTTTTTTAAGTTCTATAAGCAGACAAGCTGTTGGGTTGTAAATGACCAAATCTCCTGAATGGTTGACAACAGTAAATCCGTTCTGTGCCATGTGTACACATTGCTTAATGTCTTCAGAGGGGACAGAAAAGAATAAATATATTGATGTAAGAAGCATGAAAAGGACAAATAAGCTAATTCCATGGGCAAATATTTCTACACTTCTAAATCCAATAGGGTAAAACAGTTATTTTGGAGATACGAAATCACTTTACTACACCCACAGAAGTAAGCAGTCAACACATAGAAGTTTTCATTGGCTACTTCCTCTGAATGGCACCTTGTTCAAATATCAACAAGAAAGAAAATAATTTGCTAATAAAATTGATCTGTATGGAAGGTAGATCCCTGGGTTCAAACAGAAAATAAGTTGCTGCCTCCAGACTCCCAATTGTTTTTATTCTTTTCACCTCCCCTTAGCTTTCTATCTTTTTTAAGACACTAGAAGCACATGAATCCTACAAAAATCTTTGGAAATAAAAATTTTGATAGTCTTAAATCTGAACTGAACTGTGACAATTTTCAACACAGTAGAAATTTTACAAGTTAAAAAGTAAATAGACATCCTCTATCATTTACCCTGAAGACACATACACACACACACACACATATTCTATATCTGAGAAAGGGGAAGCCTAAATGTGTCCTCTAATTGCAAGCTAGCAAAGAGATTATCTATTATTTGAAAGGAGACTTTTTTTTTCCTGCAGTGGAGAAGATGGTCCATGAACTATTACATTGCAACCTTATATTACCCTTATCAAATACCAGTAATGGCAGGTTCTGTCAACCAAGACTTACAATGAAATCCAAAAACCATGACAATAAAATAAGAAATGTAGGTTTATTTTTAATAACTCCTTCAGAATCTTCATCAGTATTTAATATTTACATGGTAGATTCTTTTACAAGCATTTAAACTTATATATGTTATAAAGTTCCACTACATATACACCTATAAATAACAGGGTTTTAAGCTTTCACAACCAACTTTTTTCTTAAGGTGTATAGGAAGATAATTGGCCTGAAAAAAAGGTTATTTTCCTCAACCCACTTTTAGTGTTGGGTAGCAGGTATTCACGCCTGCCACAATACTTGTAAAACAGATGGTCAAAAGCCACAGTCATTAATTATTGCATTAGAGACATCCAGGTGCTAAAATTGTGGATGCTCTGCTGAATTCTTTCACAAAGATCATTTATACAGGGAAGGTAGAAGTTGATTTCTATTTTGGACTTTTTAACCTGGTATAGCAGAGTAGTGATATATCATGTTGCATTACATTGCCTTCCATGCAATCTTACAGTGTGCCAAGGTAATTATTAACTTTCATAGTGTATCAGGAGGAAATTTAAATGCAGCACCAAAACTAATGTAGAGATTTAGTGTCCACTCCTTTCCTTCCTACTCCATCTGGTAGAGAGATACCTCCAATCTGGGGAAATGTGTAAAAGGAATAAGCAGTTATTATCCTTCTACCCACAGGCAGGAGTACCTGCAGCTTGCCCAATGTCTCTCATCTGAAGAGATGGTGGTTTTTTATTTTCAGCCAATGCCTGCTGTGATTTTGTTTGGGCAATGGGGTTATATATTGTACTCCATTTGAAAATCCGACCATCTGAGAAGCACTGAATTCAGTAAATTTTCCAGAGCTTTTCCCTTTTTTTCAACATGCATAAATTTGCAACATGCAGTCTCCTTCTGAATTTTCACCTTAAATGAATCTGAAACTTATAGTGTGACACATAAAAAAAACCTGCCTCTGCTAATGATGCACAGCAGATTCCAGCTTAAATCTGTTGTAAAAGTCAATTTCTCAATGATTTCACATTTTGGATATTGCACATGGTTCTGGGTCAAACTACAAATCTGTCAGGGCTGACTATTAATCAAGCTGACCTCAATTTTAAATACATTACCAGTAATGTCTGTTTTACACAAAGAAAATGACCAGCTAAAAGTAGAGCTATAGACCAGTGTCTCCAACAGAAAAACTAATAAAATTGCACTTTTTCTTCTATGTAACATCTTTTTTCTTGTGTGTTAAAAAGACGGCAGCTGTCCATATGTACCATGAGATTGCTGTACTCAGAAGCCACACTCTCGTCTACACAAGCAGAGGAATCATTTCAGTTTTGAGCCTAATGAAATAATAATCACTGGAACAACAGGTATAATTGCAGTCAGCTATTACTATGCTACTCCATTGGAATGTATGATTCTATTTTGATTGCTCTTTTTCCTGCTTGGCAGATGGCGAATTGTCTTAATTATCCGTTCGCACTCTGAAACCTCCTTAACCTCAACCAGTTGCCTTTTTGAAGACGGCCAAGCAGAAAACATGTTCGTCCAGCTAAGCATGATTATAAACTGTCTTTCTAATCACGCAGCAGTTTACCACTCAAAGCAATGTTTATCCTATTACCCTTGTAAGAGGAATAGCTTCCTATATTAATATAGGCCATCCTCTGAGAGCCCGTCCTGCTGCACACCATGCTGACAACAAAGGAAAAATCAACCTTGCAAGTCTACACTGCTTTCCTCCATTCAACATGTTGTAAAATGCTTCTGCTCTCTGAGCAAAATATAAGCTTTCTTCACTTTTTTACTCCACCACTGGTAGTAATAACTATGAATGCATTCCCTTTGTACTTACTATGTGAGGAGCATAGAAAGTTCACTACTGGGAGTTACCATTTCTCACTCAGATACTGCATTAATTTTGCAGTTCCTAAAAGGGAAATGCTGTGTTTCACTAATCAAAGATTAATGAGTTCAATGTTTTCTATAGCACTATTTCCTAATGCAGAACATTTTTCTATAACCACCACCCAGACTGTCTCTTTTTCTCCCACTTTTTATTTGAGGTGTAACACTCCTCAAGGGTCATAGAATCATGGAATCAGAGAATTGAAGATCATCTTGATCCAACCCCCCTGCCATGGACAGGGACACCTTCCATGAGACCAGGTTGCTCAAAGCCCCATCCAGCCTGGCCTTGAACACTTCCAGGGATGGGCCATCCACAGCTTGTCTGGGCAACCTGTTCCAGTGCCTCACCATATTCAATTAGATGCCAATTTAGTTGACACCTAACTATTACTTTAATGTCCTCTGAGACTTAAAGCCTACATGGTACACGTGGAAATTCAATCTAGAAAAAAATTAGCTGAGTGGCACTGATCAAAAGTTCTGCATTTTCACAATTATGGAATTCTGTCTCCTCTTCTGCCAGGAGAGAAGACAGCATAGCTTGCACAGAAAACACAAACAACAAACCACAAAAATCCCAAACAGCTACAGGCAATGGCTCCTACTTTGAACTGATAGATCAATTGTTCAAGGCACTGCAGGTAACTCTTTTACGCGAATGTAATTTAACTTTAAGAATAATATTGACTAAAAAATATCCAGTGAAACTTTGTTTCATAGGTGTTTTTCAGAGATGCAGAATCGCCTTTTCCAGTTAAAATGTCTTCAAATCAGAGGACTGTCTGGTGCTCTGTTCTAGTATGGGATGAAAAAAATTCTAAAATCTCACAGTTACTGTGAACAGCATCATTATCTTTTAGATAATTCTATTTCAAATAGTATCTTTTCTACCTTCACGATATCCAGGAAAGCTCACAGCAATGTTATATGGAAATTCTGAATCCACAATATATAATAATTATGTGTAAATTATAGAAATTATCTACATGTGTAAAAATGCTTGAATATTAACAATATTAAAAACTTAGAAAAAGAAAATTTATTTTCTCTAAAAAATGTAGCAATCACAAGACCAAAGATCAGTCATTACACATGAGAAATGGAAGAGAGGTTTTAAGAATATTTAAATGTTTCATTAGAACACTACTGTTCAAATGTGAAATTCAGTACTACTTCTTATTATTGCTATTACTATCACTATCATTATTTTATTTTTATTATTTCACTTTATTTCAGTTATTACACTGTTTTAGTCTCAATCTACAATGTTTAGTGGTTTTTAAACATTTTTCCTAATTCTTCTTCCCATCACACTAGGGCAGGGATGGGAGATTGAGTGAGTGGAGGCATTGTACTTAGTTGCCAGTTTGGGTTAAACCACAACATAAAGAAAAGAAGGGAAAAATTGGTGTAAACTGAAATTCCTGAGTGTATGAATTAGATGTCTTTAAAGCATGTCCTCTTTTTCATTCCAGTTACTTGGCTGGTGCTGTTAATTAAATGGATTTAGGTATTCCATCTAATCTGCAGAAGATATTTCCAAGTTTCTTTGTTGATCTGCTACTAAATTATCATACTTATTATACAAGTCTTTCCTTGTATAAACGATAGAACAAGAATCAATAATTCTTAAAAATAATATGAACCTTTCAAAACTGTTATTTTTAAGTCGAGATTCACATTCTGTGAACTTCACATTTAATTTATTTTAGGATTCAAGAACACCATCGCCATCTTGATTTCTTCCATTACATTTAATTCCTCCTTCCGTCTCCTGAGAGACATATTCCCTTTTACCACCCAGGTACAGCTAAATTATCTCCTCTGACAAACCCCACTCAATAATCACTGTCTAAAATTTGGCATTAAAGTCAGTATGTTTTGTTCTTGGATTTCCCGTGCTGACTTCCATTTACAGTTACGAGTGAAGCGCAATGATAGTGAAATCAAATATGCCGTAGAAAACACGACTGCAAGTAATTCCCAGAGTGCTACAGTAAACCCTTAACAATAGCAAAGAAGAAGCAACTAAGCTTTCTTGGCTACAAAAAAGAAAAAAAAAAAAAAACAAACAAAAAAAACAAAACTGAAAACCAAAGGGAAAAAAAGAACAAAACCAGCAACAAAAACAACAACCAAAACACCCCAAAAGCAAGAACCTTTTCTGACAGACTTTCTCTACCACCAGCATTTTGGGCAGGTTTCTGTATGGTGCTATTCATTTTAGTTTGACACTGATGTATAAAGTCTATGATGTTCTCCACATGACTCGTCTTGGTGTTTTTTCAAAAGTGTGCTCTGAGGCCAATACAGTCCTGAACAAAGAAATTGTCTTTCCACCACCTCTTTCAGTGATGCATCAATAAGAGATGGGAAGAGAAAGAGAGAAATAAGAGACTTAGACAAAACAAAAAAATAAAATAGCATGACCCAAACATCAGTCCTTGTCATTTTCCAGTTGAAACAAAATAAGTTGCAACAGCTATCAATGCAGAAATTTCCTGTATTTAAATTCATTTTAGGTCATCCAGAATTTTCAAAAAATATTTAAAAAGAAACAAAATAGATATGTTTCAACTGGTCAATTAATTTAAGTGAAAATTAATAATAATAATTAATTTACATAAAAAGTACTTTTTACATTTTCGTTCTCCAGAGTATGCTTTCATATGTCATTACCAGATTATCCTCTAAAACTTTCTTACAGAATCGAGTTTCTTCCCATAACACAGCATGTATACAGTATCAACAGTTAGTCTGCTCTTCCAGACAATCTCAATTGCTAATAAACAAGAGTGTGTTGTGTTTTCCTCATCTGATCTCAGCTACCGACTTTATGTTGTATGATTTGTCCTTTATAATCTTTCTGATTTTAAGAAGGACAGCATGGGCAGTGTATCAAAATCTTATGTTCTTATACCTCTTCTTCGTCTCTATCATTTCTTCTCAGCAGAAAATATCAAATAGCTTCCAATAAATAGTGTAAAATCTAGTTTAGGCCCTACAGCACAAAAGTGACCTCTACACTCTACTATCCACACACAGATTTTAATGACTTGTAAAAGAAAAAGAAGCTAGATGAAAAAATCAAGCATGATGACTGAAATACTTTCTCAGTGTTCACATATCCTGATGCGGTACAACATTAAAAAAAAGAAACCATACCAATCAAACAAAAAAACTGTCATGGTATATATATTCCACCTTTTTCTCTGGTATTGGAAAAGTAGCAAAGCAGATGTGTTATACCAGTCTTCAGCAACCAGGCTGCTTCCACTCAGACACAGCCCATTGCTTCAGGGTGCTTTTCCCATCTACACTTCATAAGAGATCTGGAAACTGAAAGCAGTCACACAGTCTCCAAATACTGCATTCTATGAGAAAAAAAAAATATATAGCTCATTGACACAGGCAAGCACTGCCTCTGCCTCAAGACCCTTTGCATTGCCAAGTTCCCATTCCACCTCATATCTGAGCACAGTGGGAGCTATCACTTGCTCTGCCACAAAGAGCAGTTTGGACAAGAGGAAACTACCTTTCAAGGAAGCAGTCTGGTAAAGCACTAAGCCATGCCTTATAACTCTTGTTTTATGCCATTTAACTCAAAATCCAGCATATGAGCTACCAGTTCAATGGTTTGGAAGGTCTCTTCATTTTATTGTGTATAAAGTATTTCAAGGTTCCACAATATATAGACTATGTATAAATATTTGAGACAGCGTGGCTGGAATTCTGCCCAAACAGTTGTAAAAGTAATTACACCAGTTAAGGTCAATGTAAGGACTAGCATATTAATGTTGTGGCACATCCTAACCTTTATTTCTGATGCTCTGAAACACAAGCTCCTTCCTAAAGTAAGTGACGCTAGCTCTTATCTGGATTGAGATTGAACAGTCCATGATTCAAAAACAGATGAGAAACTCAGATCAGGGAGCTGCTGTGGCTCCAGTGTCAGGTGAGGGGGTAGAGCACCTTCCACCTGGAGGTCACCAACACATCATAACACAGCTGTGTGCAACTGAGACCTGTCACTGCCACGACAGCTGCTTGATGCAGTGTGTGGGATGATGCTCCCAGACCAGCTCCTAGTGGACAGATACATGTATCATTTAAAACAACATAAATAAATCTCTCACAATTGCCACTAATTGGCTCCTTTCTCAGCAGTTTCAGCAGCGAGGCCGCAGATCTCAAAACCACTGAGATTAAACAATTATCTAATCCCTAGAAGTGCTCAATCCAAATCAGGGAATAAAGTAAAAGGTTCAGTGAAAAGCAGCTTGCACTGATGCTGTCTGTGCTGTCCATCTTCTAGGGATAATTGAGGCTCTCGTTTTCTAAGGCTGTCACTCTGACATCTTCCATCAGCAGCAACATTCACTCGATCTTTGTATTTCCTTTTGTTAAGCAGAGAGAAGGAGCAGGAAGGATAAAGGGAAAAAGAAACCTTGCAGAGTGAAATGAAGCACTTCAGTATAGTAATCTTATTTACATCTGAAAACTGATTGAACCCCAAATTTGCAGTGACTTAACAAAAAAAAAAAAAAAAGAAGGTAAGTTTCTGATTCCTGAGTACGTGAAGAACGAATAGCACAGTGAGACTTTACTTTAACCTTTAAATACTTGCTCATTGAGTCCTTTTCCCAAAGCCAGACTGGATGCAGTTTCAAAATGAGTTATATGAGACAAAGAATAGTCATGCCTATTTCTTTTATTACCTGAAATTATGTAATTAAAACAAGAAGACTCTTCTGTGAATGAATTCCTTTCCCAGTAGTGATATTTCTTCATGTTACTGAGATGTTAAAAGAGAATTGTAATTAATCCACTGTCCCTTTATCAAGACCAATAAACAGAGAGTAATAAAATATAATCTGATTGTGCCATTATCTCAAATGAATATTTTATCATCTGCTAGCAACTAAATAATAAATTATTTTTCAACAGGTTTTTAATAAGATGAGAGATGATCAGTGCATGCTATGAAATGCTGTAATACCCAATTTGAATAATCAGTCTGCTTTCTGTGAAAAAAAAGGATGCCTTTGTGCGCCTCTTTGGAAAAGCACAAAAATTTTGAGACCTACAAGAATTAAAAATAACCTGATTTGCTTGGGAGCAAACTCAAAAGTTCTTAAATGTTGCACATTGAAATTCACTTTCAAGTGATATCAGGAGAAGTCATTTCACCAGTTGCAGATCGGGCCCGTATTACGATTAGTCTGCAATCAGATATTCATCTCAGTGGTCAGGATTTATAATGAACTTCACATGAGCAACCACAAATTTGCAGATTATAAATTTGCATTAATGCGGAGCTCTAGTCAAGCACAAATGCTACCAGTCCTTAATATTGGAACAAGAGATTCACTTGGTATCCAATTGTTGGTTCATTTTCTCCACTACTCATTAAGTCTGAAGGTGCGTATTTTTAATGCACTGTCTGGAACACTAAGCATACTGAATGAATAGCAAAATATTAACACTACTATTAATACAATCAATATCAACACAGGAAACTACAGAACTGATGCATCTCATTTTCCAGGCTTCCCAGGTTTTTTCAATTAGTTTTCTATTTTTAAGAGGCAAAGGACTCTAAAAATTGTTCCATCTTTCTTGGACGAAATTTACAGCTGCTTAATCACCCTGTAACTGGTACTGTATATATGACATGAATTTTGGGAACAAATAGAAATATAATATTTCCACTTGCAAAACAATGTGTATTCAAAGCATTATAAAATCTTGCCCACATCTGGGATAAATCAGCATAATTTTGTCCACTTTCTCTAGACAAACTCTATTCTGCCTTAAGTAGATAAAAGCTGTTTTTTCCATTCACATGTCTGATTATTGGCACATGTTGTGAGCACTTTTGAATGGTAGAGCAGTGTGCTCTTCCTCCAGTCACATTATTGCTTACAAATGCTGGACTTCAAAATCACATTTACAAATGCAGACCCTTTGGATTTCTAGTGTAAGGAGCAATGGTAGCTTAGGCATAAATGTCTTTTGTAAATGATTGAGCTCCAAAAAAACCAAACATATTTGATAATTGTAAAACAGATGAGGTTATTAATTTTTAGCACTTGCACAGTTCTTTCCATGTTTGAAGCCGTCTACAAGAATTAAATAATCAATTTTTCCACCACTCAGATAAGTTGTGAAGTATCAGAACTGGAGTTTGGTGACCATATATATTTCAATCTGCCCTGAAACTAATAGTATGTGTCATTGCCTAAATACAACATGGCATTCCAAATAAATGTAGAAATTAATAAGAAAATGAAAAAGCTCTGTCAAAAAGCAGAGACTTCTAAAAGAGACTTCTACACCTCTGATACCTCATTGAGACATCCAGATTTAATCCTTTCTGACTGATGCAGCTTTGGGGAACCACCAGCCAAACTCAACTGATTCTTTTTGCACAGTATTCATGCTACTACACAAAAGATGAGCATGTGGGGGGGGAGTATTTAAAAAAAACCCCCACAAGTTTCTATCACCTTACTTTATTTATCTCTATTCCATTGTAAGAGAGATAAATAAAGGGAGAGAGAAACAATTTCAGCTAATACAAGTTTGGTTGTTAGTACCAACACACAGTTAACGTTTACAAAAATTGCTAAATATCAATTTGTCCTCAGGACCACTCAACATTCTATTAGCTCCCATCACTTCTGAGCACCTTATTTTGCTTCATAGTACTGAAGCATTAGGTTTAATAAACAACTTTTTCACACACATTTTCTAAAACAGCTCTTCAATTGTGAAGTGGATTTCTACTTGACTTTCTATTTGCCTTGAAATGACATGAGACTTCCAGTGCCTCAAGTACACCATAAAATTTTTTTCTATATTTGCTGCAATACATAATTTTAGCTGATCCATGATATCATGATATGAAAATAAAATCGACCACAAGAATTCTTAAAATTTTCTTGAACTGTACGTCTTTTGCAGAAAAGAAACGACCTAGGTGTTACTTAAAATATTATGGCTTTATTTTCTCTTTGTGTGTTTGCATACATATCTAGTTTTCAACAGCTTGTATATTGGAATACTGAGAAATTTCACAATGTGATAAGCATCGTATCAAATGATGCAATCTAGTATAATGATTCGTAACATTTCTTGACATTATACTACAGTGTAGAACTTTGTTAGTATAAGCATACGGATATATCACCTCATCTAATCAGAGGTGACAGGTCCACATAAATGTGATTATCTCAAGTGAGCCAAATATTTAATGACCGAGATTTAGTTGCCATTAGAAAGGAGGCCTCTGTAGGAGAGATAGAACCACTTTCTACCGCCGTGTTGATCTCTGTACTTTTATATACCTTTCTCATTTAATTTCTGTAATACACATTTAGAAGGAAACAAATACCTACTTAGTAAAGACATGAAACAGAGACAGTAAATATTACGAGATTCTCTAGCTTACACCTTGTTACAATCAATTTATATGTGACCATAATTATAATGTTGCAAGAGCTTTTGTAGGGATATTCAATAAATGACTGCTGTAACAGGCTTTTTCTACCTGTCTTAACTTCATTGCTCCCTTTTCACAAATCCAAATAAAATATAAAATAAATATAATATAGATGATAAAGTACTAATTGATTCATTTCCATGCCATGAAACTTTTGACAGGTCATTCAGAGACTGTACTAATAAACTTGCTGTAGAACTAATTTAGGACAGGATGAAACAAGCTGCCAAATGTACAATACACATCATTTACATTTAATCCACAGCTACAGTCTCACTTTCATTTCTTCATTGACACCTCAGGGTGCCAGCATAGAGCAAAACTATGAGACGTTAAGAGAAATACATTACTATGTGGCATTTGGACCAGAAATAATTCACTTTTTCTATTAAGAAATTCACACATTCAGGAACACTACAAGGTTATATAAAGGCAGATTCCAAACACTGATAAATTATGTGTGTTTCTCATAACAAGCTGCTTGAGGACAGAGCAAGAAAATGCCTATATAGAATACAAATGCTTTGTGAATCAGTATCACTGAGGATATTTTAAAGAAATATCAGTGACATGCTTGCTTGTTCTGTTATAAAATCTTGTACAAGGTGAAGATATACATACCTCTTCAAAATTCTTTGCAACGAGTCTTTTCTATGCCTTCCCCAAGTCCCCCTATAAATAATAGATTTCAACTACTTCTTAAAAACATGTCTTTGAAAGTGCGCCAGTGAGATAACAGTTGTGTGTTTTCACCACAGCTAATTGCTGACCTGCTACTTTTCTGCTGAATATATCCAGGTTTTTTCACTACAAATATGTTTGGTTTTTAGTCAAAATACAGTATTGTCACAAGCAGTGAGTTAGCTGGAGAACATTAACATTGTGATTAATTCATTGTGTCTGATTCATTGTTTCAGCAAGTCTGTCTTCTGCAGAACTAAATGATTGAGAGATGCTAAGTTGAGGATAAAAAGGACCAAAGAATACAAAATTTAATTTAGAAGCACTAACAGATTAATACCCTGCTCAAAAACTCCCTTCAGATTCCCTGATTAAATGCTGATTACAACTGGTTCAACACAAATAGGATTTGCACTCTGTTGGCAAAGAATTAATTTTCTCAAACATGGATCATTGACACAGCAGACCATAACATCTTATTTAAAAGCTTTTTATGATCCATTTATGCAACTTGAGAGCAATTACAGGCAAGTTCTGCCAACATGGCTACTTTCTATGCACATTATCTTCTAATGCCAAAAAAACAATGGAGTTCACTAGAAGGAAATAAACACCATGTGTTTAACAGTATCATGTTTCCACAACTAAATCTAGTTTTCTTGTTTGTCATTAATACTGTTACTGTGTAAATTCTAAGTATTGAATGTAAACGGAAGGGGAAAAGAGAATGAAATACCACATCTATGGTAAATGATGATCTCAATTTATCATCCTCCCCCTCCCCTTCAAGAATTATAAGCCCATCAAAAACAGAAGTTCAAAATTTAAATTTGCAAAACCTTTTTTCAAACAGCTATTATTAATCAGAATACGTGCTCTGATGAGCATGATTTACATTATTATCTACAAAAAAAGGTAAAATAACTGTTACTGTCCTGTTTTCATTTCAAAATTTGACCAGTATTCAAAGGTCACACCCGGTAGTTGCTTGATCATGTGCAGAAATGGCTTCTTTTTTTCCCCAGCAAGTGCACCTGAAGCACACCAAAGCCAGAAGCTGTGTGTTCCTTTCAATATTTTGGTGGAATTAAAATAAATCATAAGTGTTTAGGCTTATCCTGGTTCATAGAGAAAAAAGACCAAGGGGTTGCTGGTTGGGGTGTACAAAGTGGATGGATGGATGGATGGATGGATGGATGGATGGATGGATGGATGGAAAGTTAAGAGGGTACCATAAAGGATCTTTGCTCTGGCAAACAGCAGAATGAGCTTCAGAAGGTTTATCAAGACAAATTTTAATGTAGTAAGGCACAGTTTTGTAGCGTTAAGGGCAGTTAAGCAACAGAAATAAAAACTCTCTTAAAATGGCTGTAAATCTACTTATTGTGCACACAGATCTAACCCCTCTTTTGTCTCTGAAGAGAAAAGAGAGTTGGTTTTGCTGTGAGATTTGATGCAAGTGATTTGGCTTTTGATTACACAACTACATAATCCTTGCAGAGAGGGACGTGCTTTGAATTGTCTTCTATGGATCCTTATCTTCCTTTACTGACTGAGAGAGGAGAGGTAGAGGGGAAGGCAATTGTCCCTTATATGTAGTTGCAAAGACGTGAATATTTCTTCTTCATCCCTGCCTCCCATGCTGAAAAATGTTTTGGTCAAGCCAAATTATTTCCAGACCTGGAAAAATACTATTTGAGAAAGAATGTGGTGAATTAAAAACAGAGAAAAAAGCTGTTGTGGGCAGCAGGGAAAATGTCATCTGTGTTTGTTGTAAGCAGCAAAGCCTGTGGATGGACCAGTAGGGATCTGAATAAAACAGCCTTGAAAGCCATTCCCCTACTGGTATGTAAGCGGAAATATGGATTAAGAGCCACAATTCTTATCTCAACAGCATGAGAGAGCCTTTCAATCAAAGCTGTTCTTATTTTTGTCACCTGTACTGTCAGCCAGCTTTGTGTTCTTGCACATAAAAGCGTTTGTGTTTACCTTCATAGTCACCTCTAGAGTTAAAGGTGCTTATGCACATCAGGTCCAACGCTTGCTGTCTCTGACAACAAGGTCCTCTGCAATGCTTGGGATGTGCTTCCAGAGGGATCGTCAGGATCCAGTTCTTCAGTGATCCAAGGAAGGTCCATGGCTCCTCAAGGGACCAAGCGCCTAAGAAGTATAAACCGGTTCAGTGGTTCTCTTTGAGGAAGAAACAGAACTGGATGAAAAAAAGCAGACAAATTTCATATGAATCTTTTTCAGGTTGGGTTTTACCTCTCATGGTACTGAGGATATACCTGCTCAGGGTGATTCCAAGGCAGAACAATATAACTATTGAAACAGTTTATACCTCTTAGACACTTGGTCCATTGAGGATCTGTGGATCCTGCTTGGAGCCCGGAGGATCAGGCTGGCTGTTGCTGATAGAGGTTAAGGCCCATGATAAAATGCTCAGACTGCCGAGCTGTTTCCATTGAGCACCACTGGGAGGTTCAAAAAAATGCAGATTGATAACGGAAAAGGGAACTGGGCAAAAATCATCCACTGCTCAGCAAAGTAGTGGAGACAGCGTACATTGAAATACTAGATAAGGAGTCAGATTTATTAGGGAGGAAAACCCAGAAGTGTTTAAGTAAACGAGGTCACAACTAGTGGCTGCTGCGTCATGCCAGCACTTGAGTGGTGGCTGAGGGCATATTTTGCTGGGGGCAGGTGGTGCACAGGGGAGAGCATAGGAGCAGATGTCAGCTTTTCTCTGCCACAGGTACTTAATTTGACTAGGGAGCAGGAAATACTGACACTGGAAATGGGGATGCTAGGGATCTCTGATATGGTGCTGAGAGCCCAAAGTAGCCTTTAGCTTTGTTACCACCCTGAAACAAAACTCTAGTTATTAGTTGCCCAAAGGTGTTTTCCAGAGTTTGATTTCTGCTTATCCTGCCCAGCAACTCCATGGAGCACAGAACAGCCTTGCTCACCAGCACATGAGCTGCCAAAAAAAAGGAATAATATAGGATGCATTATAATTATTCCAATAAATTACTTGGACAGAACATGGAATCTTCCCCAAGTCCATTAGTGCCGTAATTTTCCCTAGGTACATTACTGTTATGTTATTTGAATGTAATTTAGGGCATTGAAGTGTAATTTGAAAGATTTGAGTATAATTTGGGGGATTTAAAGGAGCCATAAAGTTAAGCTGTGGGCTAAGCGAAACTTGCACACAAGTGTCAATACTTGAGGAACTAATCACCACCCACCTTGCTCTCAGTGTGTGAGGACACAGCCAGCACCAGGACCAAGATGGGGAACACCAGCAGAGCCATAGTGAAATCCTCAAAAGTCTGATACAGAGTTTTGGGGTGCATTTTCCATCTCCCTCTGCATCCAGAAACAGTTTCTGATAGTTAATGTCTCTGGTATTACCCACCCTAACATAAAAAAGGGGATGTGGGGGGTCACCATACACCAACATCCTTTGCAAATGATTCTTAGGTCACTTCTGAATTGGTTCTTCATTACATAAAATAATGATGACAGTTAGAATTACTATGCTGACTTTCTCCAAGCACAACACAATTTAGGGAGAGCCCAGAGCAGGAATCCTTAGGAATCCTTGTGTTTGCAAAACTGAGGTCACTATCTGTTAGAGTTGGCTTTTTCCATTCACACTTAACAGCTGTAGAGGAATATGACTCAAAAGCACAACGGCCTTCAAAATAGTACAGTTATTCAAAAGAGCCCAATAATAAAAAACAAATAACACAGTAAGTCCAAATAAATAGTACAATAATTCAAAATAGCACAATCAATCAAAATTTTCCACTATGTAACATCCACTCAATGGCTTCCACACCTCCAGGATTCTGGATCATTCTCTTTTATTCGACTGAATTTTCAGGATACAAGGTAAGTGACTCCACAGCTTTTACCTGCTATGGGCAGGTTTTAAATTATGCTCATGGTTTTTTTTCCTCATACTTGACACCCTTCCTTTAGGGCTGTTGCCCACCATGGGAACACCTGTGGCTGTCCAGACTGTTCTCAGTGTAGAGTAGCTGACTCCAGGCCTTGGGGAGAAAACTGCTTTCATGGTGGTCACCATTGATCTTATTGCTAAAAATATTGGGATAAAGGGATGTAAAATTAATATTATGAACTTGAACACTATATATACACATATGTATAAAAATATAATTGCTAGTAATGTCAGATTCATGTAAAAATATCCTTTTCAAAGTTACAGACGTTGTATTTTAACTGTGACACCAAATAAGAGCAACTTGCCTTAAAAAATTCCAAGATGGAAGACTGGACATTTCACACATGGGAATTTCAGAAAGATCTAATTTGGTGAAAAAAAGACTCAAAAAAGTCAAAAATTGTACAAGTTTTTTGTGGTAACTGTTCCTGGAGAACTCAACATTTGGGACATTGGAGTCCTGGTAGACCAATCTCTCCGTCACATGGCAGAGGAAGCAAATGAAGTTGAGATCTCCCAGCACACCCCATTTACTTCTTTGCTGTTCTGATAGCCTGGCTAACCCTCAGAGCAGCTCCTCATGCAGAATTAGGGGATTGAGCTGACTACCAGCAGGACCAGGAAATCATTTTCTCCAGGACCTATGAGTAATTTTTTGCCAAAGAATGATTAAATCCTTTCTTAATGAGAGCCATCCACTCGTGAACCTGTGATGGGTAGCAATGCCACAGGAGAGGCTGTGCCAGGGTTTTTCTGCTGCTCAGAAAGATGTAAATGATTTTTAAAAGAAATCCCTTTTTTTT
>VZTI01001385.1:178297-258201 GCA_013397865.1 Struthidea cinerea | reverse complement strand
TTTTTTTTTTTTTTTAACCAGTGAGGAGCTTTCTTTCCTGGTTTGTAAATGTTAAGTTGGCCTGTGCAATGCCACAGTTTAATTACAGAGAAACCTTCACGGGTGTGCTGTTCCTGCACTAAGGAAATGCAGCAGCTACCACAGAAGAGGAAAGTACATCTGTTTTCCTCAGCAGAGAACTGGGTACAGGTGCCTAAAATAAAACAAAAACAAAAACAAAAACAAAAACAAAAAAAAAAAAAAAAAAAAAAAAAAAAAAAAAAAAAAAAAAAAAAAAAAATCTCTTCTNAGAAAAAGAAAAAGTATCTTCTCTTTGCCCAGACCTCAGAACAGAGTTTAAATGCATAAGAGACAAATTATCACAGGTGCTCTGATGAAAAGGAAGAGCATAATATGCACGAAAAAACAGCTTTTAAACTGACAATGTAAAAACCTGAAGAATGGATGAATGAATGAATGAATGAATGAATGAATAAATGAATGAGAGGCCAGGATAAATAGACAAGTTTGCTTCTCCTAAGTATAGCAGTAGATAAAAAATTCTGGAAGACCGTCTACAAATGCCATTAAATATCTGTTCCAAGTTTTTATCTCCAAACATCCTTACTGAATACTCAGTATCTCCATACATAGAGAACCTTTCCCAGGAAATGCTGAAAGACAGATTGTTTTCCTTTCACCAGTTGAAAGAAGACATTTATTATGAGAAATACCAGGAAAATGCTTTCTCTTGAAAGCTCTTTTATTGTTTGTGTCCTATTGTTACAGACTTAAAAATTACTTCGAGGAACACCACATAGGCCACCCCAGAAACTACTGGAGTTATGCCGAAGAATTGGCCTAAAAGTATTAGAACCTTAGCATTCTAGGAAGAAGAAAGCAAGTAGTTTTATTTTTAAAAATGTGCATCAAGAAGTATGCTGACTTTTTAAATAAATTCTCGTTTTTGTCAAAGGCCTGGCTTACAAAATCTGTTTAAATTTATCTATGTTGCAGTTTTCTTTAGGATCCTGTGTGCTCTAGCAAAATAATCGAAGCAATTAGTAGAAGTGTCATAGCAGAGATAGTTTTCTCTCTCTGTGCTGGAAATCTGACCAGTTCCCAGTCTGACAAGAACCAAAAATGATATCATCTTTGAAATCAAGTTCAATGTTTTTACTAGAATACATTAAATATTTAAATACATATTTAATTGCTAGTTTATGTGCACATACACCATAACATTCTTTTAGCTTCCCTGACAATATTTAATACTCTCTTGGACCACTTTAGGGTTGTGAAAATACAGAATTTATTCACAAGCTACAGGGCGCAGTTATTGGTCATAGTTCATGGTTCTCTACATAGTCTACAAATGCAATTCAGTCTTGATTTTCATTACAATATTACATGTATTTTTCAGAAGAGTTGGCTCCTTTCCCAGATTTCTATTCTCAGATCTGATGACAAGAAAAATAGGGATTGGAGGCTGGATAATCTCTCCTTTACAATGCTATAAATCCCATCATTGAAACTTCTTTGAAGAAATGAACTGTTCACTGATCTGAGCTTAAACTGAGGAGAATAAGTGACAGCACAGACACCACGACCCTGTGCAATAAAACAGCAGTACTTGCAGATGATTCAGAAAGTCCACAAGCTGAGCTGCATTTGGATCTACCAATTAAGTCTCTTGGCCTCAAACTAATAACAAAGACATTATATATCTTGTCCTACAACTATTGTTTCAGAGGATCCTTATAACAAATTTTAAGCCCTAGCACAATTCTCACTTTGACACGTCACTGAAATAAGGGAAAGTGGACTAATTCCATAATACCAGCAAAATTTTGGTCATTTGAGTTCAGTTTTAATACCATTTATAACACTGCATTTCCCAATTCCTCAGCCATTAATTCACTAGAGAATAATAATCTTCTGTCCTGGCCTGTCACAAATGTCCCTACAAGCTTCCAAATTTTCCTCTTAAAAAGAAGATTGTTTTCTCTAATATGTAATTTCAACATAGCATGTCAAATTAAATTATCTTAAGTTTTGGGGTTATGGTTTGGGCTTTTTTGTTTGTTTGTTTTTTTCATGGGACTTAGTGACCCAAGAGATTTTAAAGTTCAGGGGAAAAAAATAAACAAAAAATCCTACCATCACCATCACTACCCCCATCTCAGGCAGAATAAAGATTTAAGATATGGTACACCAAAAAAAACGAGGTTTTAAGTAGAAGCAATTGCTACTTCAGCTTACTGTCTGAAATATTTATATTGTCTGTTCTATGAATCAATAAATTCCATAATATTTTATCAGTCCCTAGAGTAACAACTGAATCGTTTTGAAAAGACTACTTCGAGTGGAAATTTGCAAAGGCAAATCACCTGAGGTACAATGGATGAGAGCCAAACAAAAATAAAGTTTACTTGCCATCCTATAAACAGTTCTTGCAGGGGAACTACATATAGTAGCTCTTGGATGAAGGAGGTACCTTCATTTTTAATGTGGTTTGGTTTTTTTCTTAACAGATGACAAAAGCCAAACAAAAGCATGTACATACATAGTTTAGTATCTACTGGCCTACTTACACTACCTATTTCAAATGATAATTTTTTATAAAACTTTATAGTCACACATCTAGAAAACTCTGCTTTTCTGAATTCTTACTTTGCTTTTTCCTTCCTACAATTCTAGACTACTCTTTCTCCTTCCTAACCTAGCATCGGCAGACAATAAGAACTACTGATTGTTGACAGAGAGTTGCTATCATGAATTAATGCTTTCTTCAGGCACATATCTTTTTCTCCATTCCACTTATGCAGAAGATGAATACTGGAATGGGAATGTGATCAACACAGTTTCCTTATTCAGAAGATAAAATGTAAACTAAAAGGTATTTCACTCACCTTCAGAAGGAAGTAAGCACATCTACTCAACACTTCAGAACTGATCCATACACTCCAAACGGACCAAAGTTCTGATCCATATCTCCATCTCTATGTATGTCCCCTGTTTATAGGCTTTTTCTTAAGGCTAACTTTCATCAACAGAGCACTGTGACTGTGCAGTAAAGAATTACTAAATCCCATGTGTCATTCTCTAGGCCACTGCACATAAAAATTAACAGTGTAAAGAAGCAGTTGTTGGGCAGATGTCTAGAGACAGGGTGGTTGAAAGGAATATCATGATTAATCAGTTCTAGAGTGGTGTATTGTCCTGTGGCAGAATCTTTCTTTGAACTACTCAACTCCAACTATTTGATTCAGCTTAAACCAAAGGTCTCAAGTCAGGTGGTAAAAGTAATTCCTTCATGTCTTGTGAGAAGAAGAATCATAATTTGTTATGACATTCTAGATTTTCACAACCTGTAGTATTCATAATTTAGTATAAAAGTTTCTTCCAGGCTGGTGATACTCTTCCATATGTGCTGTTTTATGGTTCTTTCTTGCTGTCTTATCAATGTTTAACATCTAAAGAAAACTTAAAGTTATTACAAAACAACACTGGTTTTATTAGCAGATCATATTAATAGCCAATAAAATTGATTTAGGTTCATCTAGATAAAATTTAATCAAACTGTGCTTTTCTTAAAACTAAAATAGCTAAAAGAGCATTCATGCACCAGCTCTAACAGTGCTTTCACTGGGGAAATAGAGATATGACAAGAGAAGGAAACCTTGAAATGGGTTGAGATACTTTCTTGACATTACATCTGAAAGGTTTTATTGTGGCTCTGACATGGAATTAGATCAAGCAACTTAAACTCACCATCTCAGAAATTTCCTGCACTGGTTAGACTGTAACTTCCATTTACCATCTAGTGAAGTTTTATCATTTTACAGTGAGAATGCAGTTCCTTGAAGGTTAATAATACTCCAGTGCTCTCCCTGACTTTTTGCTTGTCATCTAAAATTTGTATAAATGCTGGGAAAAGTCTTCTGGAGCACTTTAATAAAATGAGTTTTGGTAAATACTTTCAGGAACATGTTTGGGGAGCAAAGATGACACTAAAACACGGCAAGAAAATAAAAAAAATGAAAATTCAAAATGTAGCTACAATAACTCATTCACTGATCATAATGATGCTAACTGGAATCTTACACTGCATTGTGGTCACAAGACCACTGGTTTGATGTGTGAAACCAACATTCAGAATCACATTTTGCTCAGCTTACTCAGTTAACCTTCACGAACTCTTCCCAACGTAGTAAAAAGAAGACTTTTGCCCGACCTCCCAGGCCAGACAGAAAACCAGATACATTTTTCCTCACCTGAAGACTGCAGTTTTCAAGAGAATGGAAATTACCATGCAATCCCATTTATTATTCCAGGTACAGGAAAAAACTCAAAAGCTGTTATTCAACGAAAATATTTCTCTCAACTGATACAAAGCACTTTCATAGTTTCTACTTAAGTATATCCACTTAAGAGCCCTTAAAGCTCATTGAATAACACTACATTGAAGGCACTGATCAGTGTTTCATCAGTGCTGGGGAAGAGCAGGGAAATCAGAGATGTTAATTTATTTTAAGGTCACCAATATTTTCATCATCTGTAGTACCACATTATTACAAAGTATTTTAAAAGATACACACAAAAACAAGTCAGCTCCCACAAATGGATCCAAATTCAGAGTATTAGCCATATTGCCTTAGGTTAAAAAAGTCTGTATCTCAAAATCTTAGCAATATTGGGATTAGAAAAAAGACACCTCAATATTCCCATGAACTCTGAAAACTTCCCCACAAAGCTGGAGTTCAACAGATTTTCCAGCAGAATGCAAGACCTATTTACTCAAAAGCCTTTTGACTACTACTACCAGTCTGTTTGGGCTTTTTTTGAATTAATAATTATTTATTCTATAAGAGGGAAAGGAGAGTAAATATGAATCTGTAAATAAATAAACACAAAATATAAAAGGATACTTAAGATAATATGCAGAGCAATTTATTTTTCTTAGACCAAATACCATCTTAATGCCATATCTTATTTAGTTAACTGGCACATATGGAATTTTCTGAGCTGAAGATTTTTCCAATAGGAGTCAGCTTTTCCACTACATAACATCTAGGATCATTTGAGCCTCTGATTACAATTTGATTGCTAAATCAAAAAATCCCATAATCAATACATTATATTGGTATGATTCTGTGCCGGTTTCATCTGGGAGAGAACACTATACCAGCTATTAGGAAGAAAATCAAGTCTATCCCAGCCAAATCCAGAACACTTTTTTAAATATGTTTGAAGCTTAGAGCATTTTCAGAACTCGGTAATAATGGGGAAATTTAAAACATATTCAGTTAAGAAAAGGAATTGGTGTGTTCTAATTCTTATAGTTAGTTACAGAAATCCTTTTATTTCAACAGGAAAAGATCAACATATTGTTCATTGGTGCAGTCACTTATCTCTTGGTCAGTTTTCTAATTTAAAAAAAATCAACACAAATCACAAATAACTGTTTCATGTGACATATTTTATATGAGGGTCCTTATATGCCTAGGCAAGGTTTTGCTTATGCATATTTATTTTCTCCAGATTAAATTGTTGTTCCATTCCCTCCACAATTTTTTCCAGAGACGCTTGTTTAATTTTATTTCAGAAAAACAAAGTCCTCACATCACTAAATTCTCAGATCACAGTGATGCCAACACCTTACACTTTTCCTTTTGAAGAGGTTTCAACAGTAAATGAAAGGAATTTGTAGTCATCTTGCTTATGTAACTTCACTCTATGAAAACCCAGGCAACATTCTCACTAATTTGAAATTTTCTCAGTGCAAATTTTCTCAGCATTGGGGTTTGTTTTTTTGTTTTTTTTTCCTTAGTAATTCACACTAGAATTTTGTGACAATAGAAAAATGTCAACATTTTATTGTACTAGGCTAAGAGGCTGCTTGGACAAACAAATCAGTACACCTTGCATTATCAGTCTTTTAGTCTGTTGAATACTTTACACGGCCATTTGTTCATATAAACCACATACCCAAGGTCTTCTCAAACATAACCCAGGTTTCATTGTATTCCAGAAGACAAATCCCCTGAATAAATAAAGTTGCAAGCATATAATGCTTGGCTTCATTTTTTCCCAACACTGATGGAATAGTTCTCGAAAGGAGTAATTGAAAGACAGATGTAATCCAAATTTCTTCAAACCATATGAACCATCAAAAGTTACTTAGTCCCCTAAAATTGATTAACATGGCTAAAATATATGGTGTTGAATTTTATTTGCAATAAAATTTGTATTCAGGAACATGAATCAAAGTATTTCACTTGTCAGTGTCATTATCTCCAGCCTTCTCCACTAGAAAATGAAATCAATCAGACCTTGCTCATAAGTACAAAGAAGATAAAGTGATACCTAGAAATTTGTATTTTTTTATCTTTGTCATGCATTTCTGATTTCATAAATCCTGTATACCTGACTTTTCAAATATATGCAGGGCATTACAAAGTGTTCAAAAAACGTATCATAAATTCTGTTTTATCCTGTTCTGTAGTCAAAGAGAGAGACATTCCTCAAAATTTTAAAACATAGTTTCTTAACCTTATAAGGTATCATATTCAGACTGGAACCCATCAGACAAATGGTCTGAAAGGGATAAGAACTCTGTGTATCATCTGTGTGTTCCAGCTCATGAATACCTGCTTGAGATATTTCTTTCTTTCCTCAATCTTTCAGGTACTACAGCATTTACAGTCAAAGTGTCATGAGGAGAAAGCAGGAAAGGGAAATTCAGAAAGCTATTCTGGCTTTAGCCTTTCACGCTCCACAGTAGTTAGTATGTAGAACAGATACTAACTGTAAAATATACCAGAAAGGACATCATGAAATCTCAGCTGAGATTGTCAAACTCCTAGGAAACGGATGCATATACATGGTTAAATTTTTATGAGAGCTCCACATTTCTGAAAATACTATATATTTACGGAATATGCTACAAACCATTACTATATATTTTGATTCTATAGACCACAAAGTCTGATTTGCTCAAGATGAGGCAAGGCCTGCACAAACCCAAAATCAAATATACAAATAAAAAGATAAATAATATATCAACTAGAGTAGCTTGTGGAGAATATTTAACCAAGGTTGTCTTCTGCTTAAACAGAAACAGAAAATCCACATGAAACATTAAATCCAGCAAAATCAAAGCATTGCTTTTTCTTTCAAAACTAAGTATTTTCCTTGGAAATTCAATAAAACATTTGATCTTTGTCCTTTCAAGAGGGAAAAGATCTTCTCTGAGTTTTTGTAAACCGAAAAAACCCTAATCAATGGCAGTGGAATCAATTGCTTCCTCCAGAAGTTTGCAAACACCTGAGTGGTGCAGTTGACACACCTGAAGGATGGAATGCAATTTAGAGGGACCTGGACAAGCTGCAGAAGTGAGCCCACGGGAACCTCATGAGGTTCAACAAGACCAAGTGCAAAGTACTACACCTGGTTTGGGTCAACCCCCAGTACCAGTACAGGCTAAGGGATGAAGGAATAGAGAGCAGCCCTGGGGAGAAGCAACTGGGGGTACTAAGGAATGAGAAGCTGGATAAAACCCCACAATGTGCACTTGCAGCCCAGAAAGCCAGCTTGTCCTGGGCTGCACCAAAGGCAGTGTGGCCGGAAGGGCAAGGGAGGAGATTCTGTCCCTCTACTCCACTCTTGTGAGACCCTCCTGGGGTACTGTGTTCATCTCCGGAGTTCTTAGTACAGAAGGGACATGGACCTGTAGAAACAAGTCCAGAGAAGGGCCACAAGAGCGATCAGGGGGATGAAACACCTCTTCTATGAGGCTTTCCTGAGAGAGTTGGAGGTTGTTCAGCCTGAAGAAGAGAAAGCTCCTGGGAGACCTTGTTGTGATCTTTCAATACTTGCAGGGGACCTATAAAAAAGATGGAGATAAATATTTTATCAGAGCCTGTTGCAACAGGACGAGGGATAATTGTTTAAACTGAAGGAGGATCAATTTAGATTACATATAAGGAAAAATTTGTTTATAATGGGGGTGGTAAAACACAGAAGCAGGTTACTCAGAGAGGTGTTTGATGCTTCATCTCTTGAAATATTCAAGGTTGGGCCAGACAGAGCTATGAGCATCCTGACGTAATGGAAGGTGTCCCTGCCAATTGCAGGGAATTTGGACTAGATAAAAATTATAGGTGTCTTCCAACTCAAACTATTTTATGATTCTAATTATCCACAAGCCAAACAACTAATCTTCAAACTACTCGACAACCCCATCTGGTATGGAAAGTTCCAGGTACTGGGCAACTCAGTATTCTCTTCCCTCTTTCTTTCCTCCTGAAGCAGAAGTCATGTCTCAGATGTACCATGACAGCCTTTATGCGTGCACCAGTCACCACCTGATCTTACATTTGGTCTCTTCCTTAGTAAGGAACATGCATGTGAGCTTATATGCATCCTCAAACACAGTTTTATGTGGCATTTCTATGCCCATTATTTTCACATATAAAATCTTCTGGAATATTTGTTAGGGCACTGTGATTAAGAATGATGCAATCGGTGTTCCCTTGCTCTCACACTTAAAAACATGAGATAAATAGAAGCACATTAACTTACATAACTTTTATATACTGATATTAAAAAAGCAGTTGTCAGAGGAGCAATAACTATTGAAAATAGGCCAAGCTATTCAAAGGACTGATATCATAAGAAATCAGCAAAATTTTGCCTTTTTGCTGCCTGTGCTCAAAACTAAGAGTATTTGTTTTCCAGCTTAAAAATCCTGCTTAAATCTACAAAATAATTCAAATGCTAGAAAATTTATTTGCTTAAAGAAACAAAAGAAAAAATGACAGAAGTAGTCAAGTTCAGTTGAACTGTGAAATATGACAGTATTAAAGTTTGAAGACGTTTGTCTTTAAACTGTAGTTTTCTTTCAAATAACATGTAGCCTAGCCTGCCAAAATTAAAGGTTTGTCAGATGTTAGTTCACTTGCTGTTATACAAGAAAAGGTCAGAAAGCAAACTGAAAAAAGAGTCTAGACAGCTTTAACCTCAAGGCTTTACTTTATTCCAAGAGACAGGGTTATCAGTCATATTATTTCCTATAAAAATAAAAAGAACCAATAAACATTAAAAAAAATCATAAGATTTAACATTCAACGATATGACAAGAGGCTACTATTCTGATTTTGTAAGCAGTTTTAAATCATGTGAAGCAAAATATCATTCACCTTACCTGAACGTTCAGATAGCATTTTCAGCTTCTAAAATACCCTGTGATGGTTTAACTTATTGTGAATTTCTCAGCTATTTTAGCACACAGAGGTAAGATGGGGGAAAACAACAAACAAATCCTCAAAAATTGTTTATGCAAACACCCAAACAGACAAAAATCCTGAGAACCCACTTGAAGTAATTTACCAGTTGTAATTTATCTGCATGTGATTTGTTAGATTAAGCTAACCATTGTTTTATCCACATTCAGGATAATTCCATAAAGTTATACAGATATTTTCCACAACAATGACGAAAGAATAGCAGCTATGATTGGAATTTTGCAAGTCCTCTTTAAAAAAGAATGAGCAAACCATATTGTTTGTAACACAATTACTACTAGCAGTAAAAATTTGAAGGATCATTTAGATTAACGAAAACCTGGGAAAAAAGTAAATTAAAACAAATTTATTGCAAAACAAGATTGGAATAAAGGCATTAACTGTTATAAAACATTATGATACTAAATTTCTTATTCAGTCAACCTAGATTATTTCAAATATCCTCAGAAAATAAAGAAAGCTCCTCCACGGAGGTAACCGCACACATTGCCAGAGTTGAGACAGACCTACCGTAATATACATCAAAATCTACATAAACAGGAAAGATTGTAGAAAAAAAGAAAAAAAACAAACCAGCAAACACACATAAAAAATTACTGCATAGTAACTTTCCCCCAACACACATCCTTCATTTTGCTCCCAAAAAAAAACCACTTGCAAAAACTGTTTAATTTAAACTTTGTTAATTTTGATGAGTTAGAGCCTTTTTTTTCTAAAATTGACTATGAAATCATATTACCTTTGACATAAGAAATCTTGAAGCCCTAGAAAAGCACAGATTAATGCTTTTCAGTAATTTTATGTTTAGGAAAAAATACCCCTCTGTTTTTCCTGTACTCTTCACAGACTTATTATGAAGAATGAAGTGCCCCAATATCCCCAAGGCAATGACTTTTTTGTGTATTCAAGTGTCCCATATTAACTTTTGCTTTTCAAAAACTAATACTGACAGAAATAGCCCTACGGATTTTGTGCTACCACATGTAAAATAAACCAATCAACCAACCAACCAAACCCCATCTACTTTCTCAATTTTCAACTTTTACATGGAGACTGAATCAAAAAAAAATCAGATTATTGGAGTGTTTAAATTTTGTGAAACACAAATAATCACACTTCTGTTCTAGAAACTATTGCTAATGTAGAAATTGAACAGGAAGGCTACCAGAAGCATTCTGTTTACATGAATTCTACTCTGGTTCTGCCTTCACAAGTATATCCACACCTCCTCTTCATCCAATTTTGTATGTACAAAATTGAGATAACTAGTATAATTTAAACACTTGTCTATTAGAACGTCTTCATTTAACATTCATTGGGTAATGTTCACCACACACACGCACACCGTTTTTCAAATACATTTCTTTTATTTTTTTATTTTTCAGTGTTAAGTATATTGACAAACTTGTATTCTGCTCTGGAAAGCCATTCTAGAACATTTTAATTCAATTCTGTTCTATCTCCCTAATGCCATTTATTTGCCCTCATATCACTGTTCTGCGGCAAGGAAGAAAAATGAGCCAAGGAGGGGGAATACATGATTTGTTCATGATGCCACAAAAGTCACTAAATAGATTGAATCAAGGTTTTCTCATACCAGCTTCCAGTCTCTTAAACATGTCATTTTGCTAAATAATTTAAATTCACTGTTTTGAACCATGCAGTACTCTTGAACTGAAGAAACCACTCGTATTCCATGTCGTACTACAATGAAGAAAGATTGCTTTTTCTCAAAGGAAAAAAAAATATTTTTTAAGCTTCTATGTAATTTATGTTTTCACTTCAGAAAAAGGTAAAACACCCATTTGCACCCTTTCACCTTTCAGCAATTCCTACTTCCTATAGCTGCCATCTGTTTCCTACTGTCTTCTGCACAAATATGTGAGGTTTTTCAGTTAGTAATAAAAGTTCTCCTTGCATGCCACCTGACAGTAGCTTTCAGCTAATTAAATAATTTCTATATGAATGCTGAATAAAAATCAATTATTTAATGGGAAAAAGTGCTGAGAGCCAACTGAATCTTTTGAGAAATATCATGGCCTACAGGGAGGGGAGCAGAGACAGTGTAAGTCTTAAAAGCAATAGAGAATGAGCCAGCCAAGCCAGCCATAAATCCTGCTACAGGTCTAAGGAAGCACGTTCTGCAGCAGAATGCTGCTGTTGGGGAGATCAATGTGATGTATGTTCTGCCCTGCAGCTGCCAGTTCCTCCTCAGTTCAGCCAGTTTCCCTTGGGGGAGTCAGTACTATCTGGAACATCATTTCCAGTCCCCACCTGCACAGTAGCTCTTGCTAGAGACTCTTGAAATGAAAAACAAACAAACTGAAAACCAAAAAACCCCCTACCAACCTAAAAACCCTACCAGCCCTCAAAGGAAACTCGCAAATGGACACCCACAGCCCACTAAAAAATATCTCCTGGAGCAACGAAAAGGAGCACCCACACAAGTGATACCTACAGGATATTTTGAATTTATTTTTCCTTACTCAGTTTTTTGGGGGGTTTTTGGTTGGTTGTGGGGTTTTTTGCTGGTTTGTTTTTTGGAGGTTTTTTTTTGTCATTGTGGTGAGGGGGTTTTTTGGGGGGGTTGCATTGTTTTGTGGTTTTTTTTTAATTAATAACCACATAATAAAATTTAAAGGTTTAATTTTATATGGAATTGAGAAACAGAACATAACAGCTCAGACAAGCCTATGGTCAACTCCTCTGGTTATCACCAGAGACTAACCTAGGTGTTCCCTACTGGCCGGGATCTCCAAAAGTATTTTGCATTGTGGATTAAAATGTGCTCTAGGATGACCCTGCTTGCACAGGGAGGCTGGACCAGATGATTCACTGTGGTGTCTTCCAACATTACCCATTCTGTGATCACAACTTGAGGGTTTATCATAACTTAATACACTAATTATCGGAATGAGATCACATCAATTAAAGACAATGTCTGAAAAAGTCAAGGAGATAAATAAAATGTCAAGTTCCACATTCATAAATACATACTAAGTTGTGTGCTAATACTCAGTGCTCTTTGAGAAAGGTTTCTTTTTCTTCCTCTCTACAAACAAACAAAAAAAGGTGGGGGGAACGGGAAAGGCTCTTTCATTTATGTATTATGGTTTACTGTTGCTTTGCACATGTGCTCTCTGTTGTTTCACGAGGCTGTTGGCAGAGTAGCATACCCCGACACTGCCTTTATCACAGTGTGAAAAACACCAGATGTACAAAATTAACGTACAAGTTAATCAAAATATTGCTTGACAAAGCAAATAATTGAATTGCACTTTCAATGCACTGTGGTAGACAATAATTAACATGCAGCATCTTCAACATCTGGATACAACTTTCAATTTCCGTTTTAACATCATAGAATGCTGTCTACACATTTTTTAATGGTACCCCTGATAATAATATATTCTGTTTTTAATCATATTCCACGTTGCAGGAAATGAAGCTTGCAATTTTCCCAGGTGCTTATCAAATTACTACTGCAAGCTAATTCTCATCCCCCAAGTTAAGAGTTTCAACACTGTGCGCATTAACAGCCTGCTTATGTTCTTCCTGTACAACAGAAGGTAAGTTAATATGTGCTTCAATTATATCCAGTTTGTGCATTTATAGCACCCTGTGGGCAGCACTAAGAAGGCTGTAAATGTACTTATTCTGCTTCTTTAATGCTCTACTGTATTATAGGGAAGAGGGAAGGAGAGGGGGAGAGAGACAACTGCATCATTTTATCAAGAGAATCAATAAGGAACTCAACTTCACTGTATTGATTCAAGAGGGCTGCTAAGGTACAGCTCTCATTTTACTTGTTACAAAAAAGCTTACCCGAGCTTGACTTTTACATAAATTTCCCTCTTCTTCACATATGCGCATGAGCACCTGCATTAGGTCTGTGTTGGTCAGCTTTAATAAAGTGTATGTGAAGCACATTTTTAAGTATTGCAAACATTTTATCTTAAATTAAAACTGAAGATTTATTGCATGATTGCCTCTGCTAACTGTGCTATTGACCTAACTGAGCAGTCTCTTAAAAGAAGGCATTTATTTTTTTTCCTAACTTTTTTATTTTATTGCAGACCAGCCTAAGGTTTCATAAAATAGTTGCATACTAGCACTCATGCAATTTGGATTTTTTTCCTTCCAATTTCCAATGCAGTGTTCACTTACCTATGGAGGGTTAAGTGAGGGCATACTCTGTATTTTAAGTATTTATTTTATATTTAATGGTAACCACTCTCCCACTTGTTCTTCGTGGAAATTTTCCAGAAACAAAAACCAGCAGTGTGGAAAAAATTTTTTAAAAGTGTCATAGAACTTTTTGGAAGGAATATAAACCTCTCCTGAATTAGGGGACATGACAGATGCATTTCCTGTAGCCAGGAAAAAAAAAAAAAGTACCTTGAGAAAGCTTATATACAAAGTTTTAAAATGAACAGTTTCGGAAAATATTTCCTCTCAATTTTCACTCAAATAGTTTTTCCTCTTTAAAATTTCAAGGTGAAAAATTTGATTTTATGACTATTAATATTTAGATTTCACTACACAACTGTTAGATTTAGGCAACATGATACTTCCCTTTATCCTTCTGCTCTTTGTTTACTGTATCAAAAAAACCCAATTCAAAATTAAAAAAAAAAACAACAAAGCAAACCCAACCAACAAACAAAGAACAAAACCTAAAACCAAAACTGTGATTCAGCAAAAATGTAATCCCCACATATGTGTCAGATTCAACTGGGAGAAGTTTATAACAACTGAATCCTTTTCCATGAAAGGTATGATTTGAGAGGTGATCTTATTGGGGTGCAGATTATATACACAACACTAACAGTTCCTTCTCAAGTATGTTTCTTCCACTTGCAAAAATTACATAAAGTACATCTTTCCATTTACCCTATTCATTGTTAACATGTGGCTGATCCTCATCAGCAACAATCAAATCAACACCATTTTCGATTTTCTGTGCCTTAGAGAATGTGGCCTTTGCGTGTTTGTGTGGGACATAAATTTGACCAAAGGGACATGGAATTGCTTTTGTGTGCTCATTTCTCCTTCAGAAGTCCTCAGGCTTGGCGTCTAAATGTCTACAGAAATCTACTATGCATTTTTACTGCATCACCACAAAAATTCATTATGAGTATTTTAAATCAAGTTTCCTTTTCAACCTTCTAATTTCTCAGGCTTATGATATTGATGTTCTTTGCAATGACTGCAGACATTCCGAAGCACTGTTGAAGCAAACATTAGGTAAACATGTATTGGAATTTCTGATATAAACTGGTTATGTGTACCTTCAAATCAGCCATAAGCAAACAAACAAAAAAACAGTTTATCCTTTTTAGGACAAAGATAGAGAAGGAAAATCTCATGACTTCCCTCTGTGATAGACCCAAATACCTCAATTTCACTAGTTTTTGCTCTACTTTGCTGACAATTTCCAATTCACCTTTACAGGCGACACCACAAGTTACTTCACAAATATGTATAGAACACTACAGGTCAAAAAAGAAATCTGTTTTCCCCATCTGATTTTCTGCTGTTAATTCTAAGAGTCTTCAAAAGATAAGTTTGGCAAGAGCCAATGGTTCTTAAAACCAGATATGGTCAAAACACAGAGTGCATGCTCCTACACATACCATTGGGATCCCATTTCTCTCTGTCCTTACTGAATGTTAATACAGAAGGTTTTGCAAAAGTTAAAGTAAAATCAATGAAATGATCAGTTAAAGTCAAAGAATGTGAAGTACCAGTATTGGTATAATTCCCATTTGGATACATCACATTCCGAACTCCAACACATATATATGGTCCATGTTCAATCCAAAAAGCTTCACTAGCCCTTAATTTAGCAAATTTAGAAGAATGAAATACGTTTAAGCAGTACAATTTGCAAAAATAAATTTAAAAAAATTAACAAATATGTTGATTTTTATAATTTTTTACTTGACCAGGAATTTCAAAGTTATTTTTAGCTATTAAGAGAGAGCATGAGAAATACATTGTTTTTCATTCTTCAATGCTTTTTGTATATCTCAGTTATGCATTTAAGAAACTGGACTTATCCCATGGCATGCATTGTCACAAAAGTAAATATTCAAATTAAGTAGTGGGGAGGGAAAATAAGGGTAATATTCTCACATTCCATGTTCAGTCACTTACTAATTTTAATAAATAAAGTTTAAGCTAACCTCATTTAATTTGGTGGGGTTATACTTAAGAAAATTAAGAAACCTGAATAACTTCTTAGAGGGTGAAAGAGTTCTCATTTAGACTAGCCCCTGAACAACTGTTTTTCTCTATTAATTCTCTACAGAGAAAACAGCTGCACTATTCTTCTTCAAACAAGTCCTAGTTTTAAATCACCACATTGAGTTCTGTATATGACAGTCTTGAAAGGAAGGGAAAGAAAAAAAAAAAAACAAAAGAAGAAATAGACCCCAACACATTGTGGTCACTTTGCTGCTGTCTCCTTTGGGGAAGCTTTATTGGTACCAACCATCAGTCTAGGTGATGCAGGCAGCCAATAGATCACAACCAAAGAGCTGGCTGGCAGTCTTTGTTGAATACATCTACTTCCATCCACTATTTTGGGATTCTTGACACAAACTGCCCTAAGAGACTCCAGTCTGTGGGGACCAAAGACACCAGGTACAGGTCTTAGTGGCACCCATTACTTTGGGAGAACCTGCAGTCTGGCATATCAGCTGGCAGAGTTCTCACATTCCCCAAACTCTAAATTCAGGAATACTGAACATAAAATAAACAAACAAACAAAACCCCATTGGGGTTTTTTACTTAATTAGTAAAATATGTTCAATTTTGCTGCCAACTCCTCACCAACAGGTGCACAAAGTAAGATTCAATTACTTAATATTTCAGTAACAGAGAAAGGAGAGAGAAGATAATAGAACTTTTACTATATGCAAAAGTATGTTTGACTACCTCCTGTTAGATATTGCATTCCAATCTTCACTAACAGGATTAAGAAATTCTCATCATTAATCTATTGTGCATGCTCTGCAGTTGCTCTTTGAGCAGATCAGCTCTTGACAGAATGGTAACATAGTACTTGGAAGAAATATAGAAAACACAGTACCTTATATACTCTGCACAGCTCTTTCAGGAATGTTCTTGGACATAATTATGCAGTCTATCAGTCTATCTATGCTCATCCGGAATATGTAATCTTAAAAAATATGACCTATTTATCATAGGAGGTCCTCTACAAGAGCTTTTATATATATGCTGTTCTGAATTCTCTTGGAATGTTTTCTTGTGCAGAACCTGAAAAATTAAACTGTGATTAAATGCAATCTTTTTCTTTGTTCTAAAACTGGAGATAAAGAGATGTTATCTAATTTATGATAAAAGGATATGTACCACTGGGATACATGTGTACAACTACCAAAATGAATCTCAGGGTGTGTCTTTGTGTGTAAAAGCATGCGAATATGTATACACACACACACACAGAGAAATGTTTATGCATATAGATATACTCAGATACCATTTCTCATACGTACTGGTTTATGCAATAATACATCGGTGTATCCATCCAAGCAATATCCTGTCTACACAATCACTTTTTTTTTTTATGGGTTGGCTTTTTAATACTTAAGAAAACATAGGTGGGGCAGACAACAGGGTAACACTTTTAGATAGTTACCTTATGCCTGTGTTTACCACAAAAAGGAAAACACTCCGCACACATGCCTTCAAAGTATCATCACAACGTTCTTGTCATGATGGGTCCCTGAGCGTGCCAAACCTTGATACTTCATTCTACATATTTTTCTCATAAGAAAGAATCTCAGAAGGCTAAGTGAACTCAAAGGTCTTTTTTTTTCCTTTTTCTTTGTCATTAGGAGAAATATAGAAAGAGACTTTTTTTCTTGCAAGCTGGTGTCTTTCCTTCAGATCTGCTCAATTCAGAAGCTGTGCACTTTTTTCATAGGTTGCTGTAAACTTCACAGTCATATTTGGCTTTCTAGAAAGACAAAGTTTGCAGTCTGTCACCCTGAAGGATAGATACATGACTTTCCCTTGTCCAATCTCTGCTGTTCTGCAGGCTTCCAGCTCACCCACGTACCTGCTCAGTTCCTTATTCCACAACATGCTGAGAAGACTGTCCCTTCTGAGTGAGTTTTCAAGAAAAAACAAGTTCTCTTTCCCTCCTTGGAGTTCCATGTATCCTAGAGGACAGCAGTCAGGTTGGACCAAGCCAACAGGCCCCTTTTCTGCTGGTACCCAAGGGAGCACAATGCAAATGACGTACAACACAGAATAATGAAGTATCGTTCACCTCAGAGAGCAGTGTGTCAAAATTAGCTAAATAATTTCTGTATCAATACTTATTTAAAAATTAATAAGTGAAGGGTAATTCCCATGGAATTTATGCACTGAACAGAATATTTTAATGCTCCCTTGCACAAGGGACATTTGGCACAAAGTAATTTATTTACCACTGAGAATTACTTAGATGTTCATATGCCAGAGAGTCTTTTGGAATATCTGGTCTTTAAAAAAACTTCACTTGATTAAAGCACTGCAAAAAGCTTGATCTCACTGCCCTTGTTCAATCATTGCTTTTATTAACATGGGGATGGCTTTCCCTTTTTTCCTATTTCTTTTCTCATTTATTCTGGATTTTCTTTTTTTTAAGAGTTAGTAAAAGGGGCAGGTCAGCATTCAGTATTTCAGCCTTATTTTAAGACATTCTGGTAGATCTCAGCTGGCCCCTGTCAGAACTGAAACCAGTAGCACAAACTCCTTATGTCTTAACAGACTGATGGACAGCAGCACCAGCCAGATCCTCTGTGGTGGAGGAAGGACTGAATATTGCACATGGGAGCAGTCAAAACCTTTTATAATCTGAAGCAGAGGTGGTGAATGATCACAGCCCTGAGCTGTGGTGTCTCCCTTCTGAAAATATTTAGCCAAGATGCTTTTAATCGGTTCTTGATGTCACATCTTTTGAAAAACCAAGGATATCTTCCATATCTTCTTAACTGCTATCACTGTCTTGTGTCATAACATTTCCATTTTGGACACATATTTCAGTCTTAGATAAATGCTGCATCTCATGCTTCCATAACATGACTGAATAGATGACTGAGAAGAGGAACATGCTTTGCAGTTTCCATGTTGCCACTACAACTTACCCCATTTTTCCATTTACACTCTTATGCTTCACCAAGAGAAAAACTGATCTGCAACACAGAGGTAGCAGTGGTAGAGTTTTCACAATAACATAAATAGTTAACTTTTTGCAGTTGTGTCAATCAAAATCTTCAAAATGGTATTTTCAGTTGTCCTTATAACAGTATGCCATATGATGTAATGAAGGGAGCAGAAGATTTTTTTATACCAATGTGGGTAAAATTTTGATGAATAAGTAAAGAGATATTTTACCAGCATGACAGTTAAACTATTAAGAACTGGTAGAATAATCTTCCTTTCTCCCTCTTTTCCTTTGTACTGTAGATATTCAAGATAAAGAAAAATTATGCATTTTAATGCTTTATGAAGTACTTTGAAAGCAGAATAAAAAATAATTTTAAATGGTCTGTTAAATTTATACTTCTAGGGTTTTCTTTTAAATTAAGATCATTAGAACTTTGCTAAGTTCATCATTTTTCCTTATAACATGAGGGTTATTAAGTATATCATTTTTCGCTGGTATATATGGCACAAAGCCAAATCATAAGCCAAGCCAAATGGAACGTGCAGGGAGAGAGGAGGGGGTGACATACTAAGAGAGGTATTTCTTAATAACAGAAACCTAGCAAAAGAGGCATCAAATTTGTCAGCAGAACTGCAGATACGACTCTATCAATAATCCATGGCACTTTTGTATTTCCCAGCTGAGGCTATTATACAGCTTTGGATGACAGCCTGCTTCAACTTCATCATGCAATCCACTGGGACAGAAACTCATAACTGGCTTTCAACATAGATCCTTCATATAAAGGGTAATAACTGCAGCCAGTCAGTGTGGTAAGATTATCAGAGACTGCAGCAATGAACTGCAAAATGTGGGAAAGACAGTCTGACAGAAACCTGACAAAATAACCTCAGCAGGATAACTCTTTTAAACATCAAGGAGAGAAGTAAGGTACCAGAAAGATGCCCCACAGAACCTTCTTCAACACTGTTCAGCTGATGCTTTTTAATTAAACTTATCTGGACCTATCTTCAGACATTAGAGAAGATGAATAATTAATCAGAAACTTAAGTTACTTCAAGAAAAGCGATAAAGATGCTACAGAAGGTTTTATCTGTACTGATGAGTATTATTGATGTTCTTGCGAGTCCATTGATTTTCAGCAGAAGGATTCAATAGGACTGTCATAGTGACATAACAGTATTATCTAATAATGTATTATCTAATAATGTTTTTATCTAATAATGTATCTATGTAATGTACATAAATGAAACTTAATTTGGCCGATTAAATTGTCAGAGGCAGAAGTTTTAAAATTTTCAACATGACTTTTGTCCTATCCACTATCCTATTTTCAGAGGTTCAATATAAACCTCCCTCTCTCTGCTCAGAGCCAGCCTATTTCATCTCCAGTTCCTGATCCCCAAAATTTACACAAAACTTTATTCTACATTTGAACGTGATATAGGCTGGCTTTCACATCAAAGAGGAGATTCAAGGGCTCAAGCTTCTGCAAACTGCCCCACAATATCAAAGCCCTTCAAGAGTACACTTTTGGTTGTACATATAGATGTAGATGTACTCATTTGGTGGCTGGTCACCAGTGGTGTTCCCCAGAGATCAGTATCAAGGCCAGTTCTGTTCAATATCTTCATCAATGATCTGGACAAGGAGATTGAGTGCACCCTCAGTCAGTTTGCAGAGGACACCAAGTTGGGCTGAGGGATTGCTGGTCTGCTGGAGGGCAGGAAAGTTCTACAGAGGGATCTGGTCAGGCTGGTTTGATGGGACGAGGCCAATTGTATGAGGTTCGACACGAAAAAATGCCAGGTCCTGCCCTTGAGTCCCAAAACCCCAAATGCAATGCTCTTCATGCAGTACCATTCAATCCCCACCACATTATTTTGCAAGGGAACAGAAAAGAACTTTCCTAATGCTGTTGTTCCACCAGCTAAAAAGTATAAAACCTCAATCCAGCCACTCTAATTTCTTTGTGACTTTTATTTAATGGTTTTCTGAGGAAAAATGTTAGTTTTGAGAACACAGGAAAGAAATATTACTTTTACTGGGAATCTGTTATTTTTCATTCAGAAAAATCAAGCGAGATATGTTATCTGCAGTATTTTGACACAGATCAGAGAATTTCCTTTTTTAAATCGAACAAGTGTGTTTTATTGGCTCAGTTGGTTAGAGCGTGGTGCTAATAACAGCAAGGTTGTGAATTAAATCCCCATATAGGCCATTCAGTTAAGAGTGGGACTTGATGATCCTTGTGGGTCCCTTCCAACTCAGAATATTTCTACAGAACAATCAGACTCAATAATTTTGGATCTATGGTTTATGATTGTACCCTAGAAGTGTCCATTTCTTTCCCTTGACAATAAAAAGACTTAATAATGATGACTGAAATCTTGAGGATCAGTTGAATTCTGCTGAGATATTTTTGTATTTTGATAGAAAGCAAGTATTGCAAATTTTTCCAACAAGTTACTTGTGGTTTCCAGTGTTTGCCTCATCCTTCTGCAAAGAATGAAAATGTCAAAACATCCTGCAACATAAAATACCTTTATTTTACTTGTCATACTTATTAGTAACAGAGGAGCCTCAGAAATCTCTGTCAGCTGTCTGAAGTATAAGGTACGATCACCTAAGTTTAAAGACCATAATGAGACTTCCAATAGGAAATCACTGGAAGCGCATGACAGCTGTTGGAGTGCACAGGTACTGTTAAATTGCCAGGCATTTCTGCTGAAGCCTACTGCAGTATATTAACCCTTCTTCATGCTTGTAGCAGCAAACAACAACCGCAAGGTAGGCATAATTCATGTTAAACCTTCAGCTACAAAAAATTATGTAAGATAACTTTTCAGCCCACTACAGCAATGAAGAAATAGTCCCATTTGTCTAATAACCGCCCCCCCCGTGCCTCTTTCCTTACGGCTATGACCTTTTCTTACTGTTCTCTTCATGCCTTACTCAGAACAAAACACCATGTTCACATTTAAGGAAGCTGTTTTGTTTCTAAATCAATCCCCCATATACTAACAGCTCAGGGAGTTATTTTGATACAATTCTGTGGCAGATCACAAAAATCTTTTTACATTTTTACAGAGATGTTACAGAAATAAAATTATTTTGGGTTCAAAGTAGCAAATAATCTTAGCATATTCAAATGCAGTATGATGAGTATTCTTCCGAAAAACAAAATTAAAAAAAAAAAAAAGAGTAATTCACCTCTGTGCAATACCTATGAAGACATAATTACTTACAGAAATAAGCTATATAGTCATGGATTATTACAGAGGTTTCTGTTACATATTGCATAACTGTGTTAGCCTTCATTCTCCACTGAGGCATTAATTCTATTCCATGGAAACCTTAAAATTCAGTTATGTTCTGAGCCAGAGTGAAAAACAAGCTAATTAAAATTTTCCATGGGAGGAAAACCCTGGAATCCTTTCACCAAGGTAGGTCAATGGCTTTTCTGAATCCAAAATCTCAAACACTCCAGGGTTTCTGCTCCTGGCAGCAACCTTCTCCCTGACTATTACGAGCTTATGGATACTCGAACGCATGATGTCAAATAACATGATTTAGTACAGAAAAAACTCAGCACTTTTCAAGCAGCTAAGGTGAAAGTAAATCAAATTTACCCTGTTTCCAGAGGAATTCGAGGAGAATTTATTTGATCCTTTTTTTTAAATGACAAATCAAAGAAATTAAATTGAAATTGCCCAGATTTCTTCCATCAGCCCTTTCGCAAAGGAACCTGCGTACCATGATTTCTGTCACATATCAGGCATGTTGCACAGTCTTTTAAATGAAGCTTGACATGGTTTAAGGAATTACTACTACCTATATGAGACAGGAGATTTTAAAATCATCACAAATTAATTCATAAGGTAATTATTCATAAAATCACAGAAATATGGGCTGCAACAGAAGTAATTTATTACAATTTCCCACTCGAAGTAGGACTACTATCAATACTAAAAAGATCACTTTTCATTTGAATCTTTTCTCAGTATTAGAGATGTGAACCTTATAAATCATAAAATCTTAAAGAAACTATCATGGACTTCCAAATTTTCACATATCAGCAGCATTCTCAAACCACTTTTTCTGGCATTATCCTCTCAGGGACAAAACACAAGCGCCACCATTTCAGGCAAATATTAATTCCTTTCTAAAAATGCACAGATTACAGAACATAGCATTAAAAATATATGGAAGATCATTTAATGTATGCTTATATGCGGCATAAATTCTTACTTATTAAAATAATAAAAGATAAGCTAAAATCTTTGTTGTGCTGTATTTATGTTTATTGTAAAGGTATTCTGTATTTCAGAAGGTGCAGTGGTTGCCACGGAAACTAATTTTTAGTCCATTGCAGAGTAAATAATTCCATAAATCTACCTTCATATCCACTTCACAGGTATGATTTCCTTTTATTATTGGGATGGGAGAGGAGAAGGGGATAATTTTTTTCCTCCCTAGGTATTTTTTTTCCATTTGTAGTTTTTCAGTTTGTCTAGCAGTGTCTTTTAGAAAAACAGAAGTAATTAAGAAGAGAGGAACCCAGATCTTGCATAAGTCCTTGTCTGAACAAATGAAAGTTTCATGAACTTATGGAAAATCATTTCTGTTTCAGAACTTCGTTGGTTCCACAGGTAGAACACAAATAAAGGACTTACTAAATGTAATTCTCAGACAGTTGGGAGGCAGAGATAATTATTTTTGTAAAATGATTTAAAATACTGTAACTAAAGGTGTTGTATAAGCTCAAAGTACTACTGCTATTCTGATCATTGCTACCATTTATAACTGTGTTGGGATCAGCGAAGCTCATTTTTATAGAAGAGTTTTCACATGAATTTCACACTTCCTGGGACCTGCATATCATGTATCACACACCAGTATTTTAGTGTTTTAGCTTTCATCCAGAGTGCAGTCTTGTACTTAGTAAAAGGGCCTGTGAATGTTTCTTTGATATCCAGAGGTGTTTACTATGAGAATGTAATTGATGGAATGGCACTAAGAACTCCATCTTTATTGTTTTACATCTTTACATGCTATTGTGCTACTATCTGTGCAACATCATATATACTATCCATGTATCTAACAGAAAAAACTACCTTTCTTTTGTGCTCAGTTTTCCTTTTCTTTCAGAACCGAGATTTTCACATTACCCTTTGGAGCCTGTGTTCTGCAATATCCATGCAGAGCTGGAAAATAGAAATTCCAATTCTATCAATAGTACTAAAGCGCACTGGAGATAACAGATTCAGCTAAAACTGTGAGGGAAAACTTAGCCAGGGCCAGAAGAGGAATCACAGCTTCAGAGCCTACCTCCTCTGTTTAACTTTTTCCTGGCAGGACCTGGCCACCATACTAATAGGGAGGGAGGCTGTCAAACAGTGTCAGCTGAGTGTTGAACACGGCCACGTCCAGCAACATTATTTGTGGAGCTCACCATTGAGCCCACTCAAGACTTCTTGCAGTAGAGGCACATTTGAACTGTACACTGAGGAAATGGAAGGAAGAGAGGAGAAGAGGTTAAGGAGTTTCTGACACCTGAAAGGGAAAGAGGAAGGGGGGAAGATAGGGAAGTTTGTGGAGAATTGGTGTCACTGCATCTGCCAGGAATATGAGGGATAAGAAAGAGGAAACACAGAGTGGTGCTGCTGGCAGTGGATCCTTCACCAGCCCCAGCAGCATCTGTCTGTCTGCATCAAGTCTGCTGGCTTTTCCTAGTGCTCTGACATAACAAAAACAGGCAGCAGGGCCAAGGCCATTTTGCTGTCCCCAGGGTTCTGCTGCCTTGGAGAACTATCTACCTTGGCCATGATGAGAGCCAGACCAAACTTTAAAACAGCAAAGCTGCAGCCAGGGCAGTTTTATGCAGTTACATCAACATTAGAATCATAGAGTATCCTGAGCTGGAAGGGACCACAAGGATCATAGAAGTCCAGCTCCTGGCCCTGAGGAGGACAGCCCCAAGAATCACACCATGAACACCATTGTATGCAGATACTACAGATTTGATGCAAAGAAGGACTACCAAGCATCTGTGAATATCAGGAAGGCCTCCATAAGGAATCAGACAGAGATATCATTTTAAACACAAGCAAAAGTAGCTAGTGGATATAAAACTGTATAATTATACTTTTTCAAAAGCCTGCCCTGTCTCAGCTCAAATGAGCATAGCAATGTCTCTAAATTCATCTTATAAGTGATACAAAAAAGTATTTTCAAGTTTGGATTGAATGGAGACTTCTTTATTTTGATTGCTGTTAGAGCTAGATCTGTCTCTGCCTACTGTTTGTTTTCATGTATTTCCTACTCAACCAAAAATTGCTTTAATTTCAACAGAAAGTGTAAGTGCTCAGACTTTAGACAGATCATACATGCATATGAATCTGACAAGCAGTTTAACTGCTTCACTTTTGGCAACTATATTTCAAACAAAAGCAAGGATAAAATGTCATTTTTGAGATACCTCCAGTGGCTGGATTAAATCACACTGCTCAGTTCAATGTTTCCAAGAAATATTCTTGTCCTTATACAGAATTTATAGACTTATTAGGAATAATCAGGGAAAGGAAAACTACCATCATCATGTTTTCTGACTTGTTATGTATTTATCCATACACTAATTCCACAGAAAGCACATTTCCTTTTCTGATGACAGCAAAGTATTCCTCATGTATTTAATCTCAAAACTTGGGCATTCTGGGAATGTCTTGTTTGTTTAGCCCTGAGGTTCTGAATGTTTTGGGTAAATAGCAAAGGAATCCAAATGCAGCATTTGGTTTCAACGAAATACAAAAAAGAAAATGTCCACCAAAGGAGATTTTATATCTAAGTAATTTCTATTCTTACAAGTCTTCAGACCAACATTGACATTTCAGAGCTTGCCAAACATATACGTCCTCGAGCAAAAGAACTATCACACAACTGCAAAGCTGCTACAGCTGATATCCATCAATAATCTGCAGATTCTTAAGGTACCTCCTGTTTCTGTCTGTTTGCTATCCTACTCCATCCTCTACACTTTTTAAAAACTAGGGTGTTTAATATTAATGCTGTTATAATGAATGTACATTTGTGAAGAAAGCATTGGACTGAATCATACCGCTTATAAAAGTAAATATAACATGATACAGTATAAATTAAACTAAATCACTCAAAAGAATGTGAGCAAATTGAAAGGTATTTTAGAACTCCCTAGCCCTTATCTTAAATTAGGCTTCACACTTAAAGGCGTCCAAAATCATGAGATTCAAGAAAATGTTTCTTTCATGTCCGTTTTAAGACTGCAGAGGCCTGTAAAAATACTACTTAATTTGGCAGATTTTCTCAGACATAATTTCAGTTACTCAAAAATTCATGCAAAAATGTCAAAATGAGTGAATTTCTTGATATGTACAAAGTCTAAGGTATAAAAGGAAAATCAGAATTGCAATCAGATGAAGCAAACATTTTTATACCTGTCTCTGTAAACTAGAGAAATTTGATTTTGGCATGCACTCAGGCATCTAATATCCTGAAAACTTCAGAACAATGCATGCCCATTTTCACAAAATAGTTTTACTGACATGGGAGAAGACATGAATTCTCTTTTTCCTATGTTTTCTGCTATTTAAAATGCACTAATGTGTTCAGTTTACTGAAATAAAATATCCAGTATCATTTAATATTGTATCTGCACTGATTTTGGTTTGTTTTTTTGGGGGGTACGTTTGGTTGTTTGGTTTTTAATTCAACATTTTTATGTTGCACAGAAATGCTAATTCACTGTAAGATTCACTCATCTCTAATACAGTTTTTCAGCAACAGTTGAAAAATTGTTCACAAAGGAGTTAAATAATAAGAATCTACTTCATATTGACAACAGAAATCACAGTAGAATTTGATATCTGGTCTTTATTGTAAGCAGCAGTTTTGTGGGAAAATAAACAAAGGTCAAGAAGACCATGATTGAAGGAAAGGAAGCATTTACTGAGATAGGTAACATTTAGAGCATTTAGAGAGGTTTGTTTCCCCTGGAAATGACATGCTTTGTACACGGCTTTTATAGACTTCCCTGAAAAGTCCATAAAACAATATAGTTTCAATTATGGGTCATTATTGTTTAATTTTGCACATAGATAACCTAAATGTCTAAAGCATGTTTGCACTGGTTTTTGTTCAAGAAATTCTGATCAATGACATTGATTTTGAGGATACAATATGTCAGTGTTAAACTACAATCTCCTTCTCAATGCACAGTTACAATGCACATTAAATAAATAAACCCAGAACCCAGTACCTCGCATAACTTCATTGCCTCAATTAATCAAACAGCTCAATGTCTCTAATTAACATTAGTGTACTATTTGGTTTTAGGACAGGGTAATCATTTTGAGCTGACTCACAAATTGCAGATAAGAGCACAGGCTTAATGCTGATCCCACTTTAAAACTCCTACGTCTTTCCAAGCAGGAAGTCATGCCAATCAGCCACAGGTTCAAAAGCTCCACTTCAACCACAATTTCAAGAGTATATATAAATATACATAAAAAACAAAATGGAATAAAAATTCAAAGACAATCTATTCATCAAAGACAATATCCATTATGTCCATGTTAAAATGCACAGGATATATGAGACTAGGGTTTTCTTTGCAGTTAAAAAGTTCTGTAAAGCAGGAGAGATCTAACACAATTTTCTTCTAGCAGCAGATGAAGCAGTCAGTGATTTTGTTTTCATCCAAAAAGGTCCCAAGTGTTCAAGATTGCAACATATTTCTGTAAAATCTATTACTGAAATTACAGCTGGTTCATCAAGAAATCATTAATTGTCTCCACCCAGCTGTGTTTTCATTCTTCTTTGTGACCTCCCCTTATTCATTTCCCTTCAGACATGTAAAGCCAGAACGCTACTCCATTTACCAAGTCCCATAAGTCTTAAAATTCTGGTCATCCTTTTGCATAGATACCAGCTTCCTTGGACATATGGGCCACAGTTTTTTCTGCTTAAAGAGTTTCAGTTCTTACATTTAGGTGTACCATCAGAAAATGCACATGGTTTTCACTACATAGTATAGGTTGTGGGATAAGTGTAGAAGTTTGTCAGCTATATTATGATTCCTATGTTATTGTATTTTGTTTCAATTTAATTTTACTTTTACCTGTAATTCTGTATTGCCCTTGCTCAACTCAAAAGGGTGTTCTTACTCCTGCCTAGATACAGACTCTAACATCCCCTGCCAGGGCCCTGTTCAGCAGAAACCCAAGAGCCCATAAAATATTTTTGTCTGTGTGAAGCAAGAGGACAAAACAGGGAGAGAATTTTGTGAAGTTGTTATATAAAGTTGTGGTACTTAAACTCTAAGGGCAAGCTATTAGTGTTGCTATAAAGAGAAATAAGTGTTAAGGAGTTATTCAGTACTGATGGTGCAATTTTGTTTGTACACATAACCACTTTTCTGTCTTTTTGTGGTCGTGGTCAGAGAGCAGGATATCTTGATCTATTAAAAATTTTCAATTGTCTTTTTAATAAAAGATTTTGTGTCCAATCAAAATAATAAATATATTAGTAAGTCAACATTCATTGCACTGGGAATCAATCTGCTTCCGGAACACCAGCTGGAGCTTTTTTTCCAAACCTTCAGCAAAAGGAAGATCTAGAAGTAAGCCTTATGGGAAATATTATTTTTGTTTGCACTCTGCCTGCAGTTCATTCCTGAGACACGTCCGAGACGTGGGAAAAGAAACAGCATCTCAGAGAAAGAAGGAATACGCAAAACTACAAAGACTTCTCTAGGGATGTCGTTCCTCTGGTCTACTGGTTTATAGATTTATGTACAGAACTGTCACTCTCCTAACTGAACTGATAGATTTTCCTTTTATGCCTGAACACTGAACACAGATAAAGAGTCAGGGCAATACACATCTTTATTCCTTCAAATATTCTGGGTTTTTTTAACAAACACATTTGAGAAGAAGAGTTCACCAAACCCCCAGATACAGCAGACTCACCTGGGAATCCATCTATTTATCATACACCACTTTTGTCACATTTATTTAAAGTGACAAAATTATATGCTATATGGAATCACCATGATTTGCATCATTATATTTTTTAAATTCTGCTACTAATGCATGCTTCCAAAAGCTGGCTCAAGGGAGCCTACTGACTTCTAAATTTTTGCTATTCCTCCATAGCTACGATAGTAGCAATTCCCCATTCCCCACAGTTTCCTGTTCATTAGTAGTTTTTTGTGTACTCATTCCATTTTCCCTCCCACTGCCCCACACTTACTAGAGCTTCAGTGATTTTAATTATTGATTTAGCCACCCAAAGTACAAAGCCCTAGTGCCCAGAAAAAAATGTGATAACTTACTTATTCTTTCTGGAAAAGCTACATAGATGACATATGAGACAACAGCCCAGGTTTGCCAGTAATGCTGCTTTATCTGCCTATTTATCTACTTCCAGAAGTCCAGCTGAGATGCTTCTATATAGATATTGGTAAAATGTTTCAAACAAATGACTGTCTGAAACATCAGGTATTTTTCATGACCTCTCTTCTGTTTGGTCTGTGTTTTGCTTTCATGTGTGTGTCACTCACAACCCTAAAATAGTGTTTAGTTATCTAATGGTTTAAAACTCTTTCCACCCCAAACAGACTCGGACAGATTCTTGAGAAAATTTCCATGAATTTATATTCTCACTTACCTGAGTACTATGGTTTGATAACTTTTACCTCCATTCAGTCAACTTTTATTAGTTGCTATCATACAGGCTTATCTCAGTAGCTACAATATTCATAGGAGACAGTACTGAAATGAACTGCAAAGGCATCAAGATTTACAAGTGCTTGTAGAACTTTTCCTGGATTCTTATTAGATTGACTGGCAATTGTTAGGCGAATGACTAAGCCTATGCTTTCTGTTTCCTCGTGCTGAAGCTCTTACATTCTCACTCAATTGTCTTATCTTAGAACAGGGTGACTGCTCTGAATAAGAGACAATATTCCATGTTTGTAACTTTCTTGCAGCAGATAGTTGAATTATACTGTGGATTTCATTAGTTTGAGCCAAAGGAGTCCCGAGCAGCATGAGTGCATTCATTAAAGTTTGTGCTGGTTTTGACTGAGATTGGGTAATTTTCTTCAGAGTAGGTGGTATAGAGCTGTGCTTTGGGTTTGTGCTGAAAATAGTGGATTTGTGCTGAACACATCAATGTTTCAGTTACTGCTGGGCAGTGCTTACACAAATCAAGGCACCTTCTGCTCCTCACTGTGCGCTGCCAGAGAGGGGGCTGGGGGTGCTCATGAAGTTGGAAGGGGACGTAGCTGGGCCAGCTGATCCCAATTAACCAAAGAGACATTCCATACCATAAGACATCACACTGGGTATATAAAGCTGAAGGAGAAGAAGGAAGGGAGGGGTATTCAGGGTGGTAATGCTTGTCTTCCCAAATCACACTTACATATGATGAAGCCCTGATTTTCTGGGAACGGCTAAACAGCTGCCTGCCCATCGGAAGTGGTGAATGAATTCCTTGTTTTGCTCTGCTTTGTGTGCATGGCTTCTGCTTTATCTACCAAGTTGCACTTATCTCAACCCATGAGTTTTCTTGTTTTTACTCTTCTGATTCCCTCTCCCTTCCCAAAACTGGGGAGTCTGTTAGCAACTGTGGGGTTCTTAGCTGCCAGCTGGAGTTAAACCACAACAAAGTCCTACTAATTTATGGTTCCCTTTCTAAAGTCCCTGGACAAACTGCACTATTTATAACTAATTAAAATTATAGTACAATATGTTTTGACTTGAAAATAGGACCCAACTTGAGGGGAACTGTAAAAGAGATATTCTGAGCCCTATCTTATTGTGACCACTATCTACTTTCTTTCTGGGAGACAATATAATCAGTTGTCAGCTTCTTGGTGCATCTGATGCCCTATTATGTCTGGATAACCACGTCCATAACGCATCTTTGCTAAACAGTAGTGCAGAAACACCTTGAGATTATTAGAAACTTCACAATTCGTTTACCAGATAATTCACAGATTACCATAGTCTACTTAATACCTACAAACATTGTCATTAACTTATTTTCACCTTGGGAATCTGTCAATAACCTTTAGACTAAAGAGTGGAAGACACACTAATGAGTACAGCAAAAGGGTACATATCACACCTGTAAAAATGAGGCCAAGAGACAGCTGAAACTGTGGCTGAGATAGGCAACAACCTCTACCATGCCAGGTCCACAGCTGTGGTTGTCAGCCTTTGCTGCTTCCCAATGATCTGATGGCATGTTCCAATGCTTCTAATGGCAGTTTTGACTTCAGGTTGAACCCTTACATTCTCAGTTCTCTGTATGCAGTGCTGATGTCCAGAAAATTGCAAGGTACTTGTTTCCCTTCCCAGGACCTTATACTGATAACTTTTATACTTTTATCAAGTAATATTACAAGAGACTCTCAACTCTTTTGTGCTTCAAATACTGCATCAAAGGAGACTGCCTGGCTTTTTAATGCTTACCACACTTTTATTCACTGTAGGGAACAAGTCACAGTCACACAGGAACGATAACTTCTAATCCACTGAACTAGATGTAATTTCCATTTTCCTCAGAACTTCTACTTATCTATTTCACACAACTTCAAAGATGTCCCAGTGTCTCATGTCTTAATTTCTGCTCGTTTATAGCAACATCAGGGTTCTTTTAAAATCAGAATTGTTATAGTGTTTACCTATATTAACAACAAATTATAGACATTTAAAAATTACACATGCTGCTAGTCAGACACCCCAGTGATAGGTAAGAATCACTAGCCAAAATATCTTACTTCATGTACTGACTTTCATTGGTTTTGTTTGTAGATATATTTCCCCTTTTGAGATCTAAAGAATGCTCATGTACCAGCAATCAAGCAATAATATATGTTGCAAAACACAACTGGAGTTCATCTGGCCCAACCACCTAGTTATTTAGACAAAGCAGGTCTAACTTCATATCTAAAGGTTGCTCACAGTTTTATCTAGTCAGTCTTTGAAAATATCCAAAGACAGACAACCCACATCCTCTCTGGGAAACAACAGAGCTCATCATCCAAATTAGAAATTCAGGCTAAGAAATAAGTTGGACAAGAATATTGAGTGATTACACTCTACTCAATTTTTTCAGTCAAAATCATAATCACAAAATCACAGAATCTCCAGGTTGGAAGAGACCTCTAAGATCATCGGGTCCAACCATGTGATGACCCTGGATATATTTTCATAAAGGAATAAATAAAACACTGTCATAGGGTAAAAAAGGGCACATTTGGGATGAGAAAGAAAGGTTCACAAATCACTGGAAATGGACTAATTTCAAAGATATTAAAAGGTATTAAATACAGAACAACATATTCTCTACCACAGCAGACAAACCCAATGCACATGGGTGAAATGGGGACTGGGAAAAGCATGTATTTGCAAAATAATATATCATTTTAGGTTAAGACCAATGTATTACAATCAGCCTGCTTTCTTCTACATCTTGTGTTGAGGCTGAATATGTCAACAAGATCACACAACTTTTAACTCTCAGGCTGTCATCTGGAAATATTAATTAAGCCAGAAAATATTAAAGCAATAGCCACAGCTTTAGAGTCAAAATTATATTCCTTTATCTACAAAAGTGAGTGAAGGATAAAACCACCCAGCATTATACTTGCCAATATAATTTGAAGTGTAGAGAAGAAAAGAAGGTGAAGCTTCTTTCCACCTCACGGTTTTACACTTTTTGCATCAGAACCATGGTCTAATGAACTCTGATACAGTGACTCTTATTACGTTTTAGTGCCAATAAAGAATATCAGTTGATTCAGTAGCTGACAGCATACAATTACATTCCTACCTATAAGTAACTTCTCTAAAAACTTCCTTGTAAGCAGAGGTAAATGATTTCACCACTACAAGAAAAAAAATCTAATTTTCCCTTGTAATTTCCTGACAATATTAGAGGAAATTATTTATAAACCAGCAATGCAGCTCTGCAGAATTAGAAGGAAAGAGCTGTTGCTGCTGAACTTTAAGATCATACATCCAGTAAAAACCTCTTTAAAAATAGCAAGCAGCATAAATGAGATCACAGATAAAGATAGAATGAGCTGCAAATTATTTTTGTAAGTCTCTAAACATAACTTGAACGAGTATGCAGTTTCATTCATCAGATAAACTTATGCAATACCTTGTTTTCTAAATGGTCTATAAAACAAATGTCTGACCACAGTATTGAAAAAAAACAAACCCAGAAGATAGTTGTTTACTAGCACAGAAAAGTACCAATTTGTACAGCATTGCTTATTTAGTTGGTCATAAGTCATCTGCAGAGGAAACTCATCTGTATGAGACATTTTTAACACGCTTTTTTATTAACAGGCACCTCTCTCCACTCTGGGGAGTTAACTGGCCTGTTTATGTGTATCATGTGCTTCCATGAAGGCAAACCAATAAATAGGTTACATTTTTTAACTATGAATATCTTACAAAATAATTAACAGGAGATATTATTTATAAAGCTTGGCCATAAATCTTAATTATGATATCTGTTGCATAAACTTCATAGACACCTTTCACAAGATACTAAGCTGGGCATATTGATGTTTTCAAATCCTTCTATCCTATCCAATTTCTAAATTTTTTTCATCTCAGCCTCCTAGAAGAGCCACTGACCATTTTCAGTTTATAAAAACATCTATAAAGGATACCAGAAAAGGTGTAGATGCATTTTAATATCTGTAGATGAAGGAGAATACTTCAAAATGATATTACTTGTTAAGAATTAATAAAGCTATTCCACATTCAAAGGACAATGTTGTTATCCGCATTACTTACTGGCTGAGTTAGACACCTTGCTGCATGTTTATTTTATTAAAACGTTTAAAGCATAGAAAATAAGTAGTCCAAGGGAATTCACTTTTTAAGAACCTGAAATTACAGTGACAAAGAAAAATGAAACATATTTGAAATAATTTGAATTAGGGAAGAAATATATGATTGATTTATTACAAGAGAAAATAGCATGCATAAACTGGGGCAATGAAAGTGTTTATGTACTTATGATGTACACATGAGAAATATTTCTATAATGTAGATTAAGGTTTCATTGGAATTTAGAATCGGCTGGTGCTATTTGGTTTACTCTTACAGCAACGTAGAGATGGAATCAGTTCTAGGGTGTTTGTAAGATTTAAAATATTTTATTTTTCTGTTTTATGGAAGAAAAGTATTTTAGAAAGGAAAAAGTATATTATTTATAACGCTAGAGTAGATTATGGCAGAAAATGCATTTGAATGAGCTATGGAACAGTTGAAATAATATTGAGAAATGAACAGAAAATTTCTTTTTGACCAGTAATGATATTAATAACAGTGGTGATACTACAAAAAAACCCCAAACTCTTCCGGGTAGCCACGTGGCATAAAAGGTAAAGTACTTACTATCTGAACCAAAGAGTGTTATATTTATCACTGAGTAAAATGCTATATCAAGAAGCAAATGCCAAGAGCCTTACAGTAAATGCAAGACATCTGTCAAGCATTTGATTTGCTCTGTCATTCATAAAGAGTGACAAATAAAGAAACTTTTTTGAGGCATGATCATCTGATTTCCTTCCCTTTCCTGTACCCTTACAGTTTCTAGATTATTTGGTAACTCCCACCCCTTCCCCGCACACACACGGTAATTTCTGAATATCTTAAACAGAGGGAAATAATATCTGCCCTAAATAACCAGGCTGGGAAAGGTATTATTCAATATCCTGAGATCTCAGCTTCTCTGATAAGGCTCTGATTACTGAGCAGTGCTGGCCAGAGTATACCTGGCACAATGGCACAACAGGGCTTCCACTACAAAAATGTGTTTACAGAAGGTCTAACAGCATAAATATTTCAGGAACTCAGTCCCATTTCCCACCAGCATGCCTGCCAGGCTCAAAAGGATCCAAAGCAGGGGAGCCCATCACAGTCCAGCCCAGGAAGAGAGAGTTTCAGGGCTGCAAACCCTCACAGACCCCAACAGCTGAAGTTCTCCATTCCCCTCGACAGTGACTTGTCCACATAACTTTGACAATAGCACCTTCTCACTCTCCAATGGCAGAAGAAAGAGAACATCAAGCCTTGACATATTAAATGATGGATTGGAAGTTAAAACTGACATTATTCAGTTGGTTAGTCAAATTTTTATTACTTAATGGGGAAGGTCCCAACAAGTGCTAACTTTATGCTAAAATGTCTCTGAAAAAGAGTTATACTAAAAAACCTACCCATTGACTCCGACAGAGTTTCCAGAAATCAAAAGTATTACTGAAATATTCCTTTGGAAAGAAATATTCTAAAAGCCAGAAGTTTGAGAGAACTTTAATATGTTAACCATGAACAAAAGAAGGACCTCTGAAATTAGAAGGTACTGATGGTCATCAGTTGTTTTGAAGTTTAACACACTCTCTACTCTGGAGGAGTCAAAGGTCAAAATAATGAAACCTATGATGACCCCAACAAAAGAGAATGTTATTAAGACACAAAAGTCAGAATGTTATCATTTGCAATTTTATTTGTATATTATCCACAATACTACATAATTGATTTACTTGGAAAGCTATACATAATGAATATTTCCCGGTACTCTCTTTAGCACCTTTTCTCTCATTGACTTGTCAGGAATTTATGTAGGGAACATTTAATAATGATAAAAGTGATGTTTTGCATAATACTCCTATGCTACAAAGAGAGACCTCTGATTTGACCCTCCTCTTCACCCCTTCTTCAGTATTTTGTATTCTCTTTTATCTCTTTTCTATTTGTCTCTGTGATCAGCATTTTATCTTTCTGTCAGATGCCTTTTAGAGGCTGCAGAAAATTTTTCTCTGAGTAGCAGACTGAAAATGACTGAGACCTTCTTCAACTAAGCACACATTTAGATGCTGGAATCTTGTGAACATTATCCTTGTCAGATTTGCTTGTCAGATATTATCCTCATCAAACACATGCTCTCTCATAGAGTTAATCCTCTGTAACTAACTAAAGAGTTTAGTTGATATATTTTGAACTGATTTCTCTCTTATTTAAAGAAAGAGGAAAAACAAGGAAGAGATTTCCTACTGCTCATCTCTTTCCCCCCAGTATTTCTGTCTTCTACTCCATCAGTTTTAAAAGAAAAGGATCCCTAGGTTGTTGATTTAATCTATTTGATAGAAACGTGTTTATTGCGAGGACGTACTGGGCCTAGTTGGGACAGAGTTAACTTTCTTCATAGCAGCTTGTGTGATGCTGGTTTAGATTTATGGCCAAAATGAGACAGATAAAAAACCTGTTTAGCTATTGCTAAAGAGCATTTGCACAGCACCAAGATCCTCACTGTTTCGGTCTGCCCTGCCATAGTGAATAGGTTGGGGCTCATGCAGGAGGTTGCAAAGGAACATACGACACAAACTAACCAGAGATATTTGATGGCAGGTTTAGCAATAAAAGGGAAAAGAAGGGAGTATTGGGAGGTTAGCCACCTTTTTCCTAGGAACAGGCTAGGCGTTGGTCTACCTTTGGGACATGGTAAGTGATTGCCTTTGTATGTCTTGTTTCTATTTTCTTTCTTTCTTCTCCCACTTCCCCTTCCCTTATTAATTTATTATATTTTTATCTCAACTGACATGTTTTCTTGATTTTACTCTTCTTTCCCTCTTCCCTGTCCCACTGAGGGTGGGAGAGTGACCTGTGTGGTGCTGAGCTGCCCACCTGTGTCAACCCACAAAGGGACCAGGGGAAAGAAGGCTGCCTGAGATCTGGTTCCCTCTATTTAAGGGTATAGGAAAGGAAAGCATTTAAATGTATAATTTAAGGGAGAAAACAACTATTTCAGTAATACAGTCATGACTGAAACTTCTCATTTCAGTCCAGCCTGCAACGGAAGTTGTTTTCTTGAACTCTATCTGCCAGAAAAACATTAAGGAACATCATTGACCCTATGGTCACATGTACTTTGTTCTTTTCTCTTTTATCTACAGAAAATAATAAGATGTGCAATGATAATGAATAAAAAATTCAGGCCTTTTGTGGCTTAAATTTTGTCTTATATTTTAAAAATGATACATAGAGTGACAGCTACATGGGAATTTATGACATATCCTGAAATCATTTTCATAACCAACAACAATCTAAAGAGAACAGAACTTAAAATGGCAAATTTGATTAGTATTTTATTAATTTAATAAGGTGAATTAACAGATGATATGCAGTCTTCCTGACTGTGCTCTATGAACATGTCAATACAATTCCAAATTTACTACATTACACATGTAAAATTCATTTCTGTAAGCAGTCACCACCATGCGCTTTTATCCCCATGCTCCGCTGGTGGGCTCTCCTAGTAGTATTCTCATCTCATGTGGCCAAGGAGGCCAATGCCATCCTGGCTTGTACCAAAAAATTGTGTGGCCAGCAGGACCAGGACAGAGACCATCCCCCTGTACTCGATACTGGTGAGGCCACACCTCAAATATTGTGTTCAGTTTTAGGCCCCTCACTGCAAGAAAGTACTTGAGAGGCTGGAGCATGTCCAGAGAAGGGCAACGGCGCTGGTGAAGGGTCTGGAGAACAGATTATGCAAGAAATAGCTGAGGGATCTGGGGTTGTTCAACCTGTAGAAAAGGAGGCTCAGGGGGCACCTTCCAGCTCTCTACAACTGCCTGAAAGGAGGATGTAGCCAGGTAGGGGAATCACCTCACTGCCTGGGAGGTGCTACCTCTTCTCCCAGGTGACAAGTGACAGGATGAAAGAAAATGGTCTCAGGTTGTACCAGAGGAGGTTTAGACAAAATTAGGAATAATTTCAGCACTGAAAGTGTGGTCAGGCTGCCCAGGGAAGTGGTGAAAACACCATCCCTGGAAGTGCTCCAAAGGTGTGCGGACATGGCACTTGGGGACATGGTTTTGTGATGAACACAGCAGTGCTGGGTTAATGGTTTGGCTTGATGATCTTAGACGTCTTTTCCAAACTTAGTAATTCTATGTTTCTGTGATTTTACACAATTCGACAAAAACTCCTCTCTCCTTCATGCTACGGCCAATCAAACAAAAAAATCTTCTTCTAGGAAATGTATTCAGTAGATTCTTTACAGGTGAAAGTCTCTATCAACAGATTTTTTTAAACAGCTATTACTCAATTTCAACAGTGTATCTATATTAAGAAATCTGCTACAAGTTGAAAATAGTAGACAAGTTGGATTGTATCTCTTTTCCACAATGCTCAGTTTCTACCAGCAGCTGAATACCTAGTTAGTTATTATTTTGTTTTCAAGATCTTAAAGTACATATCAAATGTTCATTAGTAACATAATTTTCCCCCCTCACATTCCTGTCTCAGTGCATTAATATATGCATATTATTCAGATATATAGATAATATAATTATGTTAATTCAGGCAATATAGATATATTAACACCCATCTTACTATTTCTACTGAAAGCTAAGCTCATAATACAAATGCAGTTGTCTTCATAGAACAAAAGAACAGAAAAAGAAAAAAAGTTGAGGATCACCGACACTGTGATCAGAACTTCCAGGGTAATTATTAATTTGCAACAGACACTTTTGCAAAACCATCTGTAAAAAAAAAAAAAAAAAAAAAGAGGAAAAAATCCAAGGATCCATCTTACTCTTAATGAGCAGTTTGCAGGTCTCATGAGAGAGCGACGATATGGTCATTACATGCAATAAAAGCACTACATGTGGATTTTTATACAATATAAACATCTTTCATATATGTTTATAATGCTGGATAATAACATTAGTACTCATACAAGCACTTCCACAAATTCAGGGCAGTTACTTTCTGAAATTACTTTTTGCCTATAAGAAACCATTTGAGGAGTCTAGATTCCAGAGAAGACCTAGGGCTGTTATGTCCTCTCCCCTCATTTCTTATTTTCTGTTCCCTCTCTTCGAATTGTATTTCATTCTTTCAGATGTGTGAGGACCATTTTGCTTTAAATGACTTAATTTTCACTTTTTTTATCAAATGGTTTGCAACTATGTGTACTGGAAGAGATCTAATTCTGAAGAGGAATCATCTGTAAAATAAGCTTTTATACTTACTCTCTACAAAACAAATTTAGTTAATAAAGGTATCAATAGACAAATCTTTTATTAAAATAGGTCAGATGTCAACCTTCAGGGCTCATACACGTCCAAAACTCCACACTTTTAATGGAGCATGTTGCCTTCAAAGTCTCTAAAAAAAGGGGTTGTTATTACAGTTGCACACACCCATTTTTGCTTTTCTGCATTTTTATTAATGTAGGGATAATTTGTTGTTAAGAGTGCTACTTATAAGTTCTTTTGTATACGCTAGATATTTCGTTACAAAATTATCTAGAGTGCTGCAGTGATTGAGAGACGGGACACAGCTTGCTGCAAGCAAAAGTCCGATTTATTGTTTCTACAGCATGGCTTATATACCCTCATAGTCTTTAAACAAAACTTTCCATTACCTTAGTAAACAACGCAACATTTACGTTTCCTAGCAACATTAATTAACTACTGTCTTGCATGATTTCTCTAAAGCAAGGCACAATGTAATATATGACGTTCCTTTTACCCAATCCTTCAAAGACCTGTCTGCTGCTCCCATGGCTTCTGGCCCACTAAGGTTAAGATGTCCATACCTGCGGTACTTTCCGCTCGGCTTCCCAACTGCCTCTCCACAGAGTGCTGTTTCAGTGAAGTGTCTCAGCTGATCTTTCTGAATATCCTTTGCCTTGAGATTTCTCCTGGAGGAGCTACCAGCTCTTCATTTCCGAGACAGTTAACTAAAAGAAAGGAATTGATATGTAGTACTTCTCCCTAGTCATCTAAACAATACAGGGATATCAGTATGCAAATGGAATTAACCTCCTAAATAATAGAATTTGAAGACCTAGTCTGGTCACAGTTCACACAGTTCACTTTCAGCTGTGACCTCAGAGGAAAATCAACTTTTTTTTTTTTTTTTAATTTGTCTACCACATAAAGCAAAGAGTCTGAAGGAGCTTTGTCCATCTGGTTTGATTTTTAAGAAATACAAATAACCACAAGTAGCAGAGTGTTTTTATGCTGACTTTGTCTAACTGTTCCTGGCTGGGAAAGCAATAGTTATCCAACATGCTGATAAAAAGAGAGCTATACTATTTAAGTTTAAAGAGTGGAAGAATCCTTTCGTTTGTCTTACCTGTATTTCAGAAATGTTTTCTGAAATAGAAATAAAATCATTCTTTGAATGTATTACTATCAATCAAGTTTTGCCCTCTAATATAAAATTCCTTGCTGAGTAGACAATTCCAGTTCTTAGGCAGAACTCAATGGTGTCGTCTGCATTTACGGAATAACGGATTACTCACTTACCAATGACCAGGCTTGTTCGTGTTCATTTGATGTCAAGTTAGAAGCAAATTTTCCAGATAAGCGAAAGCTGCAGCTGCCAGAGCTGAAAATCCTGAGAGCATTACACACCAAGTGTTACCACAGCACTCCCTGCCAAAAACAGTGCAGTCTTTGTGTTCATTCATATCTGTTAGAAGCTAAAGACAGAGCACAGCAAATTCTTATTCCTCAGAGAACGTTACCTCATCAATTATTTCTAGGAGACTTTCATATCAGTTACATTTTGTGTCCATCAAGATTCTTAAATTAAAAAGATCCAGATAATCTGTGGACACAGCCAAACTGAGACTAGCTGCTCATGAATATATTACTTAATAGCCATCCCTCTCCAGCAACTACTTTCCTTTTGTTATGCAGCTTAGGTATCTGTGCTATAATCTATTGGATAGCAACACACATTTAAGAATACACTAGCGGATCATTAGAGAATATTAAACACAAGAGTAACCAACCTCAGCAAATGAACTGGCCCAGATTTTTCCTTCATAGCTCAATTTGGATAAGCACTAAAAGTAGCTCAAGGAGAAAGGAGCTCTAGCTTCCACAATACCACAGTAGATTAAATTGCTTCAGATGATTGAATATACATGAAAATTCTCAAAAAGGAGAAAATTATGTGCTGTATGAGACATGCTTTTTAATTTCTAAGTATGGTGAAACTTGTTAACCCTGAAAATTTGCCATAGAGGGCATTAAGGTAATTGGTTAGAATATGTAAGCAAGGCATAAGAGAGCTTCACAGACTGTAACTCCTTGTAGGAAGTGTAACAGCAAAATTTACATGTTCTTGCACAAATAAACACATTTGTTTTCTTTTGGTTGCTGGAAGGAATGAGCAAATAAGATGTGATGAGTTCCCACAAAGGAAAATGTAAAGTCCTGCATCTGAAATAGAATAACCCCAAGCAAGGGCAACAGCACACTGAGTTGTATCGACAAAACCATAATCTGATTGAGCAGGGTTAGCTGCATGCAAGTAGCTTTGCAAGAAGTGTTCCACAGAAGATTTCTTCTAAGCCTATGCTTCCCTATATTTCATTTTCACAGTATTCATCATAGTAGGATGAGGAGCTAGTGGTATTTTTTCCAGAATGGGAGATCTTTCCTGTCTTCCCCCTGGAGCTTTCATCCTGCACTTGGATCTGTGATATGGCATCAGTTCAATCCCAGGACAGCAAAGGATCACACTTGTAATTGCTGAGATGGAAAAGAAGAATGCTTCCCTCCAGAGAGTTCAGTTTTTCTCTTCTAGACTCATATTCAGGTTTTATTTGTTTTTCAAAATGACTGTAATGATTCTTATTAGTCATCATATAATGCAACATCAGGGGACATAGGAAATTAATTTTCGGTGTCAGAAAAATGAATGAATTAGGTAGCTGTGAAATCTGTAAGGAGAAAGAGGCTGGCTCATAAATTTATCTTTTTATGAAAACAAGCATGCACTGATCCCATAGCCAGACTGAAGTTATGTAGGTGATAGAGAAAAAAACTCAGCTGAACTGCACCCACAAAAGTTGGTGTATGGTGAATGTAGCATCAACAGATGCCTGTGCAGCTTCATTAATTCTTCTTACAAAAGTGCGTAGATTGTCACAGCTCTATCGCTGAGACCAACATGTTCAAGATGTTCTGACTCCTCACTGACTCACTGAATATTCCTGTTCTGGTGTCAAAGTAGAGATTTTATCCTTCCAGAATTTGTAAACTCTGTGTAAGAAGCATATGTCAAAAAGTCTTAAACTCATGTTAGGCTCTCATTTCTACCTTTTGCCTTCTTGGCACAGCCCAGCAAAAAACATAAAGGAATTTCTAAAAAGAAAATATTTGGACTTTGAATGCCAGTAGGCTCAAATGTAAGACAAAGCTTTAAATGAACAAGTAGATGACATCCTCATGCAAAGATCCCCAAAGAAATCTCCATGGCATTAACAGCACACATTTCAGGGCTAAAATCTTTTTGTCATCTTGTATAACCATCACCACTCTGAATGATACATCCAGAAACCAACATTGCATGTTTAGTAAAACAGTTTTAAGTTCTTCAGAGGTTTTCATGCCACTCAGCTCAGCACACACCATAAAAGCACTTACATAAAGAGACCAGTCTCCCTTTAGAGCTAAGAGAAAGGAGGGCTCAGAAGTCTCAGCTCTCAAGCCAAGAACTCACTCAAGGAGCCCACCTCTCACCATGACTAGACTCCTTATGGATACATCATAAGTCAGTAACAACTGAGAAATATTTTATTTTGAATCAACTAAAAAACTAAGCAATAGATCATTTCTGGGAAAAGCACCATCTTTGCTTTGAAAAATATAGCCCTCTGCAGTTTAATATTTCTTATTATCCTTGCAACTCTATCTAAACTTAGTAAAAATTCTAGTCTAGAAACTCACACATTAAAATGTGCAACAAATATTTATTTATAGATTCATATAACACACTCACTAAAGCTGCCAGAAATCTGTAAAAAAATCCTTGTTAGATGATTTGCATATATGGAAGTAGACTGTTAAGTTTGCAAAATCAGATCATTTTGTTGATAAGTACTTGTGCATCCAGATCATGAACCAAAGTCTACATCTGGCTTAAAATAGACAGAGCTTTTCCCAGTTTATTTCTGTAACTGAATATAGTGTTTGACTTCATGCAATATTTTTCACAGGCTTTGTATGATCTCCAGCAAAAATATTTCCATGGTATCAATGACAAAATAGTCGATTTCTATAGGAAGAATTATAAATTGGAAACTCACAAGTGCCCATACTTTAAATTGATTTCAACAATGCAGCTAGGTTACTGTAGAAAAACACAGCACACCATCTTCTGAGCTTCTTCTAAATTATATAAAATTACACATGCCTAGTCTTTTAAGGAATGCATTATTAATTTTTTAGGTAATTTATTTAGTTAATATTGGTAATAAAGACTTGCAACAATCTCATATACATACAATATAATAACGTTAAGCTCATCAGAATAATAGTTTTAAAGATCATTTTATAAGCAGCAGCGTGAAAATTGCTACTAAGGACAGCAATAGGATTAACAATAACAACAGATCAGAGAAACAGAGAAAACCTCCACAGGACATAGCAACAAGCTTGTGCTATTTGCTTCTGGAGACTTACCAGTGTGCCTCACTGATATCTCAGGCAACACAACTGTCACCTCTTTTGGAAACTGAGAGTACAAGAACTAGTAATGTATTTTGTATGAGGAGAGGATCCCCAGCCTCATGCTTCCTTCTCAGAACTGCACCAAGTTTGGGGGTGGGGCGGGTATGAAGTTTTGGACAGGAATGTTCACCCAGGATTTTCAGAAAATAGGTTAACACCTAGAACACCTGTGTAGTGCCTGTTTTTTTGAAGAAAAAATCAGCTAAAATATGTTACTGCTACTTGCATAAATATACCAGATCAAGCAAGAATCACAAAGTTCACAAAGCGAAGTCCTTATATAAAAACAAAAACTGTCAAAAAATTACTTCTGTATTAATTTTTCTACACATGATCTTTTCCTTGGATTCTAGCTCCAACATAAGCAAGGAGTGGACAAAAACAATGGCAAGGGTATAGTCAAACTGATAACAGAGGTGACAAAGAACTGTGAAGACGAAAGAAGAAACCAGATGCAGACAGTCACTGCCAATTTTTGCATAGGCATCAGCAACATCCTAAACTGCTCTGGCCCAGTCATGTGAGAGCTTCATTATATTATCTAGTTGAAAATGGAAACAAGTTAAATTGATCAGTTTCCAGGATTAGGACAAGTCCTAAAATATGCCATAGTACAAGCATAGAAACAAGAAAATTACAAGTGAAAAACTTTTTTTTTTTTTTTTTTTTTAATTTCAGGAGAAGCTATTCTTTCAGAGTTACTCAGACTACTTTTTAATTCCTGACTCCCAGGTACCCCACCTCCTTCATCTCTTGTAACTAACTTGTTTTGTTTGAAAGGTAAAGAGGTGAGAGAATAAGCAAAGATAAACACCATGGTAAACTGACAATGTTCATTTGTTCCCAATCCAGTTTTCTACCGATTTTACTGGCTGTTAGATATCAACTCTAAAGAGGAATAAAGGATTGATTCCCCTTCACACAGAAGTACAGAAATCTGCTTTTAAATTAATTATTCAGTAAGTTGATGTTTGCTGGGGTGGTTCTTTTTGGGGATGGGTTTTGGTTTCTTTCCTTTAAGAAATACAGAAGATTCTAATTGTAGTTATTTTCAAATTTGAAAATATTCATATGTAAGATGTTATTATTATATTTGAATCTAACAAATATGAATGTAATAGAAGAAAACGTGTCAAAACTTAACACACACAAAGGAAAGTCTCACTAGGATTAAGGAAATAATCAATTTGGTAATATACGTACAACCTCACACTCATTCCTAGTCAAGTTGGAATTTAAAGCAATGCAATCTTTTTTCTGCTTTTCAGTTACATATATTTTCACAATTTTCTAGAGATTATGCTTTCATTTCCTTGTCCTAGTCAACCCAAAGTCTGAAACATCCAATTGAATTAAATACGTGTATAAAGATTGCTTCACCCATTAAAACTGAATTCTAAATCTAGCAGTGGCTGATTAGAGAAAGAATCCAGTTTTCAGTGTGGGGATGTTTTTTGTTGCCTTTATTTTTATTTTTAATATTAAAACCCCAAATACTGGTGGGGGTGCCTTGGCTAATATTTCATAAAACTATCAGCCTTGAAGAAACATAAGCTGTACAGTAGTGGCATTATGGGAAATTGAAGAGAATACCGTATTGGGTTGAGGCAAGGAGAGGAAGGAATACAACAGTATTTGTTGAAATTTATAACAATGGCAAATCCTGAAAGTGGTTTAGAGTTATACATAGCAAGGTCCTTATAACCAAATTGTTTCAGGTTATACAATACCCAAATACATGGCTTTTATTTCTAAACTGTTTTGCAGATGTGACAGCTAGGCTGTTATGCATTCATAGTGAAAAAATTAGTTTTCTGATATATGATGTTTTATTCTGGACATCATTTCATAGACTCCTTCTTGTAGTACATAAGTAAGTTTTAAAGCACAAAAATTTGTTGTTGTTTAATGCCTAATAAAAACTCAGACATTAAGTGAATTTTAGTAATTTTAAACACACTTTATTTCTGCCACATGAGAAAGTCCAGAGTCAACACTTATCGATCTACCTCTCTATGAAAGACTGGATGGCCAGGGGGTAGGACATAAAAGTATGGACACTTTTAATAAATTTTACTGGCATATGTTTTATTTTGGTTGTAGACAGTTGAAGTAAATAGAAATTAAGTACAGGCAGTACAGAATTTAAGCAGGTGCACATGCACCATGTTCTAGCCTTCAGAAAAACATCCTTGTAGTGTACAAAGGTCCTGATTTTGTACTGCCTGTTGTACTAGACACAGAAGAGTTCACTAAGACAAAAAAGTTTAAATTTTGCATGCCATCTTTAGCCCATGATTCTTGCAAACTAACTGAGAAGTAGAATTGAAATGGGGCACCACTGTGAAATACTGCAAGCATCACTTGAAGGGAATGTGTGCACAGCACGTAAGCTACCATTGGTCTTTTCACTCCCACTTTTATAAAAGAAGGGTATCAGGAACAGATACATTCTAGTAAAACATCACAGCAAATACACTGGATCAGGCAGGGATTTTTCAAAGATGACAGAAAGTCATGACAGTAGTTTGACCTTATCACAGTGTATCTTCCTCAATATAACTTTTCTTACCTTTGCATTTTCAGTTTTCTCTTACTTGTTTGCTTGGGATTTTTAATTAACTTCCAGCAACCTTCCACTAGCATGAAAGTTACAGCATCTTCCATGCAGTCTCAGCAAGGGTAATTTTTGTTAGGGTCTGTTTGTTGATTTTGTTTGTTTCCTTCTGGGATTGGGTTTTTTTAAATTTGTTTGGTTTTTGGTGGTTTTCTTGGGGGGGAAGTAGTTATGGGGTGGTAATTTTCTTTGCTTTGTTTTTTAAATGCAAAATTGTCTTCTGAAGCTTCAGGCCCAAACAGAAACTTATGAAGATTACTGACCTTTTGCATCAGTTTCTCAAGCACCAGCAGTGTTAAGACACCAGCTTGCTGCGAGCTTTAACAAGCCAAGACCTAGCAGCAACCTCAGGCTCTGATTTAGCAGATATCTTACGCAAGACTATTTGCCTTGGCCTTATCAAAACTCTGGTCTTTCACTAACATTTTACACAACAGAATAGATCTCTCTAGCAAAAGAAAGGAAAAAAAGCATCTCCTAATTTTTAATGTTTTTCGTTTTGTTTTGATTTGGTTTATTTTTTCAAGGAAATAATGAAGTCTCTCACGTAAGTATCCAGGTTGGCAACATTAGTATAAAACACAGTGCCTCTGCACATGCTTGGGGTTATCTGTACTCCCCTAATCTGATTCCCATGGTGATTTATGCTTTCAGTTCCCACAGCGCCAGCCGGGCCTTGAGACCTTCACACTAAAAGGAGAGTAATGAGATGATGGCTCGCATTGGTCTGATACACTGCGTGAAAACACAGTATATTGCTCTTTCCACACAATGTGCACAGATACGAGGTCTACACCATACTCTACACACAGCACGAAGAAGCAACATACTAGACATCTAGCAAGGTCTGAACACAAGTCAGCTTTTTTATTCCAGAAATATTAACATCAAAGTATTCCTGCATCTGGAGTGCTGACAAACAGGAACACTGCCCAAAGTTGAGACAGATGTTTCCGAAGGTCGGCAAAAGAAATCTGGGGTCTTTTATGCCAGTGCCAAAAGATCTAGGATCTCATCAGATATAATCTGCCACCTCTTCTGAAAGTGCAGTGCAGTGTTCTTCAAGATACACAAAACTGTCTGAAATACCTAGAGTTCCTTAAGACTAACACTTCCAAAGTACATTGATACCACTTTTATTACCAGAATTACATTTATCTAATCTAAAATCACAAAATGGGTGAGTTTGGAAAAAACTTCCTGAAATTGCCTGGTCCTATCCTCATGCTCAAGGAAGTGTACACTACAACTGGTTGCTTAGAGTCTGTCCAGTCAGGTTTTGAGCTTCTCCAAGGGTGGACACTTCGTAACCTTTCTGGAAAATTTGTGCCAGTGTTTGACCATCTTCTCTTTTCAAGCTGAATAATCCCAGCTCTCAGCCTCTCATCCTGTGTATGATGCTCTAAGTATCATATCTGTTGTCTTTTATTGCACCCAGTCCAGTATTTCGTGCCTCTTATACCAGACTGCAGTACTCGATATCGCACTTTAGATGTGGTCTCACCAATCTAAGGAGAGAAGACAGAACACCTCCCAGCTTCCCACAACCTACTGAAAATGCTTTTCCAAATTCATTTTAGGATGCTGTTGGCCTCTTTTGCTACAAAGGCACGATGCTGTCTCACTGTCTACCCATTTTCCACTACGACCCCCCGGTCCTTTTCCACAAAACTGTTTCCCAGGCACTTGACCACCAGCCTGTTTTGGTGCATGGGGTGTCCCTCCCCTGGTGCAGGACTTGGATAAACTCCAAGAGTTTCCCATTTTCCAGTGTGCCCAGTGTGTTGAAGCCCCTCTATGAACAGAGGCATAATAATCTCGTCTATCAATTACTCCTCACAGTTTTGGATCATCAACCTGATATCCAAAAAGTGCAAAGTGGAAAATACGAGCAACAAGGAAAAAAAAGGCAGTGTACCATTTGAGAACCTACTTTTAAAAACTTTTTACATCCTGGGACTTCCACTGAATAGAAATTTTTAGTTGAAAATATCAACTTCACATACCTACTTTATCTTGTAACAGAAGGACTTTCAAAACATTTGCAATATAGCAAAGCAAAATTAGCAACCTTACTCAGGGAAGTAAGCACTAGTTGTATGTAAGTTTAGAGAAGAACTGAATAGGGGGTTTTTTGCCTGTGATCCACAACATCCACATGATTAAACAGCAGTAGCTACACGCTTTAATCAATTTCAGTTAAGCAGCTAGCCACAAGAGATCTAGAGTATGTATCTGTCCAAAGGCCATCTGGTCAAATACTGTTCCTACTTTAGCACTAAAACAGCTGCAAACACATCAGGTGATTAAACTGGGTTACTGACTTTGCATTTCTAACAATTTTTTTTCTTCCCCAACCCAAAAATGTAGTTTGCTGTCTTTCCAAAGAACCAGAAATTCACTTCTCAAGCTAAATTAACAGCCATGAGTTCATTATAGTAATCATCAGAGAGAATTCTCATTCAACCATGTCCCACATATGGATACGGTCTGATTGCACAAACTCTACTAAAGGTAATTACTCTGATTCAAAAACACTAGCAAGATTGCTGTTAATCATTCTATTGTCTGAAACACCATTTGGTAACAATCAAGGGAAAAGAAAAGACAAGAGCAGAAAAATTATGGAAGGAACAATGACATTTATTAAGCATCAACCAGTCACCAACAAGAAACTCTTTTTCTGGTAGCACAAATGTTTAACTCGGTGCAATCACACAAGACTTACAGAACAACGCACATGTTATTGGCAAACAAAACCTGAGTATTATGAGAAGATGCCATGCTTCTGAAATATGCTTCTCTTAAAAAAACCCTAAAAAAATCAATAAGAGCCTAATGAGGAATGGTGGCACTTTATTTAACAACAGGAATGGAAATTACACTTCTGTGGTGCTTGTCCAGCTGTCAAAAGAAAACACTAAAGAAATCCCACATCAAAACAATTTTTTTAAATTTAGGTCCAACCAGATTGAATTCTTTTTGTATTTAAAAAAATAATCCATTATGAAACAAAATATTTAGGGTTGTTTCCTTCATATGAAATGCCCAATTTGACCTGATATTGCTTCAATACTTAATGAAATGGGACAAGGGGCAGCGGGGAGGTGGGAGAAATTTTGCAAAAAGGTTAAAGGAAAGGAAAGAAGTCAGGTTAGATAAGGACTCAGTATTAAAGACCACCCAAATACAGCAAATAAGCTTGAAGCAAACTTAACCAAGACAACTTTGTATCCCGCCTTCTCACCTGGTGATTGTTTTCCTCATTCATCATACCTCTGAAGAATTTAATCTCTGCTACTGGTTTTATCAGCAATATATTAGAGTGGGAAAGACTCACTTTTAGCATTTCACTTACTTCCCAAAGAGAAAGAAGTGGAAAGGGCTGTATTAAAGTAACCAAATTCTTACAGAGGATGCAAAGTGACTTAGATAAAGCCTGAAATCAGAAGAGTTTATTCAATTCCAATGGGAATCTGTAATAGTAATCCTGCTCATATACCCAACATTTTTTTTTAATAAATGCCTTGCATGAAAAATTAATTCTGCATTCTACCTGTCCCCTCAAATATGCAAGCATTTGATTTTTATGACTAAGATTTAGCTACATACTTTCTGATTGTTAAGAAAAAAAACCCCAAAAGATCCTGATTATGTGGCTCATAGCTTTTTATTTCGTAAATTGAGGATGGAGACACAAATGCATCAGAGTGTATCACTTACTGAAGGCAGTAACTTCAAAATTCAGCAAGTAATTGATGGCAGGTAGCATGTTAAAGAAGGGTCTGCCTATAACAGATTTCAGCAAACACTAGTTATCATCTGGGAATGGGGTTATATGTGTATATGCCAAGACAAAAACCCACAGACATATTTACTCATTCTGCACATGTGAATATCATAAATGATTCCAAAAACATTACAGACACTCCCCAAAATAACCAAGAGAGATTTCGGGAAGACTTTTCTGTCTTATGTCTAACAGGATAACTGACAAGTTTCATAATATTAGATAAATTTGTGTACCATCAAAACACCCCACACTGCTTAATATTTTACAGCTTGTTTAGAATCTTAAAAAAAAAAAAAAAAAAGGCAACAAAAAACCCCAACAACAAACACAAAAAAGCCGGACCCACAAAACCACACCCAAAACCACACAGTCCTTCTAGGCTCTTAATAAATGAGACAACCAGTATCCAACTCTCCTTGGTCCTTGCAGAATGAAAATGATACGATCTGGTCTTTTCTATGTAGTTCAATACTAATGATGTGCTAAAGCCAGATTCACCTTGGTATTTTTTATTTTTGAAAGTACTTTCATAACGAGGTCAGGTAACCCTAAAGAGTGTGTCTTAAAATGCAGTTTATATTCATATTGAAAACCCTTTGCAACATCAGGGATTCAATTCTGTATTTTATTTAATTCTACTCAGTCACTGACTCTTAAAAGCATGGATTTCTGTGTGCATGCATGGGTGCTGCAGAATCTTCATGTCTTACCAGTTTGGGTCAGGAGATTTTTCAGTCTACCTTTCTCCACACCTTTCCTAATTTCTCCCAACTGAATCAACTTAGATAATTTTGAACAGTGTTTGTTTTATTCCAGGGTATAATGAAGGGAGTTATTGCCATTGATGGAAGTATCTTCAACCCAACGAGTCCTTATCCAATAGTAATATTCTAAGACTTTACTGAGATACTGAGAATACAGGTGACAGAAAGCTTTAGATAGTTGGCTTAAATGTCCATAGTCATTTAGTGAGATGTACTTTACTTAATAACTGATCTGAGAGCTTAGATTTGTTCTCTCGTGTTTCATATAATGATATTATTATTAAAGCTTAAGTAATAACTTTTCAAATTTGAGGGCACCCACTGGGTTAGGTATAATTTTAAGTACACTAGCATCCTAGTCACACTTTTTCCTGAACTTTAGCATTAACTTGAGAGAGTAATTTAGACTTATTTAGCCTTGGTTCACTGCAAAATTACAATACTAATGCCAACCTCTCTTGACCATTCTAAGATTATACAATTCATGTGCAACACGGGGAGACTTAATAATGAATTTCATTATAAAAATGTAAAGTATTATTCAGGTATTCCCTTGAATCATCACTGAAGAACAATTTTCTTAAATACTCTTTAGTATTCACCTGGTAATAATCTTGATTACACAAAAATTCAATTATAACCCCACAATAATATTTCCCTGCAAGCAGATGAGCTTTTTCTAAGTTCTGGCTCAAAGAAAGTGACCCCCAACATGACCAGGAATATAAATAGAGGAGAAAAAAGTATAAACAAAGAAAAGGCTTGTTTATTTGGGATAACAAAATCTTCAAACCTCCAAAAGGTTACAGCAAGCTTAAAACCACTTTTTTCATATATTTCTGTTTACAAATAAAAATATATGCCAATTAGAAGTGCTCAGCCAAGATAAAGGCCAGCATACATGTGATTTTCCACTGGCAAAGAACATTAGAAGCACCTTCCACCCGCAGGGGGTCAGAAACAGCAAAAGCAAAGACATGGTCTGACATAAGTAAAAAAAATTTAGAAACTAGAAGCACAAGTTATTCTCTTGAGAGTGTCTAAGAAGAAAGACCATCCTCTAGAATACTGAGGTTTTAATTTGGGCTTTTGAGGTAATCTATTATTTGTTTCTCCCATTTACAATAGCTCTAAGTCTAAGTCCGGCACCTCCTTTTATTTAGGGTTGAAGAATCTGGTTTGGTAATAACACGCAGTGTTTGACACTCACAATTTTGTGACTGTGCAAAGATGAAGCCTTTCATCTTTGAAGTCTTTGCACTGTCACAAAGCGATACTGAGACAGTAGAAATCGAAGGGGACAAAATAAAAAAGAGAAAAAGAAAAACAAACAGAAGGAAAACATGGACAAAAGCAAGGAAAGATGGAAATGGATTGGCTAAATAACAGAGTGAGAAAGGAAATTTCAATGCATTAGAGTTAAAAAGATAGAAAAATATTCCTGTTATCTTTGTGGGAACCTGTCAGTCAGAGATCAGAAATGTTTGTTGTTCTGGCAGCCAAAGGTTATGACTACAAAAGAGCAAGCATTCAAGCAGGAACTTCAGCACAACAAAATCTAGGGAGATGCTGTATTCAAAACAATCTGTAACATAAAAAGGCTTAGGAATGCTTGCAAGCATGAACAGCTAGATCTATGAATAAAGTATGTGAAAGTTTATTTCAAGTAATATATTACGATGAAAATATATCACTGATTAATTCTTGAACTACATTTTGAAAATTAATATCTTGTTCTTTAGAACTGCAAAGTGTAATTAAATATGCTGATGAGTTTACAGTAGAGTTTAACTTTACTTTTTAAGTGTTAAGGTAATAAAACACACTAGTTTTAAAAAGTGGAATATATAAATATAATAGATTGGTTGTCCACTGGATCCAGAAAATAAAATAATTTCCTTTAATGTCTAGAAGAAAGGCCTCAAAGACCAATATTTCAATCCTTTGAATAGTGACACAGTTGCCATCTGAGCAATGTAATATTGGAAGCCAGATTAACTTGTGCAAACTGATTCAGCATCTTCTAACTAATATAGGGTAAACAAGATTGAAGGGATTAAATCTTTTGCACATAAAATTCTCTCCTCCTCTACCAACCATGCTTTAAAAAAGAAAAAATCATCTACTCAGTAAAGAAAGAGGTCTATGTATATACATCTAAATAATCAACGGTGAGTGAAGTGAGTTACACTAAGCTTTTGACAGGGACATCAGCTGGAAAAGACAATAGCATGTCTCAAACAGAAACAATAGCCCAGCTGGGATATGTTTTATCCTGCATTGGGAAAAATTTTAGTTAACCAGTACATCTAAACCATCTGTATAATGAATAGTTGATGGCATATAAATGGAGATTGAGTGGACAGATTGGTAAAATAAATAAGAACTAGAGCATCTACAGTATTTTGTCCATTTTTGAAAAGATGACAGTGAAGTTGCTTTTGATCAAACTGTAAATATAAATTCCCCTAGAGCTTTCCGGAGAAGGCAAAAGAAACTCCTTATGATCCAATCCATCACCCTGTGTTCATAAATATCTATTGAAAAATTAAAATGTTAACTGTTAAAAAACATTCATCGCAGAAGGTTAATACCTTCTTTCATCGATATTTCTCATTTTAATTGTAAACTAAAAGTCTTATTAGGCATACCCAGCAGTAAACTGATAATACCACCTAAATGCTCAACAGATGTCTCTAACTGGAAACATAAAATTTTAATAGACACTTTCTTCAGTATTTAAAGACTATATTGTTATCAACATATTTTTCATAAAGGAAGTCATGCACTTCTGTCAGTTATATTTATTACACCAAGGAACACTTTATTACAATAATGCAGATGTCTTCATTCCACAAACCCCAATGGTACTTAAAGCTAGGATTTTATTACTTGTGCCTGAGGCCAAACAAAGCTATAAACCTGCTACATTCTAATTCAAATACTGCTGGTGGGGTTTGCATTTTTGTTCCATAAATTACAATACAATGTAATCAAATACATGCAGAAATGGTAGTCATAGAAACAGTCTTTCCAATTCACAAAATTCTAAGATAAATGAAAAAAAACCACCCTGATTTATGAACAATTATTTTTACTCTGGTTTAACTTATTTCCCCTCAAGAGGAATATATGTTAATATTATTCCAGCAGTATGGGATATTGAATGCCCTTGAAGTGCCACTCTGAGCTGCTCACACTATTTACCATTATAACACCTATTCCGTTCCAGTCTAACAAGGTGCGCCATCAGTTGCATCAGCTCTCTGCTTTGAACAGGCTACCCCTGACCAAGTGTTTCACGCAGTAGTGATGTATTCAGGCATTAAATGCATCACAATTGATGTCTGTTGTGATATTGCTTTGTTTAAAATGAGAGCACACGTTGCATTTGGAAAGCCTTGCTAGTAAAAAGTATCACAAGAACAGGAAGCTCTCCAGTACATTATGATACTTGAAGTTATAAGAATTTTTAAATCATAAACAGTGGAATTCGCAGAGTATTACATAAAGCCCGCAATTTTTTACATCCCAACAACTTTTTATATCTAACAAGAGTTTATATTTTTCTTGAGAGTTCAGTTTAAGTTTGAAGTATTTGGTAGCACTCATAAGTGAAAAATTTATAGCTTGCTTTACTAGCATTTTATTTCTAGAAATATTTTTGCAGTTTTTAATTCATTTGAGCATACTTTTGAAAAATCTTATTATTTAATATTTATCTTGATAAGGCACCAGGGGGTCGGAGCTATGTTGGGCTTTTCTGCGTATTCCACAGACATTAAATGGCAGTCTGGGACACATCAGAGCTTTTTTCATTGCATGTGTAGTACTTGAATGGAGTTATATAGTGTTATCCCGCCTTTTCTACACCTGTCATAGCGAGACCAGTTGTTCTTCTTGTAAGTTATCAGGATGCCTACACTACTCTATAAACTTTCCTTCTCATGTTCACAGTTTCCAAAAGAAAACTAAAAAAGGGATATGGCCATGTTGGTGGGGAGGACTTCTCTGACGTGTTTTCTGTCACTAAAGTGACTGGGAATGGGCAAAAGAAGGAATGCAGAGGACAAGTACTCTTCAGAGTGTTTTATGAAGCCAAGTTTTAATGCAGAAAAAAAGCAAACCAGATGTCAAGAGAGGGCATAAATCAATATTTTTTTGTAAATGCAGAAGTAGGTACCTTTGAGTAAAGTATCAGGTTTGCATGTGCTCTCAGAACAAGTGAACACAGACAAGTTTCTAGCGCTTAGCTTTTTTCCAAAGCAGGAACTATTCTTCATTCATGTGTTCCAGCTTAGTGTTCCTGGAGCTCTAAAATGCAGGCTACAATAGAATCAACAACTATTAATAAGAAACAGCATACAATCCAAGATTATCCATTCCCAAACACTAAACATATCCTCAAAAGGGAATTTGACTTAGATTCAGCATATTATAAGCAAGAAACACAGAACAGAGCATGTGCCACCTGTCAGTTAGAAGCTGTGCCAGCTCTCTAAACACAAATGTGCAGCAATTCTGTGCATACACACAAATGCTTAAAGTTACAGAACAAAAGCTGACAAGCCCCAAGAAAAAACATGCATACATGTATGCAAAAATTCCCCTCTCCACCTCTACAAAGGAGGTTCAATGAGTTCACACAGCACAGCAGTGTCAGAGTAAGCAACAATGTGGTTTTCTTTAAAGCATATAAGAAGGCAGAGAATCTGGAATTCAGACTAGACAGAAATAAACATTCCACAGAATACTCTTAAATCCTAATCCCTGCTATCAGACAGATCATCTATTTCTCTGGATCACAGGTCTCCTCTAGTTCACGTGCCCAGGTTTCTTTCTGAGAGAAACCAGAGCACAGGTAGCTATAAATGAGCCATGACTAGTTTTTATTTCTGCATGGAGCTGGAAATCAGCTAATACTACTAACCCCAGTCCTAAGGATTTTGGTCATCAATCCCATAGTTAAGAAATAGAAACCTCAGTTTAATCTTAATTTCTGAACTCCCCTTCAGGCATAGAACAGGTGCCAAGTAAGGAGTGTTACATACAGCATGTTAGGGAGGCTTTATCAATTTATTATAGAATAGGAAGGTAAAGATTAATCTTTCTGTTTTCTACTCTCGTCTTGGCAAGGCCCAGCAGCTAACAAATATTCCCAGACTGTGATCCTATGGTTTCTCATGTTAGTAATGCTGATAAGATTGCTAGTAGACCCTTTTGATCACTCTGACGCTATTGTTCTTTGTGTACTATGATTTTTCTTACATTTCCTTATTGCTCACCAGTACCAGTACTGTATACAAGGACACCAGGGGTTATTTTCAGAACTGGAGGTAGTTAGGCAGTGGCTTAAATTCCCATTTTATTTTTCTTAGCTATAGGTGCACCCAGCTCCATACATTTTTTCCAGCATATGCATTATTTTGTGCCAGCATTATGCCAAGGTTTTTCTTAGAGTAAAAATTGCTTTTAGGTAATATGCCCTCATGTGTAATGAGATTTTTATGAACACATCTTTAGTTCTGAATCTAATATAGGCAGACTAAGCCATAATTCAGGAAGATAAGCTTATGTCCTTATGGAAAGGAAACAGTTTACAAAATTAACACTGGCTTACTAGCATTTGAAAAAAGTTCTAATTATGCCAAATATTTTGAAAACATCAAAACTGTTTTGTTTTAAAAAAATCAAACATAAAGAAGAGAAATTCCTTGTCCATTCACTTTTTAATTTTCTGAAAAAGAATTTCTGATTAAATACAAACTACTAAAAAGCATTTGGAAAAAATGAAGCAGGCAGAATACAGTAAATCACCTTTCTAAGACTACAATTATTCTAAGTACTTGCATAGGAAACTATCATTACAAATATCATAATTCTTACCTTCCCCTGCTTCTAACTGCAGCATGCAAAACAATTTCATAGAAAAAGCCACACAGTAATAACATTCTCATAACAATTTCAAGTCTATTCAAATTTTTGGGTTTTCTTAGTTTCATTTTTTTAATATCATTCTTTTTTTTTCTACTGACTCTCAAGGAGTCATTTATTCAGACTTATAACCTTTTGTCTGTCTTTTTCATTGGGCCTTCCCCACAGCTACATTATTTAACTATCCACAGCTGCAATCTAGCTAGCTGAGAACAGCATTAACTCATTACTGGCCAGCAGCTCAGAACAGGCTCCTGCCTGTTGTCACAAATGTATATTATCATCTTTTCTAGTGTTCTGGTGCATTTAAGAACAAATGCTGGTATCTCAGTAACAAAAACAGGTATTATGTATTCTTATGACTGTGCTGTGCATGCCTTTCAGATATAAGAACTGTATTACCTACAGTTTATCAATCAAGTGAAAAAAAATTGCAGCTGCTGACAACACCTTTTTGCTATTCGACCTTTTGGATTTGACAGTGGCACATTTTGATGATCTACTGAACTGCAGCTAACAAGCAGGAAAACATCACTAAAACCAAATTCAACAACGTAGTCAAATTTAACAAAAATAGAAATTGGTACATATTTCCAGATATTGTTAAAAATTATATTTTTGCTGCTTTTGATGATAGGTGTTAAGTAACTTATGTTCTTATCATTTGCTGCATTAGGACATGCACTGTCCCTATGTATGCTATCTTTTAGCTGTCTTGGGGTTTCCCTCTTTATAAAGGACTATATATTTCACAGCTGACACAAGTTCACACTAGCATCCTGGCATAGAATAAAGAGAGCACCAATCTCGTCTGGAAACTTGAACTGGTATATTAGTTGTTACCTATTCCTATATGAAATAGTGTGCCCTGTTGCGTTAATATTCAGTTCAAAGGCTGTATAGCTCATGCAGGCCCTGCAGAGAGATGACGTACCTTTTAGTTAATGTTGAGATTTGGGTATTTAAGAGCCAAAAGAAGCAGTATCTATGTCTATATATCTGCATTTTGATTTTTAGTATTGCCCAAAGGCCTGTAAAACCAGACAATCTATAACCACACAAATACACAGCAAAACTTTTCTGAGAACCCTTACTGATAACATTGAAGAATATTCTTTCTATCCTCTGCAGTGTATCCCACCTGTATGTTACACAATATATGAGATTTAATGGAGTCAAGCAATCAGAAAGGACAGTGTCCTCTTTCACTATGTTAACTATCAGGTTTGTAATTTCCAAGGGCCCTACATTTTTTCTTGTAAGATTTTGTTTCTAGGATCTTCCTGTGACAGTGCACGGCCCAAAATTTGGCTGCCACAGCTTAAGAAAGAGCGAACCACATTTCTCTTCTAGGATATGTTCTCAGTCACAACTGAATTTCCAGATACAAGCAAGAATAAAGTAAACAACAGATCAAAACTAGTTCCCCAAACAAACCATGATTCACAGTCATTTTTGGCTGTATCTGCCTAATCCAAAATGCCATTCAAAACACAAGAAGGACCCAACAAATTTCAGTTTCTCTCCTGAAATTTACTTCTGAAGAGGCTCTGAATGATTTGAACCTCATTTAATTCACACCAGCTGACACCACAAATGAGCAAGTGTGCCTGACCTTCAGCCTCCTGCCCCCCAAGGCAAAATCCTTCCTGCTGCATTCTGCTTCATACAATTATCAGTGTGGTTTACCTCTGCCAGGTAATCTTTTACACTATATACTATTAGTTTAAAATGTCATCATAAAAAAAAATCTCTTACCTATATTCACATATTATCCTAAACATAGGAGTTAACTACACAAACCACTTCCACCATTACCATCAATAAGCGTATCAGGCATGAGAATTAGGCTTCATGAGACAGATTAAATTTTCATCAAGGCATATTCAATTTTATGTTCTGTTGTGGTTCGTTTTGTTGCTTTGGGTTTTTCCTTAAAAAGCTTTTTAGCAGCAAAATATAAAAATAATTAAGAAAACCAAGCCATTTGGGACTGTTATAGATACTACTTTTAAAAGGACCCTTGCACAGTGATGCAATTCCTTCATTTAAGATGTCTTAGGAGTGATTACATGGAACTTAAGCATCCTTGAGTTGTAAAGGCTGCAGTAGTCTGCAGAGTTACTCACTCCACATTACCTGTATGGATTTACTTCAGAGAATTTCACAGAGTAAAATAGTTTCAGCTGAGATTTCAGCTCCTAGTCTGCCCCCAAGTCACCCCCAAACACCACAACAAGCAATATCATTCTATGATACAGTTATGGTTTTAAAATAATGCAGTTCCTTTAGGCAAGGAATGTATCACAGATTTTGGTTAAAGTGGTTTTGGCATTTGATTTATAAAACTACACTGACTAGCTTGAGACTGAGAGTAAAAACTTCCTAAGAGAGTAAAACATTGCCCTTTTGAATTTATGAAACTAAACTCCAGGAAGTAAAGATCTTAGACTTTTCATTATTGTTATTTGGGAATACAACTGAGATCAAAATAGACACAGGTGTCCATGGGATCGTCAATTCAATAAACTACATCATTCTTTTGGCACATTCTCTTAATAGGAAGACAGGAAAGAAAGTTTAAAAGAAATTTTAATTCCAAAAAAGACAGAGTCATATGGAAAAGGAGTCTTTTAAATAACTCTCAATCTTTTCAAGCCGATGCTCAATTTAAAGATTTATCTTTTGGTCCCCCTTTGACAATGATCCAGTCAGTGAAGCAGGGTGAAAAAAGAGAATAAAACTGTGTTTGAAGATTTTCTATGCAAAAATGTGCCTATTTAGGAAAAGAGAGACTTTTTTTCCCCAGACACTTGAAAATCCATGGGGTTATCCTGCTGCTAAATTGATGTTGACAAATTCAGCGTTAACCTGTGCAGGCTCATTTTCTCTGGTTTCAGGAGGCCCTTGAGAATGCAGCTAGGTAGAAACACTCTGGCCAATGGCTTTTGGGGAGGTGGAGTTGCCATTAGGACAAGATGTTTAAGGGATACTGCAGAGAAGCTGTAACTTGACAATGGTATCTATGTCTCTAAAGACCTCAGGTCATCCATGAGTTAAGAGAGACATACTCTTGCTAGAAGGCAAAACTTACCCCCTCACTGCATGACACAGTAAAAATTCAAGAGCTTAAAAAGCATCAGATTTTTCTTCTTACTCTTTAGTCTGCTGGAGCAGTAGGCAGCTGACCTATGTACCAGCAGATCTGAAATCACTACTTATATTGAAGAGAACAAGACTTTATTCCAGCCAATGGAAACTCTTTTAGCAACTTCTTTTCCTTTTACAAATAGTATTTAAAAGGCTATTTTTTTTCTTTTGAGAGAATTCTAATACCTTTTGGGTTCAAAGAGACATCTCTTGTCTTAGGAAAGGTTGGCATATTTCTTGCAAGAGTTCTCTCTTCCATTGCTTTGTGGTTCGTACAATCGTTAGCAGAATGTGAGTATAAAGTAGATAGTAAATTCTCTTGTTTCCATTGCTTTAATATATCTTCCAATAAGCTAAAATGAAGCTCCTTAGACTAATTTAGGTATGAGATTACATAGTTCTGGAATACTTTAGAGAGATTAATTATGAACCTTGCGCATAGTGAATGCAGTCAAATGCAGTCAAAGGTAATGGTACAATTTTCTTCTCTTACTATATAAAAAGTGATTTTCTGTGTATCTATTTACTAATTATAAACAGTAAGTCATCACGCTCATGTTTTGGAGTTTAGTTTCTGGCAGTAAAATCTCAGGTAAAACAAAACTGATTCTGAGCCAGTGTAAGCCAATGCAGCTACTCTGCACAGACGGAAACACTCTTGACTTAGTTTCATAAAAATGGTTACTGAGTCCTTGCTGTGAAATCTGAAATATCTGTGGACTTAGAGGTCTAGTAGACACCACAGTGCCATAGATATGTCATAAACTGGTTTATTGATTCTGGGGACTGGGCTTCTGAGACCCTGGGTGCAAGAAAGTCACCTCTGTAGTACACCCAGGACTCTGGATCATCTTGCAGGGTCTTAGGTCTTCAAGTCTTCCCAAAAAGAACAGGAGTTTGGGGTCCTTTTGCCCAACATTTTCAGAACACAGATTTCACTTACTCCCAAACACACTTTTTCTAAACATTTCTAAACTTTTCCTAAACTTCATTGTCATTGAACATATTTCAATTCTCTTTGGAAATGCTTTAACAGCAAGTAGAACATTGTTTTCAGATTTTTTTGGAAAATAAGCCACTCTAAATGTCAATATTGTTTTCTTCTTTTTAATTATAAAATATTTTTCATTTTCTGTCAAAAGAATTCACAAGTTATCTGACTTTTACTCATCTAGGAGAAGTGAATTCCACTTTCTTACTGCAGAAAAATGCTAGCAGGTTTTTTTCATTTTGTTCTTTTTTCCTTTGTTGTGATAAATATATTTTTCCCCATTGGACAGATCAATCCAGATCTCCCACAGACATTTCACTATTAATGAAAATTACCAAATTCCTCTTCTTTGGGGCTGTGTTTAAAGAGAAGGTGCTTTCTCCATAGGTGCTGTCTCCATAGCCTCCCTGAAGTACTGGGTCTATACAAGTAATCAGCACCAGGATAACTGAGAATTCCTAGCTGCTCGTAGATTTAATATCACTACATCCAGTGTGTGATCTGGAATACATTACTCAGCACTGCTTTCCGTGTAGCTGTGAGATTCCTCTCTATCCTGCTTTCCCAATGGACAAACAATGATATGCAGCTACCACACATTTTAATTGCCACAATAAACCATCCTTTGTTGTCCGCATAGGTGCAGTCCAGCTCTAATCCAAGAGAAGTCTTCCTTCTCTCTCAAAGCCCCAGTGATATGGGGAATTACTGCTATTTATTGTGTATTCTTCAGCAGTATTCCACATGGACTACCTAATGTGTGCCATTAAGATGTATGACCTTTAAAGAGATTCCTGACAAAACACATGAGAAATTATACTGTTTGTAAAAAACTTTATGTTGCAACACAAACCTCTATTTTTGACCTTATCAGGAATCAGAACTTCCTAATTTGTATATTCTGTCATCATAGAAAAATGTTCATCGTAATTTAAGGAATGGATTATGAAGTCACAAGAACCCAGTAATGGAGTCCTTTATGGTTCCATATATAGAGAAGTCCTCCACAATGTAAGGATACCACAGTGATTCTGATAAGTTTATTAAATGTAAAATTTAAATCTGAATAGAGATTCACATTTCTGAATATTTGTTTATTCAGACTCTATAACATTTCGTCTAGCAACACCATTTACTGAGAGCAATTGAAATGGATTATGTCATGTGCAGTGGAGAAACTATTACTTTTGGAGCTTTATGGGTACATGTTTTCCATGGCTTCAGCTTGTTCATGCATATCTCTGGAGCCAACTGACGGCACTTGTGCTACTTGATCTATTTTTCTATACTTTCTCAGCCAGCAGAAATAAATCTCCCCACAGTTTCAGCATTCCAAGCAAACTAGAGCCCAAATTTAAAGATGAAAATGCCCTGAAAACCTTTTTAGACCTAAATCCCAACAGGCACAGGAATTTGCATATTAGTCAAGCAACAACAGTTTTAATCCCAGCACTGCCACCTACTGAAGACATCATTATAATAATGTTTTTTCTGAAAGATGCACTTTAATACAGAGATAAATTATTATCTCAGGAATTGGATTACTGGATAAATGGAGTTCCTAACCCAATAATCTATACTATACAGTCTGGCAAGATGATCAAATGACCTTAAAATATATACAAATCCAATTACAGGAATGGTGACATTTCAGCAGTAGTGAACAGAAACATACCAATTCACTGTGCCTAGACCTGACTTGCTCCAATTAAAAGCAAATAAATCCCATCTGAACTGAAAAATAACAGAATCCAATGCTGTTTCAAGTTAGTTGATATTAATCAATTAATTGCTTTAAAAGGCACCCAAAATTAATAAATCAATGTTCCAAATTCTGGAAGGATGAATGCAAATTGTAGCCGAGAAATACTCCACGGGGGAAAAAAAATCCCATTTCCCTAAATAAGAAAATCTAAACAATAACTTACGAGTGAATAAAGCTTGATCACTCATGGAATGCCTCATCCCTGGGGTACCTGCCAATTCCCCACACTTTAATGACCGATAACTCACTGTAGACACCTTGTTCCCTTACTGCATCTGCTCCTGCATGAAACACCTCTCTCTGATGTTGGTGAACAGGTTAGGCCACACCCCAGATAGATGCACCAGATGATACCCAACACTTCCAAAATTTCTTGAGGAAACGAGCTGCAATTTCCAGCGAAAAAGTATGTATAGCCAAGTGCTGGCAACAGAGGTGGGAAAGTGGTTTGTTCTGTGTGGGTTGAAACAAGCACTATACAAACAACACCTGAGATTATTTTGGCATTTTTCCTAAACCCAGGAGTACGGCAGGACACTTAGGGGACTGACGGCTCCCAGGGCCTGGAGAACTCCAGGACTGGGGGGTCCCTGTGTGGTTCACCAGGAGCAGGCAGATGGGAGAAAGCAGGAGCACCTTTAGCCCCAGGCATAAGACACCTCCCTGGGGACGGGAACGGGACAAGGCAGGGCCAGGACATGGACTTGCAAGTAGGGCTGGTTGTCAGGGTCCACGGCCAGGCAGGGTCAGGCTGTGGGGAGCTGGAGACCAGCCCTGCTGTGGCACTGCTGGGGCAGGAGCTGATGGCCCTGGGGCTGAGAGGGGGTCCTGAGCCATGGGCAGGTGGAGGGGTCTCGAGGGGTGGGCAGGGACAGGCAGTGCTGGCAGTGACTCACTGCCATGGCAGGATGTTAGGATGGCTTCTAGTAAGCCCATCTTCCTTTGGAAGTGTTTATATTCACTGCATTTTCTGACCACCAAATTCACAGATTATAACCCAAAAAGTTGTAAACCGCTCAAAAAACCTGTAAAAAAGTGTTTAATGATACATTCATTCTTTCATATGCCCCCCTCACCTCAAACTGAAAATTGAAATATTCCAACTAAATCTCCAGGAGACAAAAGTATAAAATCAAAATATGCATCATTTATTTTTCCATTGTTTTCAGTCAGCCTTTGGAAGCCAAAAGAACTGCAGCTAGCCAGATGGATTGCTGCCCTCTGCCAGGTCGGGACAAGCTGCAGCACAGAATGACCTTCTCTTGAGAAGAGCAGTGTCTTACAAGGAGGTGTACAGCACACCAGAGGGAAACAAGAGAAAAGGGGCACTCTAGCTGGCCCAAAACAAGTTTGATGACATCTTTTGATGGGTCAGGGAAAGAAACTTGTTCTTAGGAATCAATGTTCACTTGCCACTGGTATTGTTAGAAGGGAATTGCTCATGCTGGATATATTTTCAACAGTTGGTAGGACTGGTGAGTCATTTGCAGAGCATGAGAGGAACTAGCATAAATGGAAAGGCTGTTAGATAAAAAAAAGTGGCTACAATAGCTCTTGAAATAAATAGAAACAAGAAAAGAAAAACAAGGAAGTGCTCAGAGTTCTGTCCAGTCCATGTATTTTTGAGATAAATACAAAAAACCTCACATCTTTCACCTTTATTTTCTGAATTTATTTTTTTCTCCCAACTTGGAAACCATCTGTAGAAGCTATGTCCCTTTTGCCATGGGCCTCCACTGTCAGTATTTGACATGTCTATGTTTCTCCCGTCTTAACAGGTAGTTTTTATATTCTATGATTTCACAGCTTCTTTCCCTCTCTTTCTCAGTACCTGCTTCTTACTGCAATCTGACCAGATGCATTACAGGCCCAGAAACCCCATTTATTTGTTCCTTTGTTCTCTCTGGATTTTTTTTTTCTCTTTCTCTACATTTTGTTATAACTTTTGCCTCAAGTCTCTCATTCTGTAAATCCTTCTTTTCCACTTTGGACAAAACTCTAGTCTCTGACTCTTGTTCCAGTCTCTCTGGACCTGTCCCACATTTTACATCTAATTTCTCTCTCCCATGCCCTATCTATTATTATACTAAATCATTTTCAGCCCTAACAGCACCTTCCAAAAGGATCCCTGCTTTCATTCAGTTCTGTTTTCTTGCCTCCCATGTTCTTCAATTTGTCATTTCATATCATTTCTTGTCTCTTCTGTCATATGGTTATTCCCATTTCTTCACAATTGCCTGACTTTCAGGTGCTAGAAAGATTCATGATGGTAAAAATATCAGTGAAGAAAGCACATCATTGTTTCTATTGTCAGATTAGTTGGTGCTGAAGCACTGAGATACTGTCCAAATGTCAGAGAGTACAATCATAAATTTTTCTCTCCACTCAACAAGCCTCAAAGAGTTAGTACTGGGGATGCCAGCTCTATACCCTTATCTATTCACCTATTACCTGTTTCTAAGCAGATTTCAAGTGCATTCTGGATCCAGGATTTTATAGAAATATAGCAGAGGCTCAGCCAACCCCTACATTATACACCCTTGCTATGTGCCCATGTGAGTACCAATAGCCAGGGGAAAACAAAGCATTTCAACAGGGGGTGACCCTAAGAAGTTTGAGTGGTGTCTCCTTAATATTTTCAGAGAAGGGGAAAGGCTCAGGTAGAATCAAAAGTACACCTGCCTTTGTGGCTCATATCCCACACAGGGTTTGTGTGCCCACGACCACTGGACAATCTCTAAGGAAAAACGAATGGTTGCCTCCATCTGATGAAGTGGGACAAGAGCATTTTTGCAAACATGCTTGTTTGCAAAATGGCAAAGCCTTTATACATGATTTTTCAAGATGAAGACCAAACCCCAAGAGAAGGGGCATAATAGGGAGCAAGGATTCTGGGAGACAGTGTCACTGTTGTACCAGGGTCGGAGAGAAATCACGACCCAAAGTTCAAGTCCAGGGAGAATAGAGCCCCTTTTATTAACTCAAGACTGGTTTATATAACTTGGTTCGCAAGGATGGCAGGAGGCCATTGGTCCCTGACCAACCACCCCTTAGAATGATTGGTTAAGGCTCTACAACATCCATTCCAAAATATTTTTCCAATGTACCATAACAAAACTTGGAAAACAAGCTTGCAGGTGCTAAATAGAGAATTTGTTTACAAAACTGTCTCACTGTTTTTCATAGCTTGCATGAGAAAAGCAGGGCTGTCACAGAATGTTGCAGAAAGCTGGAAAATTTCTCTGCTGAAAGCTTTTCAGGATCCACAAGACAGCACAATAAAAAAAAAGTTCTTCCACATTCCCTAAACAACATCAGTACTGGGAACATATCCAAAGAGCCTAGACATTAATTTCTCCAGTATGAGAAAAAAAACAAAACAGAGGAGTTAGAAGTTGTGAGCAGTTGCAGAGTAACAGAAGCATGGTGGGATAGCTCACATCGCTGGAGCAGTGCAATGGTTGGGAACAGGTCCTTTAAGAAGCACAGGTTGGGAATGACAGGAAGAAAAACTGTGCTCTATACAAAAGAGCAGCGTGAATGTGTGGAGCTTTGCCATGAAATGGTTCACAAGCCAGCTGAGGGTTTACAGGTTGGGATCACAGGGAGGCTAGTGAGGAAGCTGTTGTGATGGGTTTCTGCTACAAGAACCCCGATCAAGGGGTAAAATAAGATGCAGTCTTCTTCAGCTGACTGAAAGCAGCCTTGCAATCAGGAAAAAGATTAAAAATATTGATTTGACATGGAATTAGGAGTTCTAAAACTCTGCTGCAATTGAAACTGGCAGGGAATGTGAATGGCAAAAATGAAGACCTCTAAAAGTATACTGATGGGAAAACTAGAGGGGTCTTGCGATAAGGGTTTGCAGGGTTCAAAGATTTGTTTGACAAGGCCTTTTGCTGATAAGGTCTGCCCGTTGGCTTTTCAGGAGAGCCTGGAAGACTGAGGTACTGCCTATGGTAGGAAAAGATTAGTTAATGGTCAATTGAGCAAATTAATTGGTTTTACAACAGTTCATGAGACCACATGAAATAAATCTGATGTCAGTGAGGAAGCTTAGCCAAAATCACCTTTCAAAACCTGGGTGATCCAGAGAGGGCCTTTGTGACTAGAGAATGGAAAGTGTCACATCATTATTTAAGAGCGAGAAAGAGAATTTGGGACATTAGGGGCTGGTCAGCCTCACTGCAGTCTCCTGGAAGATTACGGAGAAATATGCATACAGAAGTCATTCATAGGCACATGAATGATAAGATGATTGGCAAAAACCACAGTGGATTTACGAAAGTAAAATAACACCTAATTGACTTCTCTCTCTGATAAATGAACTGATGATCAGGGCATGTTGTTTGCCTTGACTTTATCATGATTTTTGACATGGTTTCCAATTGTATCCTTGTAGCCAACCTGAAGAGATATGAACTGGATGCACAGACTACAAGATGCTTGTAAAACTGATTGGACTACGGGATGCATGGAAAACTGGTTGGATTACGAGAATTGAAGGGTAGTGGGTTGCAGTTTGAAATTCACTTGCCGGATGGTTACTAGAGGCTTTCCTCACAGGCAAGTATCAGGGTGTTACCATTTCATATCCTCACTAGCTACCTGGATGACAGACAAAAACACACTCTCCTCAAGTCTGTGGATGAAACCAAATGTAGAGGAAGAAGATAACATGTCTAACAACAGGGTTGCTGTGCAGTGAGGCTTTAACTGACTGGGACTGACAGAAATTCAGGAAGTTCAACAAAAACAAATAGAAATTCCTAAACCTGGAATGAAATAGCCACGTGCAGCAGTATTGTCTGGGGCTCACTGGATAGAAATGTTTTGCAAAAAAAAAAAGAGAAAAAAAAAGAGATTTTGGGGTGAAAAGGTTGAACACCTGTCAACAGAGCAGCTTTGCAGCAGTAAATGTTTATTGAATAGTAGGATATATCAGCAAGAGCATAGCCAGATCAAGATCCTCTGTATTTGGCATTTGTGACTCCATATAGAGTCTCTGGCCCAGTTTTGGTTTCCCAGTACAGGAAAAACAGCGACACTGGGGAGCAAGTCCAATAGAGGAACATCGATAGACCCTAGGGAGATTTTTTAATAGGTCATTAAATCTATTCTACTGTGCAGTTATATACAGCTGGGAATTTCTTTTCCAGTCCAGATTCATTCACCACATTTACTGTTCACAAGAAAGCATACACTGATTTGCAATCTTTGTTCCAGCAATAAAGTACTCTCAAGATACTGAATCTGTACTTGGCCACACCACTTAAATGTCATCTGAAGTTGTCTTTCACTGCACCTGGCTGCCATGGGCATGGATAGAGTACAGCCTATATCCAACAGACATCCTGAGCCTGGCTCTTTCAAAACATGATGTGGACGCTTTAAGCCTTATTATGTGGTGGGTTGGCCTTGGCTGGAGGCCAGGTGCCCGCTAAGCCGTTCTATCATTCTCCCTTCTCAGGTGGTCAGGGGAGAGAAAATGAGGTGGAAGAAAACCTCACAGGTTGAGATAAGGCCATTTACTAAAGGAAAAGCAAAATGCTGTGTGTGCACAAGCAAAAAAAAGCAACAAACAGTTTATTCTCTACTTCCCATCAGCAAGCAATGTCCAGTCACCACCCAGGAACAGATCTTCAGCATGCCCAGTAGCTATCTAGAAGCCAAATAAGTAGTCGCAAGCAACAAATGCTCCTTTATTCCTCCTCCTTTTTTTTTCTTTTATATCTGAGCTGATGACATATGCTTTGGAATATCCCTTTAGTCAGCTGTCCTGGTTGTGTCCCCTCCTAAGATCTTGCCCAACCGCAACCTTCTGCTAGTGGGGCAGAATGTTGGAGAATGAGCTGATGTTGTGCCAGTGCTGCTCAGCAGTAGCCAAAACACTGCTGTGTTATCAACACCCTTTCTAGATACCAGTGCAAAGCACTGCACTGTGAGGGCTTCTATGAGGAAATGAACTCCATCCCAGATAGACCCAAAACAGCCTTATTTTCAGGAAATCTGGAAATCAGTGGTATGGTAAGAAAGCTGGTCGCTTATGGGTTTACCATGTTAAAGTTCACTTGCAAATCAACTTTCAATTATTTAGTTTAGACATAAAACCTACAAAGCTCTGAAAAAAAAATCAGTGCACACATAAAAAGCAAGTAACAGTAAAATGCATTAGAGAGGATGGGAACAAGGCGGCAAATAAGCAAGGCTCTTTTCACTCTCAGTAGAAACCAAATCATGCTTTATAGTGCATGTGGATTCCATTTTTGTTTTCGGGAGGTAAGCTACTTCTTGACTGAGGGCAAGGGAAATATACAAAAATGTTTATAAAACACTTATCTCACTTTTTATAACATGTCCAGTCATCTGAGATGTGCTAACTGCAATCTGATCTCTTATCGCTTTCTCGGGCTCTCAGCAGCTTCTGTGCCGTGGCGCGGGGTGCAGCGATCTTCCAAGAGCGTCTCCTTAGCGGAGCCGCTCAGCAGGATCAGCCACACACACTCACACACGCGAGCACGCACAAACGCACGGATAGCTTCAGTAATATGGGTCAGCGGCAAAGAGGCTGGAAGGGTCTTTGCATAGATTTCCACAGGAGCAATTCATTGCTTCCACACTGGGAAGGATTCCAGGGGAAAAGACGAAAACAATGGAAAAGTCAGGTTTAAGTATTGGAGTGGGGTGAGTGCCAGGGACCAATGGGGAAGCTCTGGGGGAGTGGCGAGGGGCAAAGGCCAATGGGGGGAACCTGGAGTGGAGAACTTTCTAGGGCAGGAACATATAAGGTAGCAAGGGGGTGGAGGGGCCATGGGCCAACCAGGGAAGCAGAACTGGGATAGATTAGCATAACAGAACAATGCATCCTGGGAGAAGCCTTTTTGATCACTCTAAGCTGAGGAGGTTCTTTTGGTACTAGGGACTTGTCCCACCAGCAGACTCTCTTTATCCCTGGTAACGTAGGCTCACCAGCCACCACAAACTCTGAGTTTCATAGCTCTGTAAAGATAATTTTTTAAAATTTTCTCAGGAATAATTTAGATATTTGTTGTATAATGCATCATTCCATGCTTGAGTGGAATACATTGTGTAATGTATCTGCATTGAGCCACTCTCCTTCATAAAGTTTGGTACAATCACTAATTGCATGGGCATCTTTAATCCAACCTAAATTGCCTATATATTTTAATGTAATTTTTTTACTTGCATCAAAGTTAGAACTCTGGGAAAGTGTTTTACCTATAAATGCCTGTCACTTACAGCTGCGGTTCACACATGTACATGCATATGTGTCCCCGTATGCTTTTGAGGCTTGTATTTGTGCAAAGAATAATTAGCAACTCTTCTGTTTTTTAGGAGGGTTTCTTCCCTTCCTACAGACTGTTCTTTGTCACAAGGTGTTTGTGTCAAAGGATCACACAGGGACTTGAAAATCTCATTTGTTATTTTTAACTAATGCCCCAACACCTATACAAGAGGGTCTATAATTTTCAAACAGGCTGGAAAAGGGAGGATTCCCAATATCCTAGGATTTTTTAAAAAAAGAGAAGTACCAAGTCACTTGGTTGCACAAGTCATTCTCTCAGACAGAACAGACTGAATGGGATCAAAACATTAACCAAAAATCACAGATTAATATACATATCCCCCACTATTTATTTGTTTATTTATAGTTATATTTTTCCTGAATCCTACTGGGTTCTTCTATTCAAGAGTTCTGGCTGCAGAACAGAGGGAATAGATAATTTGTGAGCAGTCAACTAAAGCTGTCATCATTTTGTATGAACAAGTTTTTACACAGTTGGAAAAGCATTATTTTAAGAAATACTCAAAAAATTCAACATCAGAAGCCTTTCAAATATGCATGAAAGGGTAACAGAGGGCAAGAGAAGAGAAATTAACATGTCTTAGGGAGGCAAGTGTAGTGGGAATCTTCTTTTCTCTGCTGGATATTTTTAGCACAGTTCATGTGGTATAAGAAAACAATACAGCCATTGCAAAGAAGCAGAATAATGGATGCTTTCCTTACCCGGGTGAAATAATTAGGTAAGACTGGATTTACATGACAGTCAGGGTTAAAGGACAGTTTCATCTAGAGAGATTGTAAATTCTTATGAGAACACATAGCTCTACAGAAAATTTTGGACAGGGAAGAAGCCAGCAGTTAGAAACTCTAGCTATATCCATTTAAACTCCATCCTAAAACACTCCCAGTCATACTATTACAAACAGGGCTGAGAAAACTCTGCTGTTGGTAACAATAAATAAGAACTTGAAAGATTATTTTTAAAATAATTTCTTCCATATTTTCATTGTCACAAAAGACTTTAGCAGCAACATATGTTCTGTGCTAAGTTATTTCTCCTAGTGAAAAGAGTTGGAAAACCCTTTATCCGCTTTATCTCTGTATTCTTAGTTCTGATATGTGACAATACAATGCATCTCCCTAGAGGAAAATTAACACAATCAAAATTAAGTCAGCGTATAAGGATTATTGCTGCTAAACTATGTATAGGGACATGTTTGACTTCAGTTATAATATGTATCAAAGGTTTCCCACCTTGTGTCAGTAGAAGGACAAACTGAACCTCCAGCTGTAGTCTCCCTGTATGCTTTTTGAGGCAATTCCCTCACAGCACTGCAGTTTTACTCATCACAAAAGCTTTCTACAGAACTTGAGGTAATTAAGTCTTTTATTAATAACTGTATGTTTCACTTTACCCTAATATTACCTAAACTGTGGCAGGCCTCAGACACTGAAATGTATACTGCTATTTGCTATTACTCTGTGTACTCTTAGGTATAAGCAAAGATAAACAGTTTTAGGTATAGAATGACAACAAATAAAATAAAAATTAATTTGTCGTGGCTGTGTTTCAGAGAAAGGAAGGTCAAACTGCGTACAAAAGAAACAGCACTTTCAATCCATTCCTAGCTAAAAATGTGTATTACATGCATGTGTACATATATATATTTCTGTGTGCACTCCTGTGTATATTGATACACTGAGAACTAAAAGCATTTTAAAGGATTAGTTTCAATTAATTTAAATATATCAGCAGAAATGAGAATGTCTCATGATTACTAATTACTAATTGATGAACTTAGGTTTTGACTGAATATATAGCTTTAAATACATCAATATGCTGAGCAATAGTCTTTTAATACAGCTGATCTCACGAAACAATTTAAATTAATTTTTAGATTCCCATAGCAAAAATAACACTTTATGATTACAATGGAAGTACTATCAGTCAGAAAGATTGTTTTAAAAACTTAACTTGGATATTTTCTGAGTTTTGGAGCAATTGTCATTAAGACCTGTTGATGCAGAGTTTCTTTTTTTTGGTGCAGATTTCATGCTCATTATTTCCTTCTCCATATTTTGCTATGCCATTTTTGATACCATCTGTTGTGTGTGATCTGCAGGGAACCAGCAATTTAGGCAACTTTATTATGCTGATGAATAGCAGAGAGGATTCACTAAATAGGTTGAGCTATATGACCTAAGAAGCAGGATATTTTAGATATACTTGGTATGTGAAGTGTATTTTCATTATGACACTCAAATAGCATAAAGTATAATTAGTGGTCTTTAGTTTTTATTGATAATAGAAAATAATAAAAGGTAGATCATGATTATATTGGATAAGACCATAAACATGACTGGTTTGGGGATCAGTTTAAAACATGCATTCAAAATATATTTGTAGACTTTTACTTATATTATCAGATGTATGATTCGTGTTGAAATACCTCAACACCCAAGAATAGTTGTGTTCACTAAGGGTTTGCACTGGTTACTGTCACTGATTTTTAAATAAGCGTAATAGTAGATCATGACCAAATCCAAACCATTCAATTCAAGCTCAATGTTACTGATGTTTTTCATAAGCTCCTCTCTCTTGGTTTTGGAAACAGTAGACATTTTGGTATACTCACAAGGTGCAGGTATCCTGACATATTTTTTGTTAGAGCGGGAACATGTACAACAGCAACACTGTAGATTGCAACAGGGGCTATAATGTGAGAACAATTAAAGAAGCTTCCCAGCACATTAAGAGTAGGCTTATACAAAGTAATTTGTGTAAATAAATTGATTGGGTAACATTCAGAGTTGGTGTAAATTTAATATAAAGAGGCACTCAAGTAAAGCCCATTCATAAGAGCAATGGGCTTTACTGAAGTGAGTGAAACAAGCAAGACCAGCCTCTTAGCTGAAACAACAATGTATTTATTTCACTATGGAGCATTTGAATTCTACTGATACTTGATTATATAATCAGCTGATCGAAATGCTTGTCTATCATCTGCCCAGCCATGTAGTCTGTGTCTAACTACACTTGCGATGGATATCAAAAATTCTCAGGAGTTTATAAACTCCAAATGTGATTTAATTAACAGGTTGCCAAGAATCATAAAGTTCTGTTTTAGCATTCTGACAGGTGAAATCATGTCAAATAAAAGAAAATGTGTATTTTACACATTTTACAACTCCACTAAGAAAATGTGTATTTTACAATGGATCATAATTTACCACCATGATTAAAAATAGGCATGACTTCTCACCATACATCACCCTGGAACAATTGCTCAAGACAGTGAGTGGTTCCAAATCTAGAAACTGTGCAATGACTCAAAGACATTCCTTGGCCTTTCAACAACATATTAAAAGAGGTGAATTGATTGTATTTCTCTAGTTATGCATAACTGCTTAATGACAAGTCATTACCCACAAAAATGAAGTATATTAATGACACTGATTTTTGAGTGCTTGTTAACACTAGAAAGTTATCCTAGATCGAAGCAGACTATTAATTGTAAGAACTATTTTTAAACAATGCTACCTGTGACTCTGCCTATTCCAGAAATCAATGTCACATTGCAAGGACATGAAACCACCTTCAGCTATTTCTGAATAACTCCATCAGTAAACAAGCCCTTTTAGCCTATCTTCTACTTTGACAGATTGTCCAAGAAAAAATTTGGTCAATAAAAACAAAATGTTCTTTTTAAAAGTTAAAAAAGTCACAGCCGACAAACACAATGTAACTTCTAAACAACTCCTTAGTTTCATGTCCTGTCTCTCTCCTCCTCCCACAGATCCAGCTTGCAAGATGCTGACCAGTAATGAGATACACCGCACATCCATCACACCCACTGTCTCAGGGGGAGGTGAGAGCACACAGGCTCTCCGGCAAGACGGTGTTCAAACTAAGGATATAAAACTCAGAGGAAGGCAGCGATATATATGACGAGAATTTATCATTCCTAATACAGCTCCTGGCTTCTACCTTGCCGTAAGTAGGCTGAAGAAATACTAAAACAGTGAACATCAAAAACACCCAGGTACAGATTGTTCCCTGGAAGGGAAGCAGTCAAACAGAAAGAGGTTTCACAGGAATATCTTACAACTGTTCCACAGCAGCTTGTGAGAAAGCTTGAAAGTTGTTGGAAGCAGCCTGGTGCTATTGCTCCCACAGGACCCAGAGTCATTATGGTGCCACTGGCCTGCTTCACTACCATGTGTTTTACACTTCCTAACTCTCATGGTGCCCCACAACATTAAATTTACACCAACTCTGAATGTTATTCCAATCAATTTATTTATATAAATTAATTTCTATAAGCCTACTCTTGATGTACTGGGAGGCTCCTTTAATTGTTCTTACATCATATTTCCTGCAACCTACAATGCTGCAGTTGTACATTTTTTCCCCTCCAACATAAAATATATCATGATATCCACACCTTATGAATATATCAAAATTTCTACTGTTTCCGAAAGCAAGTAGATTGCATGTTCTCAAACCCAGATGCAAATTTAAAAGGAAAAAGGGAATAAATATTGCAAAGAATATAAAAGCAAAAAAGGGATCATGATTGCAATTAGTGTACAATAAGAATTTACCCCACATTTTCCATTTATTTTAACTGTTTATATAAAAGTCCTAACTCTATAGCTTAGCATGAAGGAGACAAGACTAGCAGAGGGAAAGAGGCATTATATGAGATGATTTCTTTAAATTCAGAAGATTGGTTATCATATAAACATATTTATAAAAGAAGCATGGTCAAGATTACTGAGCTTGAATACATGAAGTGAGATATTCAGATTATGCAGCTTCAATGGCATAAGAAATTTTCAAGATAAGTTCCAAGGAAAACGTTGTCATTGGCCTCATTTAGCTTAGGAGAGAGCCAGAACTAAGATGTCATTGCCTTATTCAAGCCAAGGGAACTGAAATAAATGGGAACACCGAATGTGATTATGGTAGGCAGAATTTTAAAATAAAACTGAGTAATTCTTATTTTAAAGTATTTTTACTGAGTATTTTTATTTTAAATTAAAAACATAGTAGAAACTAAAAACTTGGGACCTTGAACCCACCTCAGTTTCTGTTTCTTTGAGTGACATGATTGAGTTGTAAACACAAAAACTAGTTTTACAATGTCTACCATTAAGACAACTGTATTTATTGTATAATAATATAAAAAGGTTGCTGCTGACTCGGGTTTTATTTCATGTACTTAAACGTAGCCCTGTGATATTTTGCAACTAGAAACATTGCGGTCATGCCAAAGCACAAAGGGGAACTAGAAAATGCAACCCATTAAAAAAACCAACAACCTGAAAGCAATTCATTCAGTAACTGGCAAAATGAAACGGCAAAGCAAACACACCACATCAATGGTGAAAATGCACAAAAATATTAAATATTAAATTGGCTTTTTTTTTAATGTTTTAATCATCTGAGGTATATAAGCAACACAGATAAGTTTTTTTTTAAGAATATATGACTTTAATTTTGTCCCTTTAATGATAAATTTACAATGAAAATGACATGTCCACCATAATTTTGAAATACAATGTAGTTACCACTGATTTCCTGCAAATGCCTTTGTGTTATATTTGCTTGAGGCAGAGGAGTGAATTTGACCAAAATAAATTCTTTTGTACATCCAACCTTGGGGGATTAATAGCAAAATGAAATATTGAAAATTAAATAAATGAAGATAAAAATTCTATGAAATAAACCTTCATTCTGTATCTCCTCTAACAAGATTCTCCTCAGCATACTGCCTAGTACACTACTCCTAAAAAAAAAACAAAAAAAAAGCAAACCAAAAAACAAAACCTAAAAAATTCAAGAAACAAGATCTGTTTATTGAGAATGAGGCAAAGGGATACAATTGGCATTGGCCTGATATTTTACCTCTTGTTGATTGGGATAGTAATTTTCCCAACATTGAATATCGATGTCAGTCCACCCCTAGAACTGTCATGCCATTTGTGTTGGGAAGAGCACACACAGCTAATATATGCATGGCACCTGTGCCAACTTCTGGAGCATTTGCTGATCCTTTGAGGTCCCCCTCCCCAAGGCTGTCAAAGATGCTTGTGTCTATTCCTCTGGTACTTGCCACAGACAGCTCAAGTGGAGATGGTTTTATTTAATTTGGAAGAGGAAGAGTTTGCTCCACCATCTCTCTGTGCTCCCACAATCTGTACTCAAGCATTAGTGGACAAATACATCAAATAAATATCAGATAAAAGCACCCAAAATATTATAATGTAAAGAAAGGATATATTTTAGGGTATGGTCAGAGAAGATATTCAAAGCCTCCATTGTTGCTTCTAGAAATGTCAGGACAATTCAGAAATGTCAGTTCCTTTATAGTTTCCAGATTGTAATTGAAGGATCATGTAGCTCTCTCGCTCTTTCTTTCTCTTTCTCTCTCTCTAAATAGGTCTATAAAGATCAGCTGGAAAGTGCAGACAGAATTGTTCACTGGTTAGCTTACTTAGAGCTACAGGGTATATATGTGCTTCGTTTTGTCTTACTGATCAACCTAGCTTACATTTTTAGCGCACACAAACAAAAATCAGGAAAAATAAAAAATTGATGAAAAACACGAACAACACAAATAAGGTTCCAATCGTGCAAATTTTGCTTCACTGGATAAAGCACTTCTTGACACAGTAATGTCCAGAATCCCCCTCCCCCAGAAAAATACAGGACTGAGACTGAAGCCATTCTTTTTTTTTCCTTTTTTTTTTCTTTTCTTTTCTTTTTTTTTTTTCTTTTTTCCTTAAGGCTATACAACACAAAGAAATAAAGCATGGAAAGAACATCTCATTGGGCTGAACACTCCATTCTTCTGGCTCCGGAGTGAGCCTTTGACAAAGTGATTCTGTGGTCCGAGTTATTTGTTTCATTGGGACAACAACAAGAGAAAGAAAAAGAGGAAAAAATGAAAGAGAGGAAAAAAATAAAAAGAATAAGAAAGTCAATGATCCCAACAATAAAATCCAAAATTGACTTTACAATCACAGGTACAAATTGCTCAGGTCGATAATTTCATTTCTCCTAAAGATCACTGTCGTCTAAAACTAATTAGAGGTGCAGGTTCCAAGGAATTGTCAATATTCAAAGCAAATGTTGGAGTTTAGAAGGTTATCATTCTTCTACCGTGACAGTCTGACGGGGTGACTGAAAATATTTTCATGTGCTGCCAAGTTCAGGGTGTCATTAACAATTGAATCCTTGCTCTGGCTCATGGATGCGTCTCCTATTTGGCCTTCTTTTATAGTGGAAAGACTAAGAAGCCGGAAAAGGTTGAATATTTCCACCCTCCCATGAGGTTACCCCTTTCCAGTTTGAGATGCACTTTGTCTTCTCTTTCCATGAGGAGCAAGACCCCGTTGCTGGCTGCTTCTCTGGTGACGTCCTGATCCCCTGCAAAAGCTGAAATCACTGGGTAGCCGTTTTGCATTAAACTTACCTAAAAAGTGCAAAGAGACAGAATCTGAGTTTTCTCAATACTCTCAATAATTTTTTTGCCCTGTGCACATCACCAAGTTTGTACAGTTAGAATCTAGGTTGAAGTTAGCCAAGGCAATAGGCAATGTGTGATTCCTGTCATTTATACAGACCCCTTTAACAATAACCCACAGTCTCATTCTTCAATTGCTGTTTTTGTAAATACGAGTCTAGAAATGAGCATTTGAAGAAAAAAAAGAAAAGGAAAGACAGCATCTTCTTTAGATTAGAACCCACCTGGATGGTTTGTCTGTTATAGACCTTGACCACGTGGAAACTGAAACTATATATCCCTTTTCTTGGTGCTACAAATATACTGGAAGTAAGATCAAAATGGTTGCCAATATTAACTAATACCTGGAATATAAACAAATAGAACAAAGAAAAGGAGACAGAGAAAGAGAGAAATCAGAGAAATCAGACTACACTTTAGAAAAGCACCAGTGAAAATCTGACATGAGCTCAATGACCAACATAAAGCGTAGTCAAAATGGCATTTGCAGCACAATTAAAAGTGCATGGCAGGGGAATGAAGTCAAGTTACAGAGGCATTTAAAAGGCATCAGTGTTAATAAAGCAATTTAGTTATGCAATAATGATCTCCAGAACCGGTTAGATGAAGTGCAAATGTCCACACCGTGCTGTCAATAAAGTCAAGGTGGCAGAATGGGGAGGGGGAGGAATGTGAAATGGAGGGAAGGAGGTAGGGGAAAAAAGGTAGGAAAAAATCCCAAAAGTCATTAGTTCATAATAAAAATGTATGTTTTTTAGCTAGCACTACTGAAATCAGAGCTGGCCTCGAGTTCAATAGGGGATAGAACTAAACTGCACTGCAGAGGGGCAAAGGAGGAGAGCGGATGCTCAGCAACAGCAACATCTGCCAGCTCGTGTCTCTCTGTCCCTCTGGGGGGCTGTGCCACTTGGCCCACACGCTCCTCAGGAGGCTGGGGTGGGCCTGTTCCTCCTTCTCGGCAATACCCTTAATTTGTCATATATTTCAATGTCTTCTGAAACCAAACCAAACCAGCAAACAAAAAACAAACAAAACAAACAAACAAAACCAAGCCAAATCAAAACAAAACAAAACAAAACAAACAGACAAACAAAAAAAAAAAAAAAAAAAAAAAAAAAAAAAAAAAAAAAAAAAAAAAAAAAAAAAAAAAAAAAAAAAAAAAAAAAAAAAAAAAAAAAAAAAAAAAACACGGGAAGATCTGGGCCCTTCAGCGGATGTGCAAAGCCTCGTTCGGAAGCGGCAGCCGCACCCTGCCGGTCCCTCCGATCTGACGGGGACCTGGCCTCGGCTCATCCGCTCACGCCTTGTCCAGGGTCCTGTGACGGGCAGCAGGATTTGGCTCAAAAGGCACGGGCGGCGGGAAGAGAAGAATCTGCGGGTCGGTGGCGATGCCGTCCGGCGAGCGGGTGTGCCCGAGCCGGCTGCTCCGCCGTACCCTAGGCGGGGCACACCCGTCACGCTCAGTTTGTGGTCTAAAACTCTGCTTTAATGAAGAAAAATACAAAGCAGGAGAAAACAAAAACACCATAGCCCCACACCTCCTAAATCCCAAGCCTTTCTTCCCAAACAGCCAAAGTCTCTAGTTTTTAAAAAAAAGAAACAACAACAACAAAAAACAAACAAACAAAAAAAAAAATCCCCAAAAAACACATTATTGTGAGAGCACCGAGAGAATGCCTTCAAACTCCTAGGAACTGCACATTGCAGAGTAAAGCATCTAAAATATGCTACATATTTATCAAGTTGGAGTTTTGATTTTTTGTTGTTTTGGTTTTTTTCCCTACTGATCTGATTTTATGAGATCCTGTATGTGACGAATAGCTGTGTAAACTCATTAGGAGGGACAGGTAGACAGATGAATGAGACCCAGACAGGTAAAAAACACAAACAATCCAAAAACCAACCAACCAAACAAGCCCAGAGAAAACTGTCTGGTATGCTAATTTTGGCTGACTCTGCAATACTACTTCAGGAGTCAAAAGCGGTAGGAAAAAAAAGGAAATTTCACCGCAAAAATAAGTTGTGTGGACGGGATATGGTCTCCAGGAGGCAAGCGGTGCGACGAGGCAGGGGCAGGACAAGCAGGCCGGGCTGTTCGCTGCTCTGCCCGGCGTATGCCGTGCGGGATAACACCATTCCGATACAGCCCACCGGGGACACCGTTTGCCTCGTCTGATAACGCGGGAAACACCCGGTTCTTCCTCATCCCTCCCTCCCTCCGTGAGATGCTGTAACATTGCCAAATGCGCTCCGAACAGGCAGATCCGGCAACTCCTCAGCGGTAAATCTGAATTTACACCGAAGGAGGGATGCGCACCCTTCCCCCGGGTCGTCCCTGCCTAGCCGTGGCAATCCTTGGCTGCAAGGCGCCCCCGCATGCGTCCGAGGCACAGAATCTCACGTTAAAGCCCTTTCCATACTAGCGATTGTGACCGGACAAGAAGCCAGCGTGTTTCCCACCCGGTACTACCCTGGAAAAGGCTCGCAGCCACCTAAAAGAACTTTCCAAATTCTTTCTGGGGAGTTGAGACGTAGAGATGCTATTGACCGGGTGGATCGGGAGTAAAAGATGGAACGGGAACCAGAAGGACAATACGCGTGCAGCCAGAGGGAGGCAGGGGCGGGGGATGCCTGCGCAGGGGCCGGCCGGTGCGGGGACAGGGGTAGCGAAGGAGAAGCAGGCGGTGGCTGACCTGGTCGAAGTAGATGGTCATGGTGCGGTTGCTCATCTCGGAGGGCTCGTGGTTGGTGCTGCGGGTGGCCGAGAAGGCCACCTTGGCGCTGCCCGAGCGCACCGAGATCCCCAGGGACGAGGTGATGGCGCCGTCGGCCGAGGGGCTGGAGTCGCAGACCACCAGGCACTTCCCCTCCAGGACAATGGGCTCCGTGTCGTTCTGCGCCCGCACCGGGCACCCGGCGGGCAGCAGCAGCAGCAGCAGCGGTAGCGCCGCCGCCAGGCAGCAGGAGC
>VZTI01001385.1:34713-172854 GCA_013397865.1 Struthidea cinerea | reverse complement strand
AATATGTTATTAATATAATATAATATACAAGAAATATTCAGACTGTGTATCAGTCACCAATGTGTTCAACACTTACCCCCAGTTTTCAAGGTTTGGTGCATCCTCAGAACAAACAATTTACAATGATGTGGAGCAGCTCTGCTATTCTCTGGATTCCTTCTTCGCAGAGCTTTTAAGTAGATAAATGATGACAGCAACCCAGTGTGCCTTCCAAAGTCTGCACATTTTTTGTCTAAAAAAGAAAAGACATTTGTGAGAAATGTTTACCACAACAACAGCCAGGCATGGGGCTTGTCAAGCACAAATAATTACTTTTTCTTTTATATGTAGCACTCAACATTGCTTGTGTGTCTAGGTTTTGGACACTTTTCACTCATAAAAACTCACAACTTGACCTTATAAATAAAACCCCCATATTTTAAAAAATGTAGCTCCTAGGTAACAGAATTAAAGACTTTTTTTATTCTCTTTCACCTGCAAAAATGTATATGGCCACCCAATATCCCCTTTCTGAGCCTCCCAACTGAGTTCAGAGACTGAAGAGTTTACATGAAATTTATAATGAAAACATTGCTATAAACACGGCACGATTGCAAGTTTCATTAGAGGAGATCCCTTAGGGCTCATAGCCAATACATATAAACTTCAAAGAAGTTAATATATGTTAGATATACCTATATACATCTGTCTATCTTATCTTACAGATATTACCTATCTCATTATATATATATATATTTTTTTTTTATATAAAGGAGAATTTCCCTTAGACTCATGCTGTACTTGATCACACTGTATTTGACATCTGTAATAAAATTTGGGTNTATATATATATATATATATTAGATACTATAGGTGTATATATTAGGTACATACAAATATGTGTTAGTCATGTGTGACAGTTGGGAAGAACTGATGGTGCTAAACTATATTTTTGTATTGGTTTTCTTGCTGCAGGTGAGATGTTGCTATACAATGTCACACAAATGTGAAATTCAAGGGATGCAGACTGTTTATTTTCAGAAGAGAAAATCTTGAAACAGGACTTTGAAATACAACAAAGAAATGCCACAGCCTTCAACTGCTTTACTTAGTTCATTGCTTCACTAGTTCATTCACCTAGATTTCAAAGAAGGCCTTCCAGTTCTAATTGGAAAACAAAGTTATACTGAATCACGTTTTTAATGATGCATGATAAATTGTATTAGCAGAGAAGGCTTTGACATTTCTGAAAACAATAAAAAAAAATAAAAATACATGGCATAGATAGAAGATCACATTATTAATCATTTCATTTAGTTAGTTCTGAGTTTAGCATTTCAGGATGCAAATCAGGTTTGAAAGCCATACTGTAGAAGACAGTCTCATTAATGACATACATGGAAGGAAATCTATGACTCTATCATCCATATATTTTTTTATTGCTTCTTCTTTTTTTATTCTGCTTTAAAGACTCATCCTTTTATTTTGAGAAAGCAACTGCTCTGCAAACAGGCTTCTGTACATTGTTCCAAGTTGCACACTCACAAAGTAGGAATACAAAAAAATCTACTTGATGTAGAAATCTTAGCCACTATACAGAGCTGTAGCCATCCTGGCAGGGAGCAAAACCAGTCAATTTCAGTCCTTTTAAAATTAATTTTTCTTCTGAAATAAATATATCTGTGTTGCAACCAAGAGACTCTAGCTTTAGAGATTTGAAACAGATGTATTTGGTCACTTTTATATGCTAATTCCAACTCAGCACATGGCTGCTGAGAGCTCTGATGACATTTGAGAGACCCAAAAGATTTGAGTCTTAGTTTCCCTCAGTGAAACTAATGAAGAAGATCTCTGGTTGTTGTTAACTCACTCGTGTATTTCTTCCAGGTTTTATTTGTGTTAGTTTTTTTCACTTTTCCTCCATCAGATCTCATAATTTGCACCAATAATTAAACTAATATATTGCTGAGATTTTTTGTCCTACATTTTTGTTGTGGATCTGTCTGTGGATCTGTCTATAGAACTTCCTTTATTTGAAATGGGAAAGACTGGAGTTCCTCATCCAAAGAACACCTAAAATCTGATCCCAACATACGAAAATGGTATTTCATCTAAGGTGGGTGTAGAGAAAATCCCAAGTAGTCCATGGCTGTTGAAATGTTGTCTAGGATGCAGGAAGATTTACATCCATCTAAGGAGGTCATATCCTTGATCTGAGTTCCAGACACCTCATTCAGTCTCAGCTCTCTGCTGCTGTAGGTTTCAGCTCCACCACTTACGACAAAATTTCACACCACTTTAGCTTTCTCAGGTCTGTGGAGACTTCTGTTCTTGCCTCATTTGAAACAGTTCTGAATAGCAATCTTTGTCTCCTTTGAAAGGGCCAGGAAACTTATAGCCACTGCACATCCTGTCACTATGCATCAGTACAGCATTAGGTTCTTCTCTTCCAAAATCTAAGGCTTTTATCAAAAAGAAGGTTTTAGCTGCTGCAACTGCAGTTATAGCCTCACAAACCAGGGCAATGCATGCATTGGCAGCTCTCCAGTACTTTTAAACAATTGCATTATGAGGTATGACCAATCCCATTCATCTCAGCGGCTGCTAAATTGGGTGTCCCTGAAAACACTTGTGACATGTCACTTCTTCTTTCAGTCCTCACCAAAGCAAGTAGGAAAGGAGATGAAACATTATCTGTTCAATACTTGCACAATCTACTCTGAAGGAAAGCTCATTTGGGCTGGATAAGGGCATCTGGGAACACCAGTATTTGTCTCTCCTTACAATCAGGAACTCAGAGCCAGAATCCAGTTAATGTCTTAAATTCTCAAGGGAACAGAGAGGGGAAGCCACTGAGACAAAGCTGACATATTCAAAGCTAAAGACCTCGAGAGCCAAGCCCAGGGGCCTGGAGAGGGTATGACAGAGAGTATCTGGAATAGTTAGCAGTTTTCCTTTTAACAGCTTCATTGGAAGAACTGAAAATTAATTTTCTGTGCCGAGATGAACTTTGGGCATATATTACTGTTTAGACATACCCTGTTCTCCTAGGAAGTATCGCAACAGGTGAGAGATATGTTTATGCAACGTAAGTTTGTTGAACTGTTTTGAAGGATCTTTACATATGTTTGTACCATACCTCTGGGAAACCACGTACACCTCTGATCACATAATTTGATTTAGCTGGAACTCTCAGGGTAGTAGGCACAGGTAATCTTTCACTGTAAAGCCTCATATGGCCTGACTCACACCTGTCCCAAACACTGAACACCCGATATACTCTATTGCATGTGACTGAATAGAAAAATATGTGAAGAATATGTGCCTGAAGGCACAGGCAAAAAGAGATGACACTGAAGCAGTCATTCCCATCACCTTGTATTCTTCCTTCCAGGGAATAGTTGAAACATTCAGTATAGAACGAAACTGTACTAAATTTCAGACATTTACATTAGGGACTTTGAGGCAGACATTGCATTTCCAATTCTAATACTGCGGCCTTCACAAGGGATTTCACATCTGAAGCTTTTTCATTGCATCAGACTGAATGACACTAAATCCAATTTAACATAAATGATGAAGCAGAGTTCTGATACACCTTTGCCAAATGTAAAGAATAATATGTGTTGTAAAAAAAAAATAAAATTCACATTGCAAATAATTCCTTTACATAGTAATTTTTATATATATATTATATACGCTATATATATTAGAGGAATTAATGTGCAGAAAGCCTGAACTGAAAGTCTCAGGCCTACAAGGACTTAGCCTGTATTTTACTCGAGGCATGTGAGTAGTCCTGCTGTGCTTTGCTTTTTATGTACGTAAACCTTTGTAGGCATGGAGCCACAGCACAGGGGGCCAAAACTACCAAAAGCATTTCATAGCATTTCTTTTCATGACTTTGTGCTTGTGATTCTCTCGAATCAGTATCATTATTACTTTTTTGTGTTTTGTCATTGTGGTGACACAAAGGATTTTAGTGCAGCTCTGTAGAGACTGTTGTGCCATGGACGCAGGTTTCAGTGTCAGTTCTGTTCCGTTAAAAGGCAGAAACAGATTCCGGAGGTGGGATTTGCAATGGCCACAAGGCATCTGGCATCTCTGTAACTGTCCCTTCCCAAGACCAAGAAAAATTCTGCGATAAATTTTACAGCTCTGATTAAACGTTGCATGTGCCAATGACAGATGTGTTTAAGCTACTTATCTTTTTAAGCTACAGTGCTTTTATCTGTGTAGAACTTTCCACCAAAAGGGGATAGGGGCAATGAATTTAAGCTGAAAAAGGGCAGGTTTAGGTTAGATATAAGGAAGAAATTCTTTACTGTGAGGATGCTGAGGCACTGGAACAGGTTGCTCAGAGAAGCTGTGGATGCCCCATCCCTGCGAAAGTGTTCAAGGCCAGTTTGGGCAAGGCTCTGACTACACCGGTATAGTGAAAGGGGTCCCTGTCTATGGAAGGGGGTCTGGAATTAGGTGGTCTTTAAAGTCCCTTCCAATCCAAACCATTCTGTGATCCTTCGATTCTATGACAATGGGCAGGGTTTCTCATGGAAGAGAACTGATAACAATGTACCTATCTAAGGGAGTGTCTCTCTATGCACTGTCTGTACATACGGAACAGATATTTAAATAATTATTTTCTCTCAGGCTTTCTTTTTTTCTGTTTCCTAACGTCTTGATGATATTTTATAGTTTACAACATATAGGACTTAACATTGAATTTAAGGCTGCACCAGCACTATCTCCAGGCCAAGTTTAAGCCCATGCTTATATCAAAATGCTTCACATCCACACCGTCTAGTTACTAGTATTTAAGGACTTGGCTGCACACTAGTGGTTAGGCCTAGAAACACACTAGTCAGAGCAAAGTCAGCTGGTTGTGCTGGGCACTGGAAGATGGTACTGCCAAACTGGTGAGTCACAGCTGGGAGTCAGGGATTTCACCTCCTAAGATCAATCTTGAGAAAACAAGAACTCAACAAACTATGTGCTCCAAAAAGCAATATGTACGTAATTGATTCCTATCACCTTAAACTGTCCGAAAGCAAACTGAAACATCAGAATAAGCCAAGGTAATGCATCTCTGTCAATCTTTTTAAGGAAATAATTCTTGATCTGCCAGAAATTATGAACTCACTCGAATAATCAGTTCAGTTGACGGCTTTGGGCTTAGTGTAACTTACTTAAGAACAAACAGTAAATGCTATAAATAACATGTAAACATTACTTCCCAGTGATATTTGGGCTGAAGAAAAACTCCTCTATTTCCTCCCATTATTTTTTTCCCCACATATGGGCTAGAATTATATGGAAATTCATACAAATGAACATTGATTTTCAAATATGAAAATACTGTGTCCATTTTTGCACTGTTTCCACCTGAAACACAATTGCTGCCAGTCATATCTCCTCTCCAACTGCTTCATTCTGACAGTTTGCATCATCCTGCATTTATAGATTTTCCCCAGCTATAATCAGGTGAATGACCTCAGAACAGCATAAATGTTCTTTGCTAGTTTCCCATGGCTTCTCCCAGGGAAAAAAAAAAAAAAAAGCAAGGTAAATTATATTGTTATGCTCTCATTTTATAAAAGTAAGCCGAGAAACACACAGTTGAATTCCAATTCAACCAGAAGCCTAAACAAAGTCTTTCTGACTCATGATGACACCTTCAATCAATATTTTCCTAAGCAATCAACATAAAATGTGAACTGGATAACTGCAGTGTCGGTGTGCAAGAAGCAGGCTTCCTGAAGAGGAGCAACAGGCTTGTGTCAAAAGGCATGCAAAGATGAAAAGAATATGGCCTAAGTTCAAATTCAGTTCATCAGTTCATCACATGCTGAACATCAAGCAACCCAGCAGACTGAAAAAAGCTTAAAAGCTGACTGAGTGGAGCTGGGCTGCTCAAACTTGATTTTCTTCATACACTCTTGGACATATTTTGGAGCTCCTTGGGGTCCTCGGGCCATAGCTTATATTCATCCACCCATCCATCCTATAGCTGGCACCACTACAAACCTTAAACCATGAGGACTGAATTGTCACACTCTGCAACTGACCCCATATGAAAGAGACCCCCCTTCCTATGTGTGCTCACACACGCTGTTCTTGAGTAAAAGTAACATGCTCTCTAATCTCTTTTCACTGCATCATCCTACAAATATAACAAGACTACTGGGAAAAATATAGTTCGCTGGGGTTGCAGAGTCAGGCTTGGTGTTTGGAGCAGCAGAATATTTGCATATAATTTTTCAGCGAAGAGTTTCTGGGAGTGCACTGGTTTTCAGCATTTCTACATTTTTTTTACAGTAAAAAGGCCATCCATCTTATACAATGGGAAATAAAAAATACTTGAAGAAACCCTGGAAGATTTCTTGATTTTTTTTTCATTTATTCATCTGTTTTACTCTTATAATTTTACTGTTTCTCATTCCATTTATAATGCACTATATATCTAACCAAAGTGGAGCATTGCTACATCTGTCTTACAAGCAGCCTGTGACACAGGATAAAATTCATCTTCCTGGTTCCCTGAATCTGGATACAGCTAATGCTCCACACAGCTAACAGATCTCTTTTGCGAGATCCATGCTCCTATGCAGAAAAAAATCATTAGGCAGATAATTATGACAGCTTTGAAACTGCTGGAAACTTCATGACTGTCCTAGTTATGAAGGTTATGAATATTCCAGTGGTGTATTATGGAGGCTTAACCACCTTATCAGTGGGACAAAATTCCATAGCATGATACTGATATTTGTGTTTGAGTTTTAAGATAATGAAGATCAAGTTCTGTGCAGAAAACCACTACATTAGGCTTTTGAAACAAATTGCTGTAGGTGACAATATTTACCTTCAGACCCTCCACAAAGCAAAACTTCTTACAAATTTTTCAGTACCTTTCAAGTGGACAGAACATGAAAATCTCACTCTTTCAGCTTTTCAAGTAATTTAGAATCTAGAATATACTGAATGCTGAAGGGAAGAGGCTGTGTTGAAAAAAACCCAACAAACAGAAAAACATAACAAATATGTTTGGGTCATGCAGAAGTCTAGAAATAGAGTCTTCTGAAAGCTGGTTGTGCACTGAATCATCACTCCTTCAGTAGTTCACATTTTTTGTGTTGTCAGAAAGAATGTTGACTCATAAGGATATAGACAATTTATACAAATGTTAAACACACCTTTTTATGCAATCACTTGAAATTTTCTCTCGGAATGAAACTGAATTTCGGAACTTTTTAGAGCTTTTTATGCCATTAAAATAAGGTTTCCAAAGAGGACACGTCTATAATCCTTTTCTAGGTCAAAACCTATTAAACTTAGCTTTCTCTTTCAGAAAATTTGTCAAATTTGTCAAATTTACTGAAGGCAGAAGCATATTTCACTCCATATAAACCAGTCTAGCTGTGGATTGCACTGAAATCTCTAGTCCTCCTTTGGAGCTGGCCAGTTTCACATGCATGATGAAAAAACCATGTAACACAAGGAAAATTAATTGAATAATTCATACCTAAATTCAAGCCCTGCTCAGAGTAGTAACGGCATCCCTCACGGTAATTGTAACATTTCAAAAAATGAAACACTCCAGTGGTTTGGAATAGAAATTGGAAGCTGGAATTCTTTCTTACTTAGAAAATTAGTTAGATCCTTAGATCTAACTAATCCTTAGAAATTTCCCTCAATCACCACACATTGTTACATATCTAATCATTAATTTTGAGACTCATGATGGGTGTCTAAAAAAATTAAAGCTAATCAAAGTGCAAGCACGAATTTCTAATATGTAAATCTTACACTGGTCCACTGTGGCTCTCTTTAGGATTTCTTTCACAAGTGACTAGTTACAAGTGACACAGAGCTTTTCTTGCTTCAGAGCACATAACCTTAGTACTGTCATTCTCCCAAGACCTAATGGGTATTTCAGAGAAATGGATGACTGGATATTTCAAGAGAGTGATCACGAGGTTTCAACCAGTTCTGAGGATTATTGTTATCTTGGGGTTTGGACTAGATGACTGTAAAGGTCCCTTCCAGCCCAAACCATTCTGTGATTCTATGATCTTCAGACTCAGAGATGACTCATGTACAAAGGCATCATTCTCACTTCTTGGTCTCCAGTTAGATTGTCTTAAGTAGTTTTCAGGCTGAAGTCAGCCATCTTAAATTAGCTTTCTCCATCTCTTTCCTGTGTAAGGAAGATACCTTTTTCCTCTGCAGAACCTATTTTCCTAAAAACACAGATCACATGAAGCAGAAAAGTATGGCCCTTTTCAGAGGAAATGTTTACAATAAAGGACAATTCCAAAGCATTAACTACTCAAATGCATTTCTGCAGATAAATTGAGTTAAAGATAAAAGAAATTTTTCTCTTAAAATTAGATACTTTACATGAATAACCACATTGCCAAGAAATGCCTTTTTCATTCCATAATATAATTTTATATGTGCGTACACAGTAAGTAGCTGGAATATCTGGGGTTCTCAAAAACCAAAAGTGAAAAAAGAGAAAGCAAAATGAACACTTATGATGACGACTTGCTGAAATTTAGTACAGAAGTGATGTTGTGGAAACTAAATAAGATACAGATAACAAACTATTTTTTTACAGATACATGCAGAGTTTTGCAGTTCTTAATACTGTGGATTGTGTCTGTATTTGGTTTTGGTTAGTCTATACTTCTTGTATAGGTGTGAGAGGATGGTAGTCATGCAAAAGTGAGTGTATTTGCTGTTAACAATTCTCTCAGCTTTTTTAAGGAGAATAGAATGGTAATGGAATTTCAAATAAGGTAAGAAAAAGACAATTTTTTTCCAAATTCTGGGTAAGGTATGTTTTCTTGCATTGCATTTACTCCTTTTCTTTTATAAAACTACATTCTATCCTCAGCGTATGCTGGCCTTGGTATCAAGAGATGTTGCTTTCTGAACAAAAAGACCTGGTAACCCTAAATTAAGAGGTGAATTGAATGCTTGTGAAAGTACCATCTGCCAGCCTAAGAGCTGGAAGGATTATTCCTCTGTATATAATTCTACCAAGATTCAAGTACCAGCAGCATTTCCTGCAAATGTCTTACAGTGAAGTCACTAGCCTGGCTTGAAGAGGTCCCAACTCCAGGGATCAAACCAGGTTACTAAGATCTGAATTTGGACACACTGGTCCCAAGCAAATGAGGAACTAGGCCACTGAAATTAATCAAGTTAAACAATGGAAATGGAAATAAAGTAAGGTACTTATGTGTATCTATTTTAACCTTGCCATACGAAAGATCAGAGTACTTGTGCTGAAGTGGATTAAGCTGTGGTGTTTTCCTTTTAATGAATAAACAACAACTGGTTTTACAAGAATAGCATTTTTTTATTTGAAGAAATAGAGTAACAGTCAAACTCAAAAGTGTAAATTAGCTACACATTCTCATCTTGATCAACTTCTTATCTGAAATCAATATCAATGATAAGCATTAGCAGTTGTACTACAAGAACATGAAAAAAAATCTTTTATTAAAAACCCAAATTTCTGCTTAGGTTATGTGCTGAAGCTTCTCAAAACACAGGACAGACTATCCATGATTGACATATCCATTGCAAACTTCGAAAAGCATGTTTAACTTTCAAATTTTTATTTTGCCTGGTCAGACTTAAGTTCTTCAGATCTCTGAATGACTATTTATAAATTTAAACAATTTTTAATAATTTTAGCCCAAAGTAATATTACATTTCTTTCACAAATATGTAATTAATATTTTAATACTCCCTTCCCCATAGCTTCTGATTACCTAGAAAATGCTTAGGTAGTCAACAAATAGTTTGAATGTAGAGTTTGAGGCAAGGGTCTCGTAGGATTATGAGTCAGAGGTTAATTTGTCTTTTTTTCTCTTTTGTGACATCACATATTCTGCCAAATTTGCCAACAATAATACAGACATCCATGGAAACAAACCACTGTTCTAATCTCCTATTTGGAGCTCGGATACCTTACATTTGCTCCAAGCCTCCTAAAAACCAAGCCCATCTTGGACTTTGGGAGAACAAAGTGTCTCAAGTAGTATACCAAAGTACAATTTGGGTTTTCTCTGTTCTTTGCATGTGTTTTGTTTTTCTTTTTCCACTGGAGAGTGTACTTATAAAAATTAAACTCTAGAATTCTCATTTAGGCTCAAATAAACTTGGCACAGGTTTAAAATTTTAATAAAGTATGTAGGGGCCTTTCCTTTCTCAGCCCCTTAAGACCAGTGAGTGAACAGTTGAAATTTCCTCCTATATAGTGAACAGTTTTTTGAAAGAACTAATGAAGAGCTTCTTAATAAAAGTATTTATACAAGGTATGTGAGTCTGTCTCCCCACATATGGTGAGGAGGAATATCGAGGTATATGTCTTTAACAGTTTAATTTGGAAAGAAGGCTAGGCAGTACATTATGTCTTCTGTATAGAAGTGGCTTATGTCATATAAATGGCTGTTAAAAATTAAGAAGTTATTTAAGTTTCTAGTACAGCTTAAGCAAATTCCTCACTATAATTAGGAAGTTAGAAGAAATCTTTCCAGAGAAAGACAGGAACATATAGCGACTCCTTTGATGATAATTACACTTAAAACATTCTTCTTAAGAATTGTGCTCGTAATAAAGATGATTCTCAGAACTAGAAACTTTCTTTCTATGGGAGTTAATAACATTGGAACTTCCTCACAATATAATTCCAAATCTCATTAGACTACTAATTAAAAGTCCTTCAGAAGATGACCAGGAAAAAAAAAAGAGAAAAAATCCAACAGTCTAGAACACAAACTAGAAACACGTTTTGAGATTTCCTGTACTCAGGAGCAGAAGCAATTAGATACCTATTGCATATTTATTAAGGGTGTCTCACCAGCTACAAAACCAACACGTCACAACCTGCATCAATGAAAGGCGGATTGAAAGCACGTCCAGTCAAACTCTAAATGCTTGTGTGGTGCAGCTTCAGTGAGACTCTGGAGTACACCGGCAGTGGCGGGTTAATGTGATTTGGTGGCTTAGCTGACTTGGTCTGGCTGTGGCTACACACCCTCTGTATGTTCCTCACAAGGGAATCTTGAGGAACAAGATGCTCACGTTGAGACCTACACAAAAAAATGAGAATATTTACTTGGGCATGAGTATGAGAAAAACCTGCAAAAACATTGATTGCAGTGGAAATTGTAGCCATTCTGATGTAGACAGTCATATATTCTTCTTTCAGTTTCTGCAGCACTTCTGTCTCTGACACTTAGCTTTGTTTCTAAACATCCCTCCACCCCAACCAAGTACATAACACCATATGGCTTCAATTCAACTATGCCAGTATTTTGTAAAGATAGTACAAAGGAAATGTCATGAAAATAGTTTTGTCATTCTCTAAATGGATGCTTAAATCCTTTTATTATTGAAGAAGTAGCAACTCCCCATCTTACAGTGTTTTTACTGTTTAAATTTCAAATTCTAGAGATGACACTTCCTGTTGGAACCCTGAATTCTGACAATTTCATTCTTTCTACTCTAACAAGCAATGATCCTCAAAAGCACACTCCATTTGATCTTAGGCCTTGGGAAAAACTTCCCAGATTGTATGATAGTGCTGAGATTGTTGCTGTGTAAATAAAGTTATGTCACTGGGTGGAATATGTAGAGATATAGAATTTAGGTTTATGGAATACAGTAGTATGTATACGTGGCAAGATGGAGGATTTTGGGTGTGGATTTGTACTTCTTTCTTCTTCACCAACCTGAGTTTTCTGGTATTGGTTCAAGAAATCCGCACTGCGGGTCAGGTATAGATATTCATTGGATTTTAAGTAAAAATATGTTACTTTGCAATCTGTAATTGGGTAGATTAGAGTATAAAAGACCTTGAAAGTAGAACTCAGGGCCCACATTCTGCCATTTTTCCACCTTGTTAACTTGGAAAGCAGTCTCTGTGCAGCTGTGTTATAGATAAGAAATAATAAACATAAGTCCGAAGGGAACTTCACGTCTCCTGCTTTCTAATTCAAACTCTGAGTAAAATGAATTCACGAAAAAACAAAAATTAAAGAAGAACAAAGCGAAAACCAAGAACTTCCTTGTCAATAGACAGAAATAGTTGCATTTATCTGAACTTGAGATTTCTAATTTTTACCAATTTATCTGTTTTAAGATAAGATCATCAGGAGCTTAAGATTTTTCTTTGTTTTGAAACTCATTTAGTTATTTAAACAGTGTGTAAAAAGTTACTGTAAAGTCCTAAAAAATTGAGTACACTTACAATGAAAACTCTTGAGCTATTGATAACATTATCAAGGAGAATTGACTTCTAATTCTGCAAATACACTTTATCTTTGGATTTGTGGATGGAGAGCTTCACCATGATGATTTCAAAGATGTTATCATTGTCCAAACTCTCTAACAGAAGAATATAGAAAAGGTATTCTGACTGAGATGACCATTATTCTTTGCTTGTATCCTTAATTTTTTCCCCTCAGATTTCCTTTTCTTTAATTTATAATTTAATTATGACACTTCATAATTGGAATATTGTGATTGATTTTTAATTTGAATGTTCTTTGTAGAGCAAATACATGTGCAAAACCAGAAATCTCAAGAGGCGTTAAGAGAAGAGACAATGAGAATTGGTCTACTATTTACTGTGCTCTAGATTTGTACAAGTTAGTTATTTCTGAAATAAATTTATGTAGTATTCAGTAATAGAAAACACCCCTTCCTTTTGTAGAAATGATCCTTTGAAGCTAACTGAAGTGTAGTTTGTACATTAAGGAAGTTATTTTGAGGGAGGAAATTTCATTAAATTCCAGATCAGTAAGAATTCAGGGACAGCAGCTCTAATTTAACAAATATATTTGACTTTTCTGGGGATAATAAAGTGAGAAAGGGAGGTAGTTGGCATTATTTTGTTTAGACTTCTAAAGCACATTTTACATGGCATGACAGATAAAAGCAATTTTGAAAATAAAGTCTGCTTGAGTTATAGAAGGACTAACAAAGTGAATTGGAATGTGGCTAGAGGAAAAAAGCAAAGATCTATGATTTAAGCAGTAAACCTGGGCTAAAAGATAGTAATTTGTTCAGTTCATTACACCATATTTGTTAATGTTTGCTGTGCAGCTCCCGACTTTTCTAGCAGTAAACTATAGGTGTGTGTAAGTTATATTAATTTGTTTTTAATTCCCACAAACCGTATGTAGTTATACATTAGCAACCTAATTCTAGAGCCTGGTGAACCTGGGTAATCAAATTCAAATAAGCTAATTAGGTGTTGAGTGTCAATTTATTTGATCTCCTTTACAAATTCTTACTTTAATGCATTTCCATAATATTGATGAAGAAAATAATCATAATATTTTACCTTCTCACTGCTCATTTTTATCTGCTTGTGTTAAAATTGTGTTAATAATTGTGTAATAAAAATTGTTAAATCCTTTCCTGCTGCTAGTCACTGTTTCAGTTTAAAGCTGTACAATCTACTTGTGTTGTATGAGTGTTGAACAAATTAGTCTATACAAATCCGTGTTTTACATGTCCAGAAAAAATGTACCTTTTTGTAAGTAAGAAGGAGGCTGGAACAGAAGCTGCAGAAAAATCCCTTTTCTTTAATAAAATCCTACTTCAGCAGAGCTCTTCCATTGTTTTTAAATATACATACAGCCTAGTTAAACATATTCCTAATTTTGCTCTGTTGACAAATTGGTTCCAGACTGCCTTCCTTGAAGGAAGACTGTGGCTGATTCTTTACTTGGCTAAACTAATTTAGAGCATAAAGGATTTCAGCCCCAAACCAAACCAATGCACTGTAGGAACAGAGGGAATGAAAATGAGGTTATATTGGATGTTGGCTCTTTGTGCTAACAGTGCATCTTCAGATAGGTAAATAGTAGTAGTTACAAGGAGAAATGTAGTCAAAAGTTCAAGCCAGGTGCTTTCTTCCTCAGTCATATAATCATAAAATATCTTGAGCTGGAAGGGGCCCATAAGGATCATTATGTCTGTTTCCTGTTTATTACATATTGTAATAAGCATGGCATTTCAAATATCTTTTGCAACAGCATGATTAGACAACGCTGGGAATTATTTGGGAAAAAAATGTTATTTAAAAGAAAAGTGTACATATTAAGTGACTGTTTAATTCAGGTTTAGAGTATTGACTGAGAACCAAGTGCTTATGATGGATAGTCCAAGGACACTCTGAGTAAACATAAAGCACTGTAACTCAGCATGACTTCTTTGGCTTCTTCATTACTAAGTCTGGAGGACTTGGCATTATACAGTTCTACAACAGGAACATCAGATTTTAGATCTATTAACAGCAAGTAAATTATTTATCAACTTACAGGATATCAGGAGTTATTTGGCAGTTGGCAGGCATCAATGAGCCACAGATTAAGAGAACACTGCTGTTGTGTAAAATATCTTCTGAGCAATCTATTTCAGACCAGAATTTTTTAATAGATACCCTTATTTTAATTTTTACTCAGGACATAAAAGACCCTTAAGGTGCTTTTCTCACTTGCTATTGCTCTGTCTATAGGCATAACACCATGTTTTAAGGTGACTGAAAGACTGATTATGTTGGCAGTTGTTTCTGAAAGCAACATTACATACAGCTGCTTAGCAGAGGAAGGGATTTGCACTGTATGTGAAAATCAGCAACAAAACATGGGCACATTCTGGAACAGTTTTGTGATCTTACAATGGGAGAAAAAGTGGCAATAATAGAAAGACAGAGTTGAAGATAGAAAGAGCCCATTTCTTCAGAATGATCTCATTGGGAAGCACATCCTGTGCTGCATCAAAAGCAGCGTGGCCAGCAGGACAAGGGAGGTGATTCTGCTGAGCCCTTCTCACCTGAAGAAGCACCACATCCAGCTCTGGGGTCCTCAGCACAAGAAAGACATGGGCCTGTTGGAGCAGGTTCAGAGTAGGGCACAGAAATGACCAAAGGGCTGGAGCACCTCTTCTACGGAGGCAGTCTGAGATAGTTTGGGTTGTTCAGCCTCTAGGAGAGAAGGTTGTGGGGAGACCTCCTTTGTGGCCTTCCAGTTCTTAAAGGGGGCTCATAAAAACAGGGAGAGCAACTTTTTATAGGGGCAGATTTGTACAGGACAAGGGATAATGGCTTTTAAGTGAAAAAGGGTAAGTTTAGATCATATACAGAAGTAAATTCTTTACTGTGAGGGAGATGAGGCATTGGAACAAGTTGCCCAGAGAAGCTGTCGATGCCCCATCCCTGGAAACACTCAAATTCAGATTGGATGGGGATCGAGCGGATCTAGTGTTTGGCATCCCTGTTCATCATGGGGGCTTTGAACTAGGTGAACTTCAAGGTCCTTCCCAACCCTGGCCATTCTATGACTCTCACTGGGGGGACCAGTCTCATCCCAGAGGAGTGGCTTGTTTCCCAAAGGGCTTGTTCTGGGAAAAATTTAGCAGATAAACAATTTTCTTCTGCTAAAAGATTTTCCTGTTGTCCCATTTCTTATACTCTGCACTTTTACTCCATATCATGCAACTGTGAACAAAATAGCATTTTGTTGCCTTCTCTAGTTGCAGCTGCTTCTCTGTAGAATAACTGAAAACACTGAAGCTTTTGCAGCTTCTGCTGCTTTCTGAAATGCCTTGAACTTTCTAAGCTACCTGTCATTTCAGTATCTCTGATACTCCTCAGATTTTATCTTGTCATATCGGATCAAGAGCTTAGAAAAAACCAACAAACCTTAGGCATTTTCCTTTTCAGATGTGTTTCAATGGAAAATAAAGGCTTCAGCAGAAGACGATTTATCCCAAAATAGGAGCTTTCAAAAATTCTCCTGTAAACTTCAAAATACGCCCTCTCCCTACCTAGGATCCCAAGAGAAGCCAGGTGAGGGGGACAGAGGATGATAAGTAGGCCACTTTTTCTAGGTGAACTACAGTTATAGTATATTAAGTTACAAATGCTTAGTAGTGTGTTTTCAGTTACTTAAAATACTTGTATATTTACATTTTTCCATGAAAACAGTAAAAAGAGGAATCACCTGTGAATAACAAGTTCTGAGTGAGAAGTGGATCTCTTGAACTTCCATGGAATTTAGAAGAGAATATCACAGAAGTTGTTCATATAATTTTCCCAATCAAAATTGTGGGGGTCGGTGATGCCTTTGGGTAAGGGCGAACAGAAGCATCCCCTGGGATGCTTTGTGCCTTAGTATGGTCTGTCCCGGTTTGAATCTCCCAGTTGGCTGTAAGCCTCGTCACTCTCCCGGCATTCTCCCATTGGTCCCCATTCCCTAATCCCACCTTTCCCTCTGGCCCCGGATAAAACGGGGCCCTCGGGATGGGGTTTCAGATTTGCTTTGGGAGTTCAGCTGTCAGCATGGAATAAACCATCCAGCAGGATGATAAGCGAATCTCCTTCCTGCCTCTTTGTCACCTGACCGTATTACCGAATATGCCCCAGGTTCTGTGGGCTGTGCGGGACCCCACAGAACCGGGCTAAAATTACGGTAATAAAAATTACAGTTGTGAGTCAACCATATTTTTTCACAGGAAAATGTCACATATAGCAAAATAAACTTTGGAAATGCCAAAATTATTTTCCTTTAAATTTACTTTTAAAAAACAAACACAAGAATGCTGATTTAGTATATAATTTTATCTTAAAAAATCAATAATATCCCAAGACCACCACCTACCAAAACGTTTCAAACAAATAATAACAGTTATTAAAAATGGTGATTAACTTCTAAATATCTTATTAGTGATACTTTAAAAGTTAAAACAAACAACAAAACCAAACAAAACCCCCAAAAAACTCCACCCCCCTCAAAAAAACCCAAATAACAAACCAACAAATATACCCCCAGAAAACCCCAAACCATCCCCAAAGCTTAAAAAAACAGGGGGAGAACCAGACTTGTCAATATCTGCATATAATGAACAAGGTATAATCAAATAGTATAGGATACATTAATAAAAAGGGTAAACCCTGAGAACTTATCAGCATGGAAGATAGATTGGGTTAATTAGCCCTCCAGTGACTGCCACTCCTACCAGATGATGGACACCAATTACGTGCTGTGATTGACCTATTCTTCATCTACAAAGAGAACTAGCAAATAACTAGTCCACAGAGACAAGCAGTACCAGCTTGACAAGTACTTATTAACATGCAATTCTCATTAAAAAATCCAGTGATTTTGACAACATTTGTGTCATTTCATACCACTCCCATTCATGCACTGACCATGCAGTTTCTGTCACTCATTCCAACACATGAAAATCTTGATATTTTTGTGGTAAAATGAGTGATCTTTTCAAGTCAAATAAGTCTTTTGATAATTCTCAGAGCAGGACAATTACACCAAAAAATGCCATGCTTAAGGAAAAATGGTGAGAACCAGAGAAGATGAGTTCACTTGCATGATAAACTAAAGACTTAGGTTAATATGCTGGAAAAATATCAAGGAACTAATTTAATGAGAAGCATCAAGCTAATCTGTATGTAGAAACCTAGCTGTTTTTAGAGTTCTCCTCCCCCTTTCTAAAATGCTGTTAATATATAAAAACCAGTAATATTTCCGATCATGGACAAATCACTCTTCTTCTTGAGTTCGAACCTTTTTTTCCCTGAATTTCATGGTATACCAGCTAGCTAGTTTTACAACACATAATGTTTGCTGTTGTAGAGACTATCCAGACACACCACCACTCCAGGGTACGAAACGGTTCATAAATGTTTGAAAAAGTGTTCCTGCCCCATTGGTTTTCAGAATATATCACTGCTTCACACAGAAAACCACCATCCATTTCTTATGACCCTACAGTTCCTGACTGCTAAGAGGCTGAACACCACATGCAAACACATAACCTTAGTTTGGCAAACTTGCCTCAAAGCTCTGTTTGCACGAATAAAATCTGTGGTGGTTTTGGAGTTAGGATTTTTTTTTTCATCTCAAAGTATGCACATCCAGCAGGTGTATTATGAGTTGGTATTAAAAAAAAAAAAACAACAACAACAAAAAAAAACCAAACAAACAAAAAAAAAGAGCTCTTGAAGCAGGCATCTGGGAATCTGATACATCAACATGGTGGCCAGTGAACGTACATTACAAGGGAGAGAGAGTTTTCAGTAAAACAAGTCCCTAGTACCACAGGAACCACTTATGTTAGGGTGACCAGAAAGGCTTCTCCCAGGATGCCATGCTCTGTTATGTTAATCTATGCAAGTTTGAATTCTCTGGTTGGCTGTTGGTCTCTGCCCCTTGTCACTCCTCCAGAACTTCCCCATTGGTCCCCGTTCCTTAATCCCACCTTTTCCCCAGCCTGGGATAAAACTGTGAGTTTCGGGATCGTGTTCGTATTTGCCTCTGCAACCTTCGGCAGCGTAGAAGCAATAAGTGCTGCTGCCGGAACGCACGCAAATACCCTTCTCAGCTCTTTGCTACCGACCATAATACTGAACCCACCCGTGCGTCTGTGGGGGCACGCGGGACCCCACGGAGCCGGGCAGGGACGGTATTACATAAACAAAAGCTATTTCTGCATTTTTTGGAGGAAACAAATGATTTTACATAAAAATCCTACTGCCAATTTTAAGTAATATTTTTACTTTTTTTTCCCCCCTTTTTTTTTTTTAGTTTTCTGTACCTTACAATTATCATAAACAGTGTCTCAGATTATGGTAATAAGAAGAGGTAAAGAGGAAAAAGCCATTGTTCTGAAGGAAGAAAAGCATGTACTTAGGTAGGAATCATACAGAGTTGTTTTCAACACTTTACACTCATCGGATCTCCTTTATTGTCCCTCCACATAGCACAGAAGACTCAGAAGCTAGAATAACACTTGTAAAACAGCCATACTGGTAAAGGAAGTGTACACATCTATATGAATCCTTACCCAAATACATACATTAGATTTAAGTTATCAGTGGCTGTGGCTTGATTTCCCAGTAGCTGTTGGATGGCATTCAATGTGTTCCTAGAAAGCATCTTCCAGAATAGATTCATCTGAAAGAAATAGAGCTCATGGTCTTCCAAACTGCTCCACCTCCAGAAAAAAAGCAGTTCAAATAGCACAGCTTTTAAAATAGCCTAAGCACAGCTCTTCCAGCTAAAATGTTAATGTAGATGAACCCAGCAGATGTAAGACACTCTAAGTGTCACTGCAGTATCACTTTGAGGGAAAACATATGATTTTCAGAGAATATCCTGATTTGGAAGGGAACTACCAGGATCATCAAAGTCCAACTCCAGGCCCTGCACAGGATACCCCAAGAATCACAACATATGCCTGAGAGCATTGTCCAAACACTTCTTGAACTCTGTCAGTCTGGTGCTGTGACCACTGCACTGGGAAGCCTGTTCCAGTACCCAAACATCCACTAGGATATAAACCTTTTTCTCATATCCAAGCTAAACCTCACCTGACACAGCTTCAGGCCAGGCACTTGGGTGCTATCACTGGTCACCAGAGAGAAGAGATCAGTGCCTGCCCCTCCTCTTCCCCTTGCGAGGATGTTGAAGACTGCAGGGTCTCCCCTCAGTCTCCTTCAGGCTGAACAGACCAAGTGAGCTCAGCCACTCCTCATACAGCTTCCTCTCAAGGCCCTTCACCATCCTTGTGGCTCTCCTTTGGATGCTTTCTAATAGCTTAATGTCTCTTTTATAGTGTGATGACCAAAACTGCACACAGAGCTTGAGGTGAAAACAAAATCTATTGTAAACTGAATAGTCTGTGTTGGAGTTTAGTACTTCATTAGAGCTTAATGCTTTTCAAAATGTTGGTGCTTACGTTTTTTAGTTCAACAATTAAGATAGTTGTACCAAGAAATACCATTCTGTATTTATTTCAGTGTTTCTGAATATATTTCTATTTCTGCTTTTCATAAATATCCACAAGTAATATCAAAGGAAATTTATAATATGAAACCAGGGGTATTTTATGCTTCAAGAAACATGTGAAAATAATCCTTAAACCACCTGTGCCTTATTTTCCTGTGCAAAACTTCTGCTCTGTTAGACTATAACAAGCAGAACACAGATATCATGCCTGAAAGCAGTTTTTTCCCCTGTGAAAGTGCAAGGAGATGACCGAGGACTTTTTCTTTAATGTTTTGAAATGAGGTATAATTTGCATAACTAAAATATTTCTGCCTAAATACTCTTCTGAAAAAGCATTTTGGACGACATTGAGAAAGTTCTTCAATATTTTATCTCTGGGAATGAAATTCTGACTCCACCAAAGTCAAACATGTTACTCACAATATCAAGGTTGAAGATGAACTATTATTTTTCAGAAGTTCACATCAGAAGAGAAACATATATTTCCCACATGTATACTAAGGATCTATCTGAAACATGCTCATGGGATGCTTAAAAAATACTAAATCATGTTCTTGACCAAATGCAAATCTTGTCATAACTGAATGACTGCTCTTTCTATTGTGAAGCAAAAAAACCTGAGCATATAAAGCATATTATATCTTGCCTATGGAAACACATATCTCTAAAAATATTCACAGTCTATGAGAAATATTCAGATGTAATGTAAAACCCCCCAATGATCAGCAATGATATATTTCTTCAAAACATGTAACAACGTGGAATGTAGAACCAGAAAATCTTTCTCCAACACCAATTTCTCTTCTGCAGTAACCTTGCAATATACCTACCACTCTGTATGCCTCTGAGTGTTTAAATTTTGATGAAGTTATTGTTCCTGGAAAGGAAAAATTCACCGGAGAACGTTTCTCTCACACTTCATTTTTATGTCAGAATGCATTCCATTTTCAGTGTGAAAAAGAATTGTCATTCAAGTAAAAGAGACAAAAAGCCAAGGTAGACTTTAGTGCTAATAGTTCTAACTGGAGGTGCCACGTGGTGCTGGAGTACAAGAGGGGCTAACAAGAGGTGTGTGTACATGCCATAAAAGTGTTTGAGATGCAGTATTCCAGCCTTTACAGTCCAACTAGGACATTCCTACATAATACAATTTTATTGCAGAATATGAATCAGACATTCAAGTACAAAGAGAGAGCAATGAACCACATTAAAAAAAATGGGAAATTTATAGTTATGCACTAAATTGCATATTGAATATTGCATTCTAAATAATTATCATATTTGGAGCTATATGCCAGGAAGCAAAGAACAATGTAGCTAAAACTGTTTACGTTCACCTGTTTGGTTTTTTTTGTTTTTAGAGTATACATAAGTATACCAGTAAAACGTAGGAAATCTGTAAGATTAATCTAGTTGCTCCTTATTTTATGGTGACTTTACAAACATTCTGTCTACAAAGAGATTGTTTATATATTAAAATAAGAAAGAAACATCTTAATATTTCCTTGGTGGGCTTTTTGTGTCACTAAATTCTGAAAGCCTGTTGCATTTTAAAACAACTCAAATGATGCCAGAAAAAAAACAAACCAACAAACACAAAAAAAGTACAGAGCTATACTTCTGTTGTATTGTTATGGAGGTTGTTGATGACTACACAATCATATTTTTCATTTCTGAGCATTACAGATTTTGACAGAACTTGTTGCTATTACGTCTGGAATAAATATGAATTTATGGTTTAAAATATGTTTATCACAATACGCAAACACATCCACAGTGAAATTTCCATGTCGTGATATAATTTTGACACAATGGTAAGTCAACTCCCTGTCTGAGGGGTTATTATTATTTTCACATCTTCATGCGAGAATGTCAGTTTTTCCATAAGGAAATCATGCAGTTATGAAATGTCAAGACTTCAAGTTTCATCTAAATTATGATAATTTCTCTTGCACCCAATCTTGAAATAGGTTATGTTTTCTCGACAGACAGTTGTGTTGCAAATGTCACTTGACTTTCTTTTTGCCTAAAAAAATAATTTAGAAAAACCCCAAACCCCAACTCCTCAACAAATAAACAAACAAAAACCACCAACATTCCAAACAGACAAGAAAATCCTTGAACAAACCAAAAACACTTTTAGGGATTATGTGATATAAGACAGACCACTGTTCATAGCACATGAAACCTGGAGCAAGGGCCAGCTCAAACTAACTTTTGGTTTCTTGGGAAGGGGTTGGGAAAGCAAAAGTGGCACATCAGCTGGAGTGTGCTGAAAACAAAAACCCCTATAGAAACTGGGGGAAGAGGAACCGGAGCATGGTGACTGCAAGAAAGATGGAGATTTTTTTTATCAGAGATGGATAGAAAAGAAAATCTGAACTATGGAGCTGAGAAACTGCCTTCTGGTATTTGTCCTTGATGGGTTCAAAGAAATGGTATATTCTCTCTACATCTTCTGCCTAAATAAACAAATCTGTATTCATAAAATACCCAGATGTTATCTTCTAACACAAGACTATCTTCCTGATTTTGAATATTAGTTAAGTACTCACACAGAAGGCAAAATATGTTTTAGCATGCAATTACTGAATAATTTAGGTTGCAGTGACCTCTGGAGGTTATTAGGTTCAACTTTCTTCTCACAGCAGGGAAAATTTAGATCAGGCAACTAATCATCTGTACTGTACTGTGTCAAATCATTTTCCTAATAAATAACTGGAAATTTACATGTTATAGATTGTGTGTCTTGGTTCTCATCCTGTTACTGAGCCCTTCTAGGATCAGTCTGTATCTTCTATCAGGATATATTTGAAGACAGCAACTAGATCTCCCCTTAGCCGTCTCTTTTTAGGATTGAACAAAACCAGCTCTCTCAGCCTCTTCTTGTACTTCTTGTGCTGCTCCGCCTTGACACCCCTCAGACATTTCTGATGGGTCCAACATGCTCCAACAATGACCAACATTGTCTTCTTTCATCTGTGGGGCCCCAGACAAGGCATAGGGCTCCAGATACAGTCTCATAAGCATTGGCTAGAGGAGAATAATTCCTTCTAGCCTGCTGGTTAAATTCTTGCTAATACAGCCCAGAATGCACCTGGAAAATATGTCACCACAAGGACACCCTGCTGACTCATGTTTAGCTTGTGGACCACCTGCGTGCCCAAGATCTTTTCTGCAGAGCTGCTCTATGCCCCAGTCTCTATGGTGGTGTGGATAGGTGTTGGATTTCCCTACACACTTTTCAGGTGTAGGATTTTTCATGTCCTTTTGTTGAACTTGAGATTATTGTCTGCCCACTTCTTTGAGATCCCTCTGAACAGCACCTCTGCACTCCAAAGTATTGAACGCTTTCCCCAGTTTGGTTCAGTAGCAAAGTGAAAAATGCCTCTTATAACCTATTTCCACATGGACTTAGTAGCTTTGATCGCAGCTTTTTCAGCTCAGGGCTTCTGAAAGTTTTCCATCAAGCTTCTTATTTATGTATTTCATCCACATCTCCTCAATTTGCCCGTAAGTATGCTATGGAAGAACATGTCAAAATCCTTGAAGAAATTGAAGTCACCATCCAGAGCTCTCCCCTTGTATATAGTGCCAGTAATCTCTTCAGCAGAAGGCAATCATGTTGGCCAAGCACGATTGTGACTGGGAAATATGTTCTGAATTTTCCACTTGTCCTTGCTCTTTTGAGCCTGGCCACAGCTTCAGTAACTGGATATTGCACATGACCAGGAACTAGTTCTAAATTGTTTCCTTTGAGCAAAATGGTATATGAAGCTGCTTTTTTCCCTTTCTTTTTTTTTTTTAACAATCTTTTTTAAAAAATAAACTCTGAACATTAATGCAGTAAAAAGCTCACTATCTTGCTAGAGCTTTGTGTTACCAATAATGTGAAAAAGTTCAGCTTAAACTTTTCTTTGTCCTCAACTGCTCTTAGCATTGCTATCCTAGGAATGATTCTTTTTCTATGAAAGTCATTATTTCTGAGACCCATTTAGCATTTTCTATCTCCAGTGAAAGGAAGGTGTATCAGGCAAACCCTACCAGCTTGCACTCTAAATCAAAAAGCAAGGTAGGACATATTATTATGAACATGCATTGAGCCTGAAGGGTCCTGAAAAGTGCAACTCAGATTTTTCTTTTTCCTTCCAATTAAATTAGTGAGTTTCCTGTCTATCTGGCAATAGTGCATATTTTATCTGACAGCATTTTTTTTTGAGAAAACCACAGGGAAATCCCAGGTTGGAATTTTGATTTCTTCTGTTTGTAATGGACTCTGGTAAACTACACTGCCATATAACTAATTAAGCTGTCAATAAATATTGCAGCCACTAGAGAAATGTACTCTGTCAGTACTTTCCCCAGATGAAAGGCATATTAGAAACATTTCCACATCTATCTGAAAAAGGTGAAAATTGGTAATAACTATCTCAGCACTTCGTTCTCCTGCATGATTATTGACAATTAAAGCTCTTCATTTTTTCTAAACCTTCTTGAGACTTTTGGTGTTGTCTCAGAGGCAGATCAATAACTATGAAGAAAATGAAATTAATTGCTAGATAAAATTCATTCTGAAAAGTATGAATCGCCTGAAAGCTATAGTGAGAAGGGGAAAATATTTTTATGGAAGGCTTGATCAAGGGTTTTGCAGTTAGATTTGCTTTTACCTTGGAGAAAGGTCAGGAAAAGACCAGATTAGCTGAAACATAGCATTAAGAATGACATTACATACTGTATAGCCTTTAGCTCAATATCATAGGTTTCTATATTGAAGTGACCACCTTAGCAGCAATAAAAAAAGAACAAACCTGATTAAATGAACAAACAAACAAACCAACCAACAAAAGAACAAAGTAGGATAGATAAAATAAGAAAGATGAAGGTGGGAGCCTGATTCCTTATAAGAAATATATTGGTTAGAGGGGACCATGCAATCAAAATAAATCAAGATTTGTAGACGTCCTGAAAAGACAGAGCACATAAAATGTAGCAAACAAAGTCCAAAAACCACAGCAGACAGAATTGACAAAAGTAATTAACACATAATTGTCTTGATAGTTCAACATTTGGAATATTAAAACTTGGCTGTAGGGAGAAAATAAACAAAAAAGAGGCCTTCTATTTAGCACTGTTAATTGTCCTGGTTTAACCCCAGCCAGCAGCCAAACCCCACGCAGACACTTGCTCACTCCCCCACCAGTGAGACCGGGGAGAAAATCGTGAAGGGTAAAAGCTGGAAAACTCATGTTTTGAGATAAAGACAGTGTCACAGGCAAAGAAAAAGCCAAAAGCTGTGCACACAAGCAAAGCAAAACAAGGAATTAAGTCACTGCTTTCCATGGGCAGGCAGCTGTTCAGCCATCTCCAGGAGAGCGGGGCCCTATCACATGTAATGGTGACTTGGGAAGACAAATGCCATCACTCCAAGTGTCCCCTGCTTCCTCCTTCTTTCCCCCACTTTATAAGATGAGCATGATGTCGTATGGTCTGGAGTATCCCTTTGGTCACTTGGGGTCACCTGTCCTGGCTCTGTGTCACCCCGAAATTCCTATGCATCCCTAACTTCCTCACCAGCACAGCAGTACAAAGAGCAGAAAATGCTTTGTCTCTCTGTAAGCCCTGCTCAGCAATAACAAAAACTTCTCTATGTTATCACTGTGTTCAGCACAACCGTAAACAAAACACAGCCCCATACAAGCCACTGTGAAGAAAATTAACTCTGTCCCAGCCAAAACCAACACAATGATAGACCTAATTTCTAAAAAAGTACACATATTACAGGACACATAATAAATAGCTACATCTCAGAGATGCTACCTTAACCTCTCTCTGCCCTAGAACTGACTCAAAAATCTCCCGCTGGAGTGAAATTTTTTTAGACAATGTAATATAAATGAAACAAAACATCCAGTGTTATTACTGCAATATTATTAAGAAAGGATGAAATCAGGCTTGCTATTTCCAACACTTATGATGGGATGATGTTGTCTAACCTGTAACATCAACAGAGCTCATATAGACCCAAACATGTAGAATCAGTGCACTTGGAAACAGAAATATTTCATTTGCTTCTCTCATAAATATCAGAAGTATCAAAATTCTTTAATTTACACTGCTTAGAAAATAAGATACTGAAAGTCTTCCCCTTGGTAGGCATTCCGCATACATTGATGTATAATGTATTTAGTCACTGCAAGATTAAAAAGCCTTTCAAAGCATCTAATTTAGCAACAGCAAAGGAAATTAGAAATAGATTTTTACATTACGAATCTAAAGAAATCAGCAAGATACTTTAAGTGAATCCTTCTACAGGAACCTTATTGATTACCAGAAAGTCTTTGGCTATACCATTCTAAGAATCAGTCTAGTAATGCTTGAAGTGCTTTTTCTTGCACATCTAAGCAGATTATGAAATTTGCTTTAGAAGGCACAAAATAAAAATAAATAACTCTTCCCTCCATGCATACAAACCCCACAAAAAAGTCTGAGTCAAAACAGATATTTAGATATTTCAAATGTTAAAATAAATTTACCTTTAGTTTTGCTTATACTAAAATCTACTCAGACTCACAGTTAACAATGCAATCATCTCAGCTCAGGCACAGGAAAAGCAATATAAAGTCCAGTGTCAGGAAAGGAAAGGGAAAGGAGCCCAATGAAACCATGTGTACCTCATTACCATGGTATTTGAAGCTAAAACATTTTTTGTACCTTCTTCTGTACTTTATTGGTTGAATTTACATTGAAGAAAGGAGGAAAAGCAAAAAAAAAAAATCTTCTGAAGAGTTCAGAAAATAAAAAGGTGTAACCAGCTTTAGTTTGTTGTAGTAGAATTTGGACAGAACACCATTATGGGCAACAAGTAGTCATTATTACTGTCTGCAAATAAATGTCACAGTGCATAATAAATATGTAGTGAAGCAAATAAATTGTTATAAATGATCACTCGACCTGCCTTTTCTTTTTTTCTCAACAGAGTTCTTCTGAGTTTAATACATGAGTTTTACCCTTAGTTTAAGATTAGTCCATAAAAAGTACCAGCAATTGAATTTGAATCTTCTGTGGACTCAAGCTGAACAGCTTGTAAAGGAGTAAGGGAGGTCATAAGGCAATAAAAATCATCCAGAAATAACAGAAATGCACCACATTAATTATTTTCTTAAACACACTCACTTTAGAGCTAATTTATTTGCTCAGTAATTTCTTGCAAAATAAAGACTCATCATAAAGCTTGCATATTTTCAAAAGCTTAGTAAAAACAGCAATACGGTTTAGGATTTGCTACATGCACAATGCACAGAATGCTGCACTAACTCTTACAAAACATCAGCCCTGAGGTTCAATGGAAAATGGATCAGTGCATGAGTATGTATCACACAAGCCAAAAAAGCTGACAGACCATTTTGGCTAATAGATGCTCTTATAGACCACATGACCAATGAGGGCAGAACAACATTCCTGTTTATAATCATCTGATAAGGTGTTTTTTTTCAGGATATGGAGCAATGTCTAGCTGCTATTTGACTTAGAATAAACCAGGTTCTGGTTTTCTTCAGAAAAAATTGGTTCCTATAATCAATATTTAAAGAAAACAGCCAAAGGGCTTGTAAATTTGGAAAAAACTAAATGTTGTATCTCGTGAGGTCTAATTTGTTTGGGGTATGCTAACTCACCAGCAGAAAAAAAGGAATGAGTTAACCTGATGCAAGACTTTAAAGCACTTCCAGGTGTGTGCATGTAGCCCTGCTTTGAAGTTCAAAAAATGCAATAATAATTTAAAATCACAACAATCCAAACTACTCTTCAGTGCAAATTTTAAATGTAAGATATTATATCTCTGTTTGAATTATTTTTACTATTCCATAAATGCCCCAACAAATATTCCTGTATATTAAATGAAACACATAAATAAAATCAATAGATTTTTACATTATTAATTTAAAACACTTATCAAAAATTGAGAGTCAATTCTATAAATAACCAGGGCAGAGAGTTCATATTCCTTAACTTATGAATTATATATGTACCACTGTAGAGCTTAGAGGAGCAATATAAAGAGAGTGGACAACACAAATATCATTATTTTCAAGACTAAGCTACTGAGAAAATCCAAGAGACTGACATCTGTGGATATCTCTAACACATCCTCATAATAATATCATATTTTGTTGGGTTAGCCCTCACACTTTGTGGATAACAACAAAGACTTGATTTGATGTCTTCAGAAGAAATGTTATGAAGCAGGTGGCATATTGCACCTTTCATGCCTGAACCCTTCAATGCAATGTTCACAGAATAGACATAATAAAGGATAAAGCTGTACACTGGGAAAGGCTGAAGGGGGTTTGCTCTCACTGTCTTCTGGTGTACCATTTTTAAAGGTGTGGAAAGCAAGAAACCAGAAATTCTAGCTTGTAATACCTCTCCCTCTGTTTTCAACGGGAGTTTATAGGCTGACTACTGTGGTCCTCAATGGAAGCATGAACAGAAGAAGCACATCAAGGGCTGGCATAATTTAGTGGGGTTTGAGGAAATCTCTTCCATATGCTTTACTCTTCTGTCTTCAGAAAGTACTAAGGGGTCACTGGAATGCATCTTAATAAGACCCCTAATTACCATGAGTAATATGGACAATTTATTTTCCTCTCTTTCTCCTATTTCTTACTCTCTTATCCAAAGCACTAAATTTCGACAATGATTATAAACTTAACACTAAGACATTGTAGCTGAAAGCAGCATAGACTTAAATAATGACAATTTACACGCTAAACTAGGCAAAAACAAAAAAAAACAAAAGCAAAACCAAAACATTAATGTCTATGTCATTCTGGCATGAAGATGGAAGGAGTCTGAGTTGGAATAATGTTTTATTTTGCCCTGGGGAAAATTAAGGTCAGCATACCAATGCTCAGTTTCTAAACCCCATACTAAATCTGTGGCAGAAAAAAATGGCACTTTATAACCAACATAATTAATTCTAATTACCAACATTTAAAAGCAATTGTGTTAATTAAAGACTGTGCAAAATGTTTTTTTATTTTGCTATGTATGGTAATAAAGCAAAGGTTTCCTAAACTGACATTGATAATCTGCAATTTATCTTCTTTTTATAGCTCTTTCAGAGACTTCTGTTTTGATCATGGGAGGAGATTTTTTTTTAAATGGCAGAAGTCTAATGGGACTTTAGACAGGTATATGACAAGGGTCATTAAATGTGCCATACAAATGTTTACATACTACTCATTGAAAAAAGAAAATGATAACTGCATGCTGCAAGAAATTAAAGAAAACACAGTCTAACACCACTGCTAAAGGCTGCCAGATCACAAGCTTCCCAGCTATCACAACTATTTCTGAAGTATCAGACCTTATGCAAGGTCACAATGTTCAACTCATGTCACACTCACTTCAATGGTAGACTTCTTTATTCCTCCAAGAAATTGTTTTCAATATTTTCTCGTAATAAGTAATACATCTCTCTAAGTCTGAAGTTGAAATGGAAATTATATTTAGAATAAGTCTGAGCAAACAAGTGAAACCATCACACTCAGTTTTGACACATGGAGAATTTTATTCAGGAATTGTTCAAATCTTTAAGGCCTATAATGTTAAATAGATATTTATGATGTCTTTAAATGTCAGGAGTATTCAGTCTAGTCAGATGCTAATGTCTGAAGGTGCTACCTATCAGATTTAAGAGTCTATAGAGAAAAACAAACAAAAGATCTCAGCCTCAGTTTCAGTCCCTTTTTAGATTTATCATGCTTCCAATTATTTTTGGATCCCATAGATTTCATTTTGGGGAACAACAAGAAAAGAGGTAATAATCAGACTCCAATTAAAATTCTGGGAGCACAAAGAGCAACAGTAACTTAAAAGAACAAAACCTTTCCCTTATGAAAAGTTTCATACTGTCAGAGGTGATCTTCAAAGACTTCAAGCCTGACTTCAGGAAAATAGATCTACAAAAGAGAACTACAAAGCTATTGTCATTTGGTTCTGAATGACTGAAATCACAAAGAACATTTTCTTTGGTCAGCTCAGAGGGAGAGAAAAAGCAAAGAAAACAAACATAATATTCAGAGTAGGAATAGGGAAGAAGTACAGCTGTGCACGAAGCTCTTGTGGAATCACCAGTGAAATACTCCATACTGTTCTGAGTACACAGGGAGCTCAAGCTGGGACAGGAGAAGGGAGGGAAAGCCAGTGCAGGCAACCTAATTTACAAGAGGTTTCATCTCTATCTAGATGGATAGAACCTGCAGATGAGATAATAATCCTTGCTGAGATTTTCATTCAGAAACATTTACAGTATTGCAATACAAATATAAAATGTTAACAGTTTGAAATAACAAACCTTTGGACAGCTAATTTTTTAATAATAAAATATTTTCTGCATGATACTTCCCATATCTTAACTAAAAACTCACATCTGTAAATTCCTGTTCCATTACAGGGACTTAATTACACAGAAAACATGACTATAGTGAGTGCTGTAGCGGAACATTTTCTTCAACCCCTGCTTTGCAGTCACACAACAAGATATTAAGAATATTGAATAGAATGAAACCTTCACATGATGGTAGCCACTTGACCATTAAATGTGTTTTAAAGGCCCTCTCCAGCATGCACATTAAGCAAAAATAATACTATCGAGCAGCAGAGCCTTTTCTTGAGACAATTTCAAGAAACAAGTAGGCCCTTAAAATGAATAAAACCAAGTTTATATACTGAATTAAAGGAACTAGATTTTACACATTAAAAAAAAAAAGAAAAAATAAAAGGCAAGTGAAAACATAAATGCTTTTGAAAACATAAGAAGCTTTTTTGTAACTTTCAGAGTTCAGGCCACAGCTGACCCTATAGTTTTCAGAAATATTGGAGAACCACTTCTGAGCCATGAGACACCTTTACAGTGAAAAGGAAGGCAGGAATGTTATTCTACGGTGCAATAAAACATTTTCTTACAAATTCCAAAGTGATGTCCTTTTATTGAGAGAAAAAAGTCTTATTCCAAAAAATAGAAAATATGGACTCTTAAGAGCTGAACACTGAAAATTAACAGGCTTAAGAGAAGAGGTATTTCTTTAAGTTGAAAAAAACAGCAACAAGACTATCCAAGGAATCGCCAAGCACTAAATTACATTTTTTATGGCACACAATGCCATATATTTTAGAAGAGAATGATAGTGATTAGCTAAAAAATATATTGTTAATTAGCTAAGTTAAACTGAAATAGAGTCAAGACACTTCAACAGAAGTCATCTGCCTGAGAACTCCATGATACCAAACAGAAAACCCATTGAAAAGACAAAATATAAATAAACCAAGTTTCAACATGTAAGACTAAGGGACTTTGCAGGTGTTTTTTAATTATAACAGGGAGCTAATGGCACTGTTGCTTTACTTTGATAACTGTATCCTCTTACATCTAAAATTTAGCTAGAATTCACTGTATTTTGCACAGCTTTTACTGGAGGCTACAACCTCAACACTCCTGTGGTTCCCGAGGTCTATTACACCCTTTTGCTTGTTTCATCAGTATTCCTTAGCACAAAACAAGACTCTCAAAAGTGTTCCTCCCCTATCCACCATTCTTTTTTTTTTCAGAACAAGTATATCCTCACCAGACATTTAAGTTGGTACATTCTTTAAGACATGAAAGTCATTGTGGCTCACCTCTATTAGATTTAATAAATAGCAGGAAAATCACGCACAAAATTAGTTGTGATTCAGTATTGAAACATATCTGTATCTCTAAGTTTGGTTTCTTGGAAATTATTAGTCCTTCCTTCCCCATGACAAGTAAGTTCAATCAGACAGGATTTGTGAAAAGGGATAAAGATAATAAGACCAGATCAAGCAGAAAAATTCAAATATGATTAGCTAATAGAATCATTCCCTAATAACCCTGACCTTCACTATCCTGTTGTGCATGACCAGAGAAGTAGACACACAGGGCTCCTTCCCACTACCAAGTTCTTACCCACTTAAAAATTTATTGCCCAAATTCTGACAGCCCAGTTGCAGAGAACTTACTATAATTGGCTTTTCCTTGAAGGCTGTATGGTTTCGGGAATTTTACTACTATGCTGAAGGTCAAAAGAAAGAACTTTTAACCCAAATGGCCATTAAGGGTGGCTCACACATGCACAAGATTGTGTCATTCACGATTTGCTGGTTATGATCTGCCATGTGTTATGATCTTTTTGTTGGCTACCCCTCTGGCTGTTAGTTCTGTCTCAAACATTATATCAGTTTATTTTTTGTTTCTTTTTCTCCCTCTAAGCATAAAAAGTCAGTGGCATCTAGTAACTCATGCTGCATTCTTACTAGGATTTTTCTTTTGATCGTACGTTGGTCACTTACTTCTTGCTCCATCTTAATCCATTTTAAGAATCTAGAGGCTTTTATTTTATAGCAAGACTAGACCCCAAACCCAACACCAGAACCAAAAACCCTCCCGTGTAACACAAAACAAACAAAACTCAACACCTATTTTAGAAATGGTTGGGAGTTTCATACTCAGTTTCTTTCCAGTTAATTTCAGAGTTTGGTCTCTGGAAGTCGTTTCTGTTTATTGAAGTTCATTTTTTTTCTAGGGAATGGGAAATCTTTGTGTATCTTTTCATTGAAGTATATTTTTTTGTATTAAAAACTGAGAAAGCTTCTATTTCCAAAAGTGGAAATTTTTTATTACACAAGGAAAGCCATGCATGCAGGCATTTGGCTTCCTCTGTTTTGGAGCTATTTTCTCTCAGGGACAATCTGGCAGCCTATATCTGTACAATAAAGGAGATTTGCAAAACATGTGTCCCTTCAAAATCTTGGGCAGCCCTGAGACTGGTATACAGGCAAACAAACAGCAGATCACACTTACCTACAGAGAACCACAGCATCAACTGAACCAGTCCATTCACCGTTACTATCACATCTGTTTGGACAGTACTTTGAGAAGTCTAGTTTCTCAGAATCACAGCTCCCTCAGCAGCTCCTTCTAATTTGTGCTTTCTAGACCCTTCACCAGCTTCACTGCCCTTCTCTGGACTCGCTCCAGTACCTCAATGTTCTTTTTGAAGTGAAGGGTCCAGAGCTTATTGCGATACTCGAGGTGTGACATCAGTGGTGCAGAACACTGGGGCATGATCACTGCCCTACTCCTGCTGGCCACACTATTCCTGACACAGGCCAGGATGCCATTGGCCTTTTTGGCCACCAGGGCACACTGCTGGATCACGTTCAGCAGGCTGTCAACTAACACTTGCAGGTCCCTTTCCACTGGGCAGTTTTCCAGTCATTCCTGCCTCAGCCTGTAGCGCTGCAGGGGGTGGTTGTGACCCAAGTGCAGGACCGAAACCTTCGCCTTATTGAACCCCACACCATTGTCCTCAGCCCATCGATCCAGGCTGTCAACATCTCAAGTTTAATTCGCTAAAGGCTAATATTCCCTGCCCCCTCCACCCCCAAAATTCTAAGTATATGAAAAAGACCAAAGAGAAAGCCAGAACATCTGCTTTAAGTGGGGAATTACCATCACAGTTATAGATTGTCATATAGAGAGAAATTCAGGAACAGAGATTTATTCAGGAAGATCTTTCTCTATTCCTTTTTACTTTTTCCTCCCCCAAAAGCTAAGCTTTTCCCCACAATGAAAAATAACAGAGACCAAAACTAAGAAAACAAAACTCATCCAGAAGCTATATCTATATCGCCCATTAATTTAATTCAAACTTCAAAATTTTGTAGCCTACAATAAAGTGGTACAGTTTAAACAAAATTAGATTGGTGTCTAAACACTGAATCATTTATGAGCACATTACATAAATATATTTACATTTTGTGCTACATTTTTTGCATTTGGCCTAAAATGCATCTCTGGAGTTTGAAACTTTAAATTATCCTTTCTTTAAATCAAGGTCTTTGGATAATTAAAGTTACTTTTACGTAAAACAAAAATTCTGAAACCTTTCTAACTTATTTCTAGATGTAATTGCAATTTTTGTGGGTTTATCTTACTGCTTTGCTTTGAAATAAACTGCGAAAAAAATTGGCAAAAAATATTATTTAATCTTTATGCCTATTTTTTCTTCACGCAAACTTTTGATTAAGTACCTTCAGATCGACTTAATTCTGTAAATTTAAACGAATATGTTTTATTCAGAACTACCTAAATACATGGAGAGGAATATTAATAAAATATGGTATTCTCTATCCAGTTGTCACTTGTGCCTGAGCGCATATAGATACAGGTTCTTGGAAAATTGTGCTTGGTTTGCACAGTAGAATTACTGCAGATCTTCAAAGTTTACATTTTATATATATATATATATATATATATATACACTCATGCATATATTTATTTATCTATTTATTTATAAAGGAATATCTTTTACAAGTAAATGTAGTTGTACAGAGCACTGTCTTGAGTTTTCAGACAAGTCAACAGGTAATTCAAATACACAAATAAGAGTGCACTAGGGGTTTTTCTGCAACTGATATAAATATCAGTTATTTAGTTTCAAGTGTTGATGGACACTAGAAAAAAGTAGATGAAAACTGTAGTCCATGATATCAGCTGGATGTATGCTGACAATGTAACTGACAGTTGATATGTAACATCAATAGGAGCAATTTCACAGACATTTTGATGAAAAGAAGGAAGTGGATGTGAAAGCTACATAGACAAAACAAAGGCAAAAATTCAGATAACACAGAGAGAAAGATCATAAACAACAATTGCCCTAAGAGCCTGTGGTGGACTTCTGAGCTCTCTCAGAAGTTCTCATGTCCAGATCATTTTCTGTAGAGGGCTCCCTATAAGGGACAAGTTCAGAAAGCACAGTTTTATTAGACTATATATCAAGATAGCAAATTTTAACAAAAAAAATTCAAAGTGATTTGGGCAACCACAATGTGGATAAAAGGGTTTATACCCAACTCACCCATTGCCTCATATGTCTTTGCAAGTGTATCTTGCTTCCAGGCTTGGTTTGAGTTGGTTTGAGTCACCCAGTAACCTTCTGTGCTGCCACAAAGTCTGCACAGCTTAGAAAGTGAGTTTTTAGAAGCTCTTCCTTCTGAATCAAAATTGACATCTCCCTTCTCCTCTCAGCAGTTTTGTAGCCTCACTGTTTAAACTGCCTTTCCCCTAGCTCTTCCCAACAGTCCTTGCCGTTTCTTTTCTCTTCTGTATTTGACCAGGATCAGTAGTCACAGATGGCAAGATCAATCTCACTTTCAAGTGGTTCTGCCTGACACAGTATTTAAGGAATGAACATAATCTAAATATGTATAAAGAGGGAAAATATACATATTACCTCTCCTGATGGCCTACTAAGTTGTACTATTTATATTAAAATGGCATCAGAAATAGAAAACAAGACAACAAATAATGATCAGATACTGCCATTCACCAATATCCATATTTTCCATAAACACCAAAGGAATTTCATTAACACTGGAGGATGGCATGCTTTTCCATGTGTAATCCCACCCACGACTGAACTGACAATCTCTTGAAATCAGTCTGCAACTCCTCCATACAACACTTTGAACACTCTTGTCAGGTCAGAAGTCATGGGTGATCTACTTAAAATCACATTCCATCCCCCAAAAGATCTTCATGAACTCCTATATACCCCACTGACATCAAAGATCCTTTCGGAATTTCCCTCAGGTCTCTCATGGGGCCTCCTTGTCTCAAAGACAAAGCTTTGTGTGATGTGAATGAACCTACACTCAGTGCCTCGGGAATGCCATGCAAAGCCAGACAGGCAATTTTCTGCCAAAATCTGTCTGATTCATTCTGTCACATTCCTAGTAGCCTAAACAAATTTACATCATACCAAAGACAATAAAGAAAAGCCGAAAATTAATATTTTTCATGTATAATGGAAACAGAATGTAACTTATACAAAAACAGTCACCATTTTAGTTGCAAAATATGCAGATTCTGGAATCCTGTACCTAGTGAACATGAAGATTCAGGACAGTCAGGTGAGTCACTACTTTTGCAGGTATTGTCTCCTATATGTTTCGTGATAACATTCCCACGCACATGAACTCCAGATCTGATAGGGATTTAGGAGGAAATGAGGGATGGGTCACATTACAAAGTCTGCCACACAACCACTGCAGTGAACAACTGACTCCTTGACTTCCTCACTAATGGCCACTTGCAACGCTTTGGAGAGACACACAAGTTAACATTTCCCCACACACAGACAATTGATTTCTAATGTATTTCCTCTGACTGCTGGGTCAGCTCTGAGCAGAGGCAGCTGCATAGGAACACCCGACACCTTTTCTGGAGCTGGAGGCAGAAGGGAATGTGGCACAAGCACATTAGTTATGGCAAACGCCTTCCAATCATCATTTTGACCTACATTCAGCAGAGGATTGTGGCTTAACTTTAATCCAGTTAAATGCCCTACCACATTTAAAATAGGGCAAATTTCACAGTTAAAATAGTGATATCTTACGTGGTTCATTGTAGTGGACAATGGTGAGCATCATTTCCTGCTGTGTTTTGGTTACTGTCAAAGCTACTCACTGACAATCCCAGTAGCCAGGAATGACTTTTCCTACTTATCACAGACACATTTGGCTTCCTGCAGCTCTTAACCTTTCTAAAACTAAATCACTAGACAATTAATTGATTTATCATTGTTGTCTGGGAAGAAACAAAATTGCTGGAAAGTGGAGAAGATGTCAATAACATTATCTTGGGTCAGACAGTGGTTTGGCATGGGATGTGAGTGGGCACATAATTTAATTTATGTGCATTCAGGTAAAACACAAAAGTATCTCATGGTGAAACTCTAAAGCTAATTAGTAAATTTCTGTAAGGATAGGATGCCACAGGACATTGTGAAGTTTTGATTTAAATTCATTTCCACTTGTTCTTTCTCTATCTTCCTCCTATGCTGATTCTGATATTTCTTCTGGGAAAAGCATCCCTCAGAGAAAATTAAATAATAAATTTATTATTCATTATTCTGCCTATAAAGTGTTTTCATTTGTTGGCCGTCCCTCTCTCTTTTAGCAAACTCTTCCAGAGCTCTGGCTACAGTGCAACCTGTCTGGTGAACTGCTAGGCCCAAGTGCCCTGCTGTACAGCCTGTAGCTGCCTCTTTCAGCCATGACACCTCAACCTCTTTGTTAACTCAATAGATGCCCCCTCCTCCTTCCGTCTTTTATCCATTTCTCCCTTCATTTTAAATGCTGTAGTTTTCCCCTAAGCCCTTGTATTGGGTACAGGTGCCCAGGCACTTGCAGGGCTGGGGAGGACTGCCAGAGGTTTCCTCCCACATGGAACACAATCTGTTCCAACACACCCACTTCCAGGACACTGTTGAACACCTCAGCCATGGGTGGGGTGCCTCTGAGAACATGTATTTAAGAAAGGGTAAATAATGCTGTGAAGCAGTTGAGAGAGAAGAGTGAGAAAAATGTGTGGGAAACAGTCCTGCAAATACCAAGGTGAGAGAAGAAGGAGGGAGAGAGGGTGCTCCAGGCACTGGAGCAGAGATTCCTCTGCAACCCCCAGAGAGGACCATGATGAAGCAGATATTCTCACTGGGGAGGATACCGCACTGGAGCGGGTGTACGTGCCCTGAAGGAAGCTGCAGCCTGTGGAAGGACCCCGTTAAAGCAGGGGAGCAGCATGAGGAGGAAGGAGCAGAAGAGAGCAGTTGTTATGGATTAATTATAACCCCCATTTCCCATTGCCCTGCACCACAGTGCGGGATGAAGTTTGGAGTAAGGAGTGAAGGAATTAAGTTGATGCTGGCAGGGAAGAGGGATGGAAGAAAGGTGTTTTTGTTTTTGTCTTAATTTCTCATTGTCCTATTCTATTCTTAATTGGCAATAAATTAAATTAATCTTCCCCAAGGTGTCTGTTTTACTTGTGACATTAATCAGAAAGCAGTCTCCTTGCTCTTTATGTCAACCCATGAGTTTTCCACCCTATTTTCTACCCTTCTTGTTGAGTAGGTGGAGAGGGAGAGAGAAGCTAAGTGGGCATCTGGCAGCCAGCCAAGGTCAACACATCATATCCCACCCCACCCCCCAAAAAAAAGGAAAAAGAAACAAAATAGGAACACCAGTCTGTTTTTCACTCTGCTTGAGTATTGCAGAGTCTTTCAGCCCAGAGCAAATCTTGTGTAAACAAAACAAACAAAAATCCAAATTGCTGGAACACAGGCTGGCTTAATATTGCAGAACTCTAATTGCTAGCACTTTAAAATGCTCATAATTCATAATTGTTCATTCAGTATGATTACCCACAATCCTGTCTGACTTTCTCTCTGTTTTTTACTAGTGGATTCTTTCGGGGCTCAGAGAAGCACTAAAGCTGTTTATAATGGGAATATTTGCAAAAGGGATAAAGAAGGAACAGTAGCAAAGAGGAAAGGGCTAGGGGAGATCCTTATCAAGTTCATTGCTCTTTAATAAGGAGACCTCCTGTGCCATCACACTCTTTTAAATTTCATCCGTGCAGAGGTCAATGCATACAAAGATGACCAAACTTTCTGCACATCACATTTAAAATGTTACCCTCTGCGTTTTCTGCCTGCTCTGCAAGGAAACTACTCCTAACACATCCTAGAGTCCTCACACCTTGTTACTCATATATTTGCCTGCAGGTTTCCTGGCTGTGGAACAACATATGCTTTAAAATAGGCCTGGTAGGGAATCATTCAAATCATACACCTGATCTTGTCTCTGTAATTGCACCCAGAGGCATTTGCCACACTGCCCTTGATCACAGAGCTGTGCGCTGCATGCTTTGGCTCACATGGCTTTATGCTAATGCCAGGGGTCACACAGAGGCTTTCGATGGTCAGTATAATGCCCAACACAATCTTCTGAACACATGCACTCAGTAAATAATGTAGCATTTACCTGACAAGTTTGTTCCAGAGATTACCTGACAAGTTTATTTCCCTGCTTGTGGAAGTAACTGGCACCCTCTGGTGGTGTGTGGCTCCTACTGCTTGACAGCTCTCCCCAGATGCCATAAGCAGCACCAGGAGTACGGTGCTGATTTCTGACATGATGACAAATTACCTACAAGCCCTGGGAAATGTACTGCTCAGTTCTGAAAGCAGACTCCACTACATTCAGACGCTTAAATTTCAAACCACCATGCTGTACAAAGCAAAAAACAATTAAGAAGAAGACATTCCTTTTTTCAGTGCCTACATATTTGGAAAACCAGAGAACCCAAAACGAGCCAAAATTTCTATATTTTCTTTGGTTTAAGATGCTGAAAGTTTACAAAAACACCATAGGCAATGAAGTCAAGCGGGAAGATACCAGAACTACGAAATTTGCAGTTACTTTCTTACGTGTGTGTGTCTCTTCCTACAGGAAATACTATAGTAGAATTAAAATTTAACTTTTTGTTTTGTTTTTTGGGTTTTTTTTTTTTTTTTGGTTGTGGTTGTTTATTTGGGTTTTTTTCACTTTTTACAATAGCAAAGTATAATTTCACTGACAGAGCTAATCTAAATCAAATTTCAGATTGGGTTGAATGACAGGTAGGAACAAGGAAGCTGCTTTACTGGTGGCTACCTGGTCATGCAGAAGATTATGTAAGCTCCCCCAAAGCACTTCTTCATAGAAAGGGCAACACACAGAACTATACACATCATGTGTCATGTTATGAAGGGCAATAAAGCAAATATTATCAGACCTGGGGCTGTGTGTGCTCTCATTCTTTTTTCTTTTTGTCAATGGAGCATTATTACTGACAATATTGAGAATTTCATGGCCATTACTCTGACACACATGAACTAGTGGGGAAGAGATGACTGATTTTTCAAAACCATATTTTTTGCAGACAGACGTTCACATTTGTAAAGCACAGGTGGGAGCTGCAGTTTATTCAGTGCTGCCCCAAGAGCCATTTTGGCTGCCACGTAATAATAATTGGATATGCTCAATGGAAAGAATTAGCTTAATAATCTTTTCCTAATGAAAAAAAGCAAGTATTTTCCATAATGTCAACAGAATCTTGTAACTGTTTTCATGGAAATGCTTCAGATAACACCTTGCCTTTTCTCTCTAGAAAAAGATCATTGAAGAGATCTCATTGAAGAGATCCAGTGGCAGGGGGAAGTTTTGGACCAAGTTTGCTTATTTCAGAAGTAGGTTGGTAGAGAGAGTACTCTTGAGTATTTCTATCACTGTCTTTGACAATCACCATTATGAAGAGGAGATGATTGGCTCTCTCTACTTCTTATATAGCAAAACTGAAATTAAGATCTGCAAGATGACTTGTTGTATTGGGTTTGCACAGCCAACCTTTGGTTGTGCCAAGGCTACAGGCTTCTGTGAGGAGCTGATAGAAGCTCCCTTCATGTCCAGCAGAGACAAGCCCAGGCTGCTCCAAAGGCAGACCTCCTGCTGGTCGAGGCTGGGACAATTAGGAATTATGGTAATGCCTCTGTTGATAATATATTTAAGAAAAAAAAAATAAAGTTAATGCACAGTTGTAATTGCAGCCAGAGAAGAGTGGGGTGAGAACATGTGAGAGGAACAACTCTGCAGACACCAAGGTCAGTGGAAAAGGAGGGGGAGGAGGTGCTCCTGGCACCGGAGCTAGGATTCCTCTGCAGGCCATGGTGAAGGCCATGTTANAAAAAAATAAAGTTAATGCACAGTTGTAATTGCAGCCAGAGAAGAGTGGGGTGAGAACATGTGAGAGGAACAACTCTGCAGACACCAAGGTCAGTGGAAAAGGAGGGGGAGGAGGTGCTCCTGGCACCGGAGCTAGGATTCCTCTGCAGGCCATGGTGAAGGCCATGTTAAAGCAGCTGTGTCTCTGCAGCCCATGGAAATCCATGGGGATGCAGAGATCCACCTGTAGCCCATGGAGAAGACCCACTCCTGAGCAGGTGGGTGCCTGAGAGGAGACTGTGAACCTGTGGGAGGCCCATGGAGAGAGGAGCCCCCACTGGAGCAGCCTGTTCTTGAAGGACTGCACCCCGTGGAAGGGTGACCCATGCTGCAGCAGTTTGAGGGAAGGACTGTGGGATGGACTCACTTTGCAGCAGTTTGCAGAGATCTGTTGCTCATGAGATGGATTCACATTGGAGAAATTCATGGAGAACTGTCTCCCTTGGGAGGGACCTCATGGTGAAGCAGGGGAATGACTCCTCTCCTTGAGCAGCAGGAGAACAACATGTAATCACTGACCATAATCCCCATTCTCATCTCCCTGTACCACTGGGGCAGGAAGTAGAGCTTGGGAAGGAGGGAGGGATGGAAGGAAGGTGTTTTTAAAGTTTTATTTTACTTCTCCTTATCCTGTTCTGATTTTATTAGCATAATATCTAGTTCCAATCACCCTGCCATGGTGCAGGGATGCCATTCAGTAGATCAGTTTGCTCAGGACCTCATCCAACCTGACCTTGAAGATTTCCAGGGATGGGACAACCACAACTTCTTCAGGCAAATCATTCTAGTGCTTCATCACCTTCTGATTAAAGAATCTCTTCCTAATATCTAATCTAAACCTACATTTTTTTTTTAATACCATTGCCCCTTTGTTACACCCTGGTCACTTCATCCAGGGCTCAACCAAGGTTCTTTTGCTCTGGGTAGATGCAAAGGAGGAATACTGGGCAGATATCTTCAAGAAGTAAATATCACACAAAAGTTTACTGGCAAACTATGGAAAATCAAGGAACTTTGGCCAATGATTTAGTCCAACACAGGATAGACTTAGACCATTCAGCACAGAAACCTTTAAACCCATGACACTGCTGGGGCTGCTCGAGGCAGCACAGCGTCCAGCTGCAGATGTCCTTGGTGTCAGCTGCAGCAGGCAGGGGTCGGCTGCAGCAGGCAGGGAAAGCTGTCAGCTGCAGCTTGCAGGGAAAGCTGGCTCCTTCACAAGGAGCGAGCCCCGAACAAAGGTGGTGTAAAAGCGTCTGCAGAGGCAAAGGACAAGAGAGGGGTCTTCGTGTAGGTTCCAGCTGGTTTATTGCTGCTGGAGGGTCCAGGGACAAAGACCAGGAAAAAGGGGAGAGCACAGCATTTTATAAAGGGGTGGAACAAAGGGAAACAACCAATGGGGATCAACTGAGGAGGAGGAGACAACAGAGGAATATCCAATAGGGATAACTTAAGGGAGGGAATTACATGAGTAGATCAATGGGGCGTCGAAGAAGGGAGAACTTTCGAGAACATAAGCAACTAGCTGAAATACATAAACATTAACTTATACATAAAACTGGATGGAGAATTCCTAAACCAATAAACTTAAAACATGTAAACTAAAAAGCACTAGGGACGTGGGAACTCGCCGTAACCACTGGGTGAGAATCAGACCTCTGTGTTCTGGAGGCCTGTCCAGCAGTCCTCTGAATGCTCTGCTGCAGTGGCCACTGCCACATGCACTGCAACAAACCCATTTGATGTTATGTTACATGAAAAGAGTGTTAGATGAAGAAGAAAGGGAGAAGAACAGAAAGGAAAGATGCAGAAAAGCAGATATAGCTACCAACTCCTGGGTTCCAGTGATACCACAGATAGAAAACTCCAAGATGAAGGTAGGGTGAAAGAACAACGTGCTTGCCTCATGGTCAGCCTTCTTAAACTCTTGACTCATCCTGGGCCTTCCGGTTACTCAGCCACTCAGGAGCTGGGTCAGGCAACACTGGGGGGCTGCCTCCGGTGTGCCATGATTGACAGACACTGAGGGGCTGGGAGATATGGGGGGCAGGACACTATGTCACCAGAGCAAGGCCTGACCCACCCCCTACCACACATTCCAAGCCCCCAAGATGTCTCTAAACAGATCACCTTTCCCAGTCTCTGACACCCTTTTCCTATCGCAATCTGCCTGTATAAAAAGCCACTCTCCCTCCTTTGTATAAGCTGCCTTAAGGTACTGGAAGGCAGCAAAGAGGTCCACAAAGCCTTCTCTTCTCCAGGCTTAGCAACCCTTGCTGTCTCAGCTTGGCTTCACAGCACAGGTGCTCCATCTGTCTGATCTTCTTCATGGCCTCCTCTGGACCCTCTCTAACAGGTCCATATCTTTCATGTGCTGGGGACCCCAGAACTGGACGCAGTGCTCCAGGTGGGGGTCTCACGAGGGCTAAGTAAAGGGGCAGAATCACCTCTCTCGACCTGCTGGCCACATCTTTTCTTATGCAGCCTCAGATGTACTTGGCCTGCTGGGCTGTGAGCACACAGTTGGTTCATGTCCAGTTGTTCATCCACAAGAACCTCCAAATCCTTCTCTGCAGGAATTCTTTCAATAAATTCTTCTCCCAGTCTGTACTCATGTCTGGGATTGCTGCTACCCAAGTCCAGCACCTTGCACTTGGACCTGTTGGATTTCATGGAAGTCTCATGGGCCCACTTCTTAAGCTCATCCAGGTGCCCATATGGCATCCCATCCTTCTGTTGTGTCAACTGCACTGCTCACTCAGCTTCATGTTATTTGCAAACTTGCTGGGTGTGCACTTGATCCTGCTGTCAATGTCATTGATGAAGATGTTGAAGAGCACTGGGCCCAAGACAGAGCCCTGAGGGACACGACTCATCACTAGCCTTCACCTGGACATAGAGTCATTGACCACAGTTCTCTGGCTATGTCCATCCAGCAAATTTTTTATCCACTGAATAGTCCATCTATCAAATCCCAGTCTTTCCAATATGGAGATACGGATGTGATGTGGGACCATACCAAAGGCCTTACCAAAGTCTAGAAAGATGAAATTTGTTGGCCTTGTCTTGTGAACCATTGCCATCACTTTGTCAGAAGCAGCCAGACTTGTCAGGTACAATTTGTCCTTAGAAAAGCCTTGCTGGCTAACTCCCATCACCTGCTTGTGTTTCACATGCCTTGGCATGTCTTCTAGAAGGATCTGCTCTGTTGTTTTCCAAGGCACAGAGGTAAAGTTCACCATTCTGTAGTTCTTTGAATCTTCCTTTCTCTCCTTTTTAAAAATAGGAGCAATGTTTCCCTTTTTCCAGTCACAAGGGACTTCAACTGACCACCATGGCATTCCAAATATGATGGAGAGTGGTTTGGCAATACCGTCAGCCAGTTCCCTCAGGATCCTGGGATGCATCACATCAGGTTCCATAGACTTGTGGCTGTTCAACACCATCAAGTGATCCTGAACCTGCTATTTGCTTATAGTGGTAGGGACTTCATTCCCCCCACAACCATGCAGAGGATCAGGGACTTGAGAGAAGTATGAAGCCTGACTGCCAGTGAAGACTGATGCAAAAAACTCATTGAATGCTTCAGCGTTCATATCAGTTACCACCAGTTTACGTTTCTTGTTTCTCAGGGGGGTACATTGTCCTTGGCCTTTCTTTTCTGACCTATGTACTTATAGAATCCCTTTTTTTAATTCTTCATGTCACTTGCCAAGTCCTTTTCCAGCTTTGTCTTGACTTTCCTAACCCCATCCCTACATATTCAAAACATATCCCTGTACTCTGCCCAGGACACCTCTTTCTGCTTCCACTGTCTGTGCATTTCTTTCTTAGTGCTCAGTTTGAGGAGCAGATCCTTGCTCAGCCATGACAGTTTCAGGCCTGCCTTGCTCCATTTCCTACACACCACGACATAGAGCTCTCGCACTCTGAGCAAGGTGGCCTTAAAGCGCTGCCAGCTCTGGTCAGCCCCTTTGTCCTTAAGGACAGTTTCACAGATGATCTCGTTCACCAGCTCCTTAAACAACTGGAAGCTTGCTCCTGCAAAGTTCAGGGTTTTGACTTCACTCCTCATTATTTATTACTTTTGGAGGCTGGGGGTATTCCTCAGTTTTGTCTTGATTCTCTCTTCCAGTAGTGACACCCAATCTGACACAAAATGAGCCGAAATTGGAAGTTCCAATAAAGGAACACCCACAAGGTTGCACAGAACAGCAAGTTCTGATAAAGCCAGCACTTTATGGATCAAGTACACTTGAAAAATGTTTCATGAATAATTTCTAATGGTGGAAAAGAAACACCATCCTCTTCTTTACCTGACGATAGAATGTAAATGTCCTCATTTACCCTAAACCCTCTCTGCCACCAGTAAGCTCTCCAAATTTTATTTGCAAAGATTATGTTAGCCTGCATGGTAGTTAAAAATACAGAATTTAAGGCTGAGATTTTAATCTTGTTGCCTTCCACTTCAGGACAAGGGGGAATTGGAAAAAAACTTATTTATTTAGTAAGGTAATAATTCAGCTACTGATTGAACAGTTTAAGGATGATTATATTTCTAGAAATTCCCTAATTCTACATAAAACTAAATCTAAAAAATTAATTGCTCTTCATTTAAATATTTACAATATAATTTAATCTCTGGCAGCATTAAATACTATGCAATATTCATTTTGTATTTACATTGATATATTTCATTCTGGGAAGTTTTCACGTGTTCTGCACTGCAGCTTACCACAGCAGTGGTTTGAAATTGCCTCAGAACATGAATTTTAAAGTCTCTTCATGCAGTATGTCGTCTTTAGAGTCAATTAAGTTGAGAGGGAGAATTCTGGAACTGCCAGCTAAGACTTTCAAGGTTGTAATATTCTTTGCTAATGTCTGTCAGTTGTCCTCAGGTCTTTCCTCCGTCATTCCCCTCTATGAATATACATGTCTGTTTTGCTTCATCTGGTAAGGAAAATTTAATGTACTGTTCATCATATTTGATTTTACTTTCTATTTCACATTTTCTTCAGGTGTGCATATACTATTTATGTTTAATGCAGATCTCAGCTGTAGTTACAGCAGTCATTTAGAAATTACTCTTGTCCATTTTGTCAGCAATTATCTACTGAATTTAGTTTTGAGTATAGAGAAAATTAGGGTCAAAAATATAACAATTCACACATACAAAAGAAAACATGAAATCGTTTTTAGATGAAACCTGTAATTTTTTTTTGCACACCTGTGAATAAAGTAACTTTTCGCCCAGCTGACAGATCTGGAACAAAATAAAGTTAATGCAAATATTTGAACGTAGGGCATTGTATGTCATGCATGACACTTGTTCAGTCTCTCTCACCTGTGGGTCTTTGGACATGGGAATCCTTTGTTATGTTTAAGTTTTTGTGCTTTTAAGGAATAGAGATGCAAAAGCCATATCCTGGAAGATCCACCAGGTCAATCCAACTATTTTACCTTCCCCTCAAAACCTATGAAACCTCTTGTTTAGTTTCATGGCAAGATAAAATAAGCCCAACCTAGCTCAATCTCTTTCCACCGTATGTTACATATGAGAAAGAGGTTTGATTTTTTGATCTCTTTGTTCCAGACATCTGATAATTTATAGCTGTAGCAAATTATCGGATGGACACTAGTATGTATTGAAGGCAAGAATCTGAAGGGCCTGCCAGCTCTGTGTTGGTCTCGTGGGGGCTGCATGGCCATGATTAAAGCTAGGGATGAGGTTAGGATTGAGTCAATAGACACCTCTGGGTTTAGGTGTGTTTACTTCATACAGATTCCTGTGCCTGAAACTGAACAAGTTTTAGGATCTGTCCATGCAAAGCTCCCTGTTCAAAGTTTTATTTGAAGCACTGATTGCCTCTTGACTCAAGTGTTTCCATGTGATAAACACCATAGGACTTGATGCCACTGTATAAATTAGATGTAAATTTTATCTCGGTGACCTGGAGACTTGAAGTTCATTGTAAGGAGGAGACATTGTAAGGCTGCTGAGGAAGCAGCAGCAGCTGATCATGTGTTTTCCTTCTCTTTTGAAACCCAATAACTTAAACACAATGAAGACTGTTCATGGACTCCTTTATTTTAAAATGCAAAAGTCCAGCATATTTTATTCAAGTCTATAATTCCACAGGATTTTTATAAAGATTGTAGACTATTAGTCTTTGCCTATTTCCATTCTCTTTATTGTACCCAGAAATCACATCATTTCAACATTTCACCTCAATTGTATCACTGCGATTTTGGTGTGCTTTCTGTTGATGCCAGCAGAGAAGCATTTTCTCAGCGAGGCAGCTATTCCAACTGTGTCGAATTTCATGTACTATCTATATCCACTTTATTTGTGAACCTGATGTTCTTGTTTGAATTCCACCTTTGTCTTCTAATGGACAGGTGAAACCTGATTTTTAGTTGTCAGTTGATTTCCATTTGCATGACAGCTTTACAAAGAAGACAGAGAAAATGGGTAATTCCCTTTCAACATTTTACTTTTCTTTTTAAGAAAACCCTCAGAACATGTTTCTTTACATCTTTTGACTGTCTTGGCTTGTATCAATCCTATTCAATGAAGTTGAAGTTGTGATAAAGCACTATATTTTGATTGAATTTGTTTGAAATAAATCAAAACCATATTTCTCTCACCATTAACCAAGCACTACTGCAGTGTTATTCATATAGAAGACAAGAAAAGAATTCTAAAATTAGAATTAATTGCTTGGAGGTGAGAACTTTTAACAAAATGAACAATCAGGTAACAACTATCACATCTATTTTCCAGTGCATAAATTCTTGTACTTTCTGCGTTCATCTATATTACGTCCAGACTGGAATATCAAAAGGAAAATTTCCTTTGGCACATAACTCACATTACCTCGAATTTCCCTGAAAGGAGTGTTTTGTTTATGGTTGTGGTTAAACAAATTCCTTTTCTTTACCATTAGGTGTCTCTGTTATCCTTTGTAAAACACCAAATAGCACAGCACTTTTTCAGTGTTCCCTGACTTGTACTTAAAGGATTCTTTTTATCCCTCTATCTTATGCTTTTATTTGGGATCTTCGAAGTTTAAAGAGAACAAATGTCTACAAAAAATACCACCATGCTATTCGAGAAAAAGAGTTAGGAAAACAGAAAGAGCTGCAAGATAGCATCTCGCAGCAAGTCCTGTTACTTTGCAATAAGAGATTAATCAAAGCTGCCCAATCAAAACAGAAATCTTAGAAAATAATCCTGACATAGGTAACAATGAGAGACAGGAGTTTTTCATAATAATCTGTATTATCTTGGCACAAGGAAGCTTCACCTGCCAGATTAGTCAAAGACACATGATCTGCCTAAGTGTTAGATACCTCCTAACCAAACACCAGCAGCCCACGGTACTTTCTGAGGAGTGACAGACAGTGTGACAGCAGTTCCAGCTGTGGGCTGGTGTAGACTTGATTAAGCTGTCAAAAGTACTTCTAGAGTTTAGCTGGCTGGTCTAAGAGGAAATTTAGTCATATTCTGGTTTGGATATTTTTATTTTGGTGTGCCTTTTTTTGGTAAAGCTAGTATAGGTCTGGGGACTGAGCTAGAATCTGTGCTCAACTGTGTAACATGAACAAAATTGGTACATAAATCCTCACTGCAAATCCTTTTTCCTCTATGGATTCTGGTACCATTAAAACCTAAAAAATAGGTTTATTCTTACAAACCACCCAAACCTGCAAGCAGTTGCAAAATCCAGTGTATTAGTTATAAAGAAGAGTTTATTTCATCCAAGACTCATCAAGAAATGATAAATGTGACTTCCACAAAGTGCATTTTATGAAAGCCACTTTTCACAGCAGAAACACATTTTAATGTCAACTGAGTGGATGCTTTATGTTGTAGAAAAAACAGCTTAGTGTACCATCTGTTACTTTTAATAGCAAATGAACAACATGAATTGTAGTTAATACTGTTGATGTAAAATATAAGAGGGATGTTATAAAACTGCTCACTGACAGATATAAACATGTTTTGAAATATGAATGAGCTCAATAAATTCAATATGCAACTTTTACCAGCCAGCTGTTCTCAAATGATAAGGCAGCAAAAGATTTTTAACAAACCCCATGCCAGGCAAATGCAAGCTCATTTCTCTAGCCCACATGATGATGGGAGACGCATTTCCCATCCAAAGCACACATAGAATGACAGTTTCATGCCATTTAACCCCTTCCATCTTGGGGGAAATAATTATATCTTATACAGAGCAACATGAGAAGTGGCATGAAAATGTCATCATACGTATGTGTATTTATCTATAATCTATCTATGTCAATGTCTACATCTATCTCCTTAGAAGAGACCCTGGGACGAAGATATTTTAACAAAGGTGTCCAGAAAAATCCAAATAGCACTTCTTCATTTTTTGCTCGACATACGATGCTACAATGAGGTTAGTTATAACATGGGTCTTGGCTCTGTAAATGCTTATGTACTGGCACATGGCACATGATTAGCAGCCCAGCCAATCTACATAACAGCTGCCTTTCACAAGCTCAACAGTGAATTACAGAGGAGTGAATCTTTGTTACAGCTTCCACATTTTAAAACTGAACATTATACACCCTCTATATAACACGCACTTTCAACTCTTTGGATGATCAAGACTATGATTTAGGAATTTTATTTATACTATCGTCATTAAGAATAGCCATGTTTCCTTTCTGCTAAATGGTATCTCATTGCTCCTAATATCTGTGAAATGTTCTTTCTCATCCTGAATGGTTCAAGAAAACAGACAAAAGTGTTGCTTGACAGAGAACAAGTCTCCGAAATCCTTTAAAAATTTTCTATTAGTATTTGGCCTTTTGGTGAGGAACTTTTGCTTCTTTTGTTGATCCATCTAGAACACAAACTAGATTCTTTTTATCTTCACTAATCTGAAATAATAGAAAATAAAAAAGAGCACCTAATTAAAGTCAATTATTTTTAAAGAGTTTTCATATTTCATTGAAAACATGCAATTTATAAATCATCATAGGTTTTAATTCGATGTCCCTGTGTATTACTCACCCATGATGAATTATATTCTAGTTAAATAGAGCTATACTAACTTCCGGCCCAATTACTTCTCTGCACCAATGCTGAACATCAGTCAAAAATAGGTGTAAACTATCTGTTTGGGTCAATTTAGCACAAAATTACTATCAAAATTGTCAGAAACAAGTGGCAAGATCGTCTCACAGAATCCAGAAACTGTGTAGTCTGATCTGGTGCTTTTGATTCCCTTTATAATATTTCCTGTTATAATATTTTCTGTTGTTGTTTATTTAAACTTGTTTGAAAGCATGGGTGTAAATTGATAAATTAGGCCAATGGTGGTAGTAGTAGACTGACATGTGGCACTTGAATTTACTCCTCTGGGAGTAGGGTGTTAGGAGGTTTGTGAAAGTCTAGTGCACACAAATTTATCTAATTTCATCTACCTTACACATAGCCTGCATTTTGAATGCTGAATCTAAACTGTAAATTTACAAATATGAAGATTTTTATCTCAATAGAATTGTTCTTGAAACTTCCATTTGCTCTTTTCATGTGGCAAGTGTGGTTTGTCCTGCTTTGCCTTATTTCCATAGAGCTTTCTACTTCTACAGTATTGATCAAATTGACATTTCCTTAACAGAATTCTGGGGAGCCCTGTAATGTCCTTGGCAGTTCCACCACTAATAAAATAGTTTATTTTCAGATGACAAGGACTAACTTAATATCCTCAGTAGGAAGTATAACGAGACAAGTAATGAAATGGTTTTCAATAACCCAGGTCAGTATTGCATGTATAGCTCCATATCCATGGACAGGCAGTCACAGAGACAATAGCTTTATATAATTAACAACAGGGAGATATATTGATGCACAAATGTCCCATCTTGAATTCTGTCATCAGTAATGACAGTGACCATACTCTGTTAACTCTTTTCAGGTTTTTATTACTGTAGATTTTATTACTGTATCAAAAGGAAAATTAACAACTTTAAAAGAAAACAACCTGCCCAGAATTCTATTAACATTACTTAGACTCCATGTTTAAATTCACGTATATAGATTCCGTTCAGGAACTGTTGCTTTATATGACAAAAATTTTGCGCATGGTTTTTCAGATCTAAATCCATTTCTTTACCTGATAACTGTAGACGATTTAAAATTTCAGTATTATTCAGTGTCTTGGGGTGATTTTATGATGTTTATCCCCTATCGCTACTCTATGCCAACCAATCTTTTCTGTGTGTTTAAACTGAGCCTGAGAGGGACAGAAAAAAAATAGCTGTTCAAAGCAGTTGTTTCAAGGACATGGAGATACACTCCTCGGCTTCTGCGGTACCCTTGGGGGTTTTTTTCAGCCAACTTTGGTTTTCGGCTCTTCTTTTTCCGGCGGGAGACAGAGAGTTGAACGTTGTTTTCCTAGGATTTTGGTTTTTTTGTTCTCTTCTTCTCTTCTGGACTGTTTCAACAACATCTGAACACATCAGGAGAAGTTTTTCCCGGAGGCCCGGGGGGGGTGGGCCCTCGCCGACCCAGCTCCGAGGAGGAGAGAGACCACACCTACAGAAGGACTCTGAAATCTTCTCAGGTTTTCTCTCCACAGCGAGAGATTTCATTATTTAGCATTATTATTCCCCTCCTGTGTGTTTGGTAAATAAATAGCTTTTATCTCTTTCACTTTCCTTCGAGGAAAATTTTTTTCCTGAACCTGGTGGGGGAGGGGTGGTTGCAACCTGACTTCTATCAGAGGATTTTTTCCTCCAAATTTGACCAAACTAGAACATTCAGATACAATTTACTAAGTGCAAGTGAATGTTCATTTGCTCAATAAGCTTTTAAAATCATACTGAGAGAGCTTTCCATAAATCCACAGTTATCAGATTTGCACAAGGTTTTCTTGGTCTTCTCTCCTGGCCACAGTGCTGTACCCAGATATGTATCTCACTAAAGCAGTAGTTATGACAAAGGCTACGGAGAGATTCTGTAACAAATTACCTTAAATATGTATGTACACATATACATATTAAATTCTGCTGGGAAGTGATTCCTTAAAGAAAATGAAATCATCCTTCAGCTTTAAAAGAGGCTTTGGATTTACTGAACAATGTTACAAAGCAAAAAGATTTATTATTTTAATTATATAAGACAGTAGCAAATGTTTCTGATGGAAAACAAGTCCAGAAGTCAATGGTACTTGGATGAATAAATGGATTAGACTGTGGTCTGCTTGTTGGTTACTTTATAAACCAGTCACACACTTTTATACTTCATATAGAGACATAGTTCTTTCTTCATTATAGAAAAAATGTGATATTGCTCCGCTGGTTAACAGAAATTCCCAAAATTTAGAAAGAGTTGACTGATTGATTAATAATAATAATAATAATAATAATAATAATAATAATAATAAAATAATAATAATAAAAGATAATGACAGAAAGAAGTTCAGGTAGGCTGACATAATGAAATTGAAATTAATAGATTCCACTGATAGCACTGCTTTACTAGTTTGATTTAAAATAGCAAAATACTTCTTGTAGCTATTTTGTACACAGCAATTTTGACACTGCTCCCATACTCATATTCAGGAGTACTGAGCATACTGCATTGCCTTGATTTAATTTAATATCAGCTCCAAGTAGTGCCAAGTATTGTCTTTTTACTGCTTTTAATCTTCAAGTCAAACAGCTCTCTCCCCAACTAGTTGCTCAGGATTTGCAGATCCTTACATTTTCTGCTGTGGATCAGGAGCAAAAAATTACCACAAACTATCTGAGGGATCTATAAATCTATGCCAGCCAGAGTCATGTTATTTGAAAAACATAAGAAACCTCAAAAATATTTGACATGTATTGGTCCATTTCATAAAAATCTAGAAATACACTCTGTAATATTTTTCTGTATGAGAAAGAAATATATATAAAGGTATCAAAAGGCTTGTAGACTTTTGTAGCAAGGGAGACATGAGCCTTAGCCCTCATTTTGTCTGTCATTAATAAAGGTTGCATATAAAGCTGAGATAACAACCATTCTCTTCCATGAACTTTTTATTTCTTTTCAGCTTTAAATATAAATTACTTTTTTTTTTATTTCTAGGCTTAAGATAATTATTATTAAGCTAAAAATTCTGTGGAGATTCTGTTAGCATTCAGTGTGTTGCTGTTCCTGACCAGTCAAAATTTATAAAATAATGGCTCAGAGAGCGTGAAATGAAACAACCATCTGGGAAAGTAAACAAATCAAATAAGCAGGAAACAACAAAAACACAACTAAGCAAGCAAACTCCCCCAAAATGGGAAATTTCTTTTTTTGTCCATGCTAGTCAGATTTAAGTGGTTCAGGACTAAGTTTTGGTAAAGACTTTTCAGAAGTTTGGGTTTTTTTTCCCAGATATGTTTTACAGTTCTCAAAATCTGAAGCGCTCATGCCTAAGTGGCCTGTTGTCTTACAACTTGTGCTAGTTTGAAAACAAACCAGTGGGAGATCACAAGTCAGAATTACAATTTAATAGGAAAATTAAAATAAATGTAATAGTACATGTACATAAATGTAATAGGTTGCAACCTGACACCCCGTCAGGCAGGGTCGCAGTAGCAGTCCAGATGAGTGGTTCTGTTGAAGCAGAGATCCTGTAGAAGGGTCTGGTCTTCACCTGAATGTCCAGTGGTACCTCTTGCCCTCTGGGAATCCTGTAGGTAAGGACTGCTTGTGCTGTTCCAAGCCCCAGATTAGATCCAGGTGGGAATGCTTGGCTCCCCGCCCTGGGTGGAGCATCTGACAATGGGCTGATGCAATTCTGTGAGTCATGCAGTGGGTTCTTGATGGCCCATAAACAGATACCCCCCGAGGGAGTTATCAGGGATGAGTCATGATAGGAGAAAACAAACAGTGCCCCACCTGCTTTAACAGCTTGTGAAGATGATAACAGAATACACAGTATTGGTTACATCTTCTATTGTAACCTAGGACACAACTGTTGAACTCATGTAACTTCTAATTGTTCTGATGTGACCAGTAGTAGCAGTCTAGAGGAAATCAACAGATTTTGTATGGCAAAAAGTACAGAGGTAAATGTTCCTTTAAAAATTATCAGAACAACCCATTTAGAAGAATTATTAGAGATCCAATTATTTGACTTGCGTATATTTATATTGTATATTGTATATTGTTTTTCATTCCCCTCCATGAGGAGGGAAGGAAATACTTCAGGTCTATCACCTTCCACACACTTCTTCACACTTGACCTTGGACAGAATGCAAATGAAAATGTCCCTCAGTAGGACACAAGCCTAATGTGTGGAAAGGATTGATTAATTTTTGTTCTCTTTCAGCAGAGCAACCCAGTGAATGCTCTCCTTTACTGTGAGTTCCAAAGAGAGGAGTTGCTGCACTTATCTGGATGCCTCCGAGCCCCGTATCAAGCCCTGCCAAGGGTGCCTGCAGATGAAAGGTGTATGTTGAATTTAAATTGCTGGACAGAGATATTTTCCTGATGCAGGACCTGGATCTGGTGTCTGCAGTAGCTTTTCTTTTCTCTATTTACTCATCATAACATATTTACCTGCAAGAATGTCCTCTCCTTTCCCTGGGCAGGGTCTTTGTAACAGCACTGGAAACTAGATGTAGCCTTTAGTCAGGACCAGTTACAAATATTTTTTACTACACCATTGCTACAGAAGTGTACTCCCCTAAATGCACATCACAGTACAGATAAGAAAATTATTTTTTATTATAACCAAGCAAGTCATACCAACATGTTGAGTAAACCATGATTTTATGTAGATTCTGAGGTGTGTTGGCTGCACAGACAGCAGGAGGGCTAATGCTTGCATTTATATCCCCCCAGCATTATAGACCATATGCCTGCCCAGCTTGTCTGGTAGACACCAGTGGAGTTTTGCCCTTGACAGCTCCTGTTTATACAGATGGTTTTAAAAAAGTTACTGGAAGAGAAAACAGCCTGCACTGTAGGAAGCACCTTACATAGGAGCCAAGACTTAACAAGGAAAACTATTTTCATCATTCTCTCCTGTTCATCTGGAAAATTTGAGCAAAATTTGACTGTTGGCCTTAAAACTAAATTTAAACTTATTTTTATCTGTTATATTTAGACATGTCAAGATTTTTTTAACATGATATTTTGAAGATCCTGTTTAGGTGATTTATTAGAGAGTTGGTTATTTGACTTGTCTATATTAGTCAGATTTTTCATTCCTCTCCAAGTGGATGGAAGGAAATAGTTTAGGTGAATAGTTTAGGTGAATCACCCTCCACATCTTTACCCTCGCCTTTGGATGGAGTGAATCACTCTCTAGAGAAGCTTACGCCTTCCTGCTGGCTGCAACGGAAGCCGAGCAAAGCCAGATATAGATAAACTATACGCAGGACCAGTATTTCATTCCAGAATCATATTGAAGTTAGAGAAAAAATTCCCATCACTGTCAGCTGTTATTGGGCCTCCATCCTTTGTCATGTGAACTGACAGCTGTAGGACTGCTGCCACCAACCATGCAACAATAATGTGCCTCTGCAAAGTATGCATTTCTTTTAAAGGCGTGGGTGGTGGAAATTCTGGTAGCTGGTTTTTCTGATCCAGAATATGATTCATTCTCATACACTCATAAAAACAGTCCTGTCCCTGCTGTCTGCATCATACTTGGCTAATTTCAAACCCCTCCCCTCAAAACAAACAGAGCAATATAGAAGAGCCGTCAGTAACTTTTACCTTTCCATCTGCACTGAATGTAAATACCTGGGATGCAATCACAGCTTTGTGAGCCTTTTAACGTTGACTTCAGCAAGACTGAGAGTGTGTCCCAGAAAAGCTCCCCATTCTGTAGGCTAAAAGCCTAAACTAAAAAAAAGTATATAGAATAACAATAAAATATGTGCAAATAATTAGTTGCCCATCTTAAAATTCCTTTAACATCAGAACATGCTCACCTTCTCTGCAGTTCATGAAAACTGTTCATAGCACGTGTCTTGCCATTGCATTTGAGATGATGGTAATACGACACTGCAGTTTGCTGACAATATACTTATTCAACAGCAACAATGTGTAAGCCAACTATAACAAGAATAGACAGATACATGATCAGTGACTGAAACAGAAATTAAAAGAAAGAGTTTTCAGAAATTAATAGGGCATGCCATTAGCTTGGATAATGGAACTATAAAGACTTAACATTTTTCTCATCTTTATGAATTCTAATGATAAAATTAAATACTTAAAAAACCTTACAGTAAATTTGTAAACAGATAAAGGTGCTATATTTGGAAAAGTTTTAAGGATTGTTGTTGCATGAATATCATAGAGTCATGTAAACACACTATTAAATTCATTCAATTATAGAAATCAGAAAAAAATTATGTCTAAACTTAGAATAGTCAACTTCAGACCATAAACCTTGAAACAATTTCCAAAGAAAATATTTATTATGTCAGTGATCAGCAGTGTACAAGTTTGAGGAAAACACAGTTGTTATCTAATGTTTAAAATATCTTTTTTTTATGTTACACTTATTCTCCAAACAAATTTTTGCCTGCGCAGGTTTCACAACAACACAACACAGTGACACAAACACCTATAAAGTAAAGTGCAGTTTTGTGCAATCTATTCTATGAAGTCAATCTGCACTGATTAGAATTTATTTTTGAACCATAGTTCAGTCAACTTTAGACGAAATGCAATAATGACTCTGCTTTGGCAGTACTGTGATGAAAGCTTTACTGAAATAAATGGATTTATTTTTTCTTTGTTTTAAGTAGATTTTTAGGCACAGCACCTGTAGTACTTGGATGTAATTCACTTCATTAGGGAAGACTCTGTTAGCCCAGGGAAAATTGTCATGAAGGAAATGTAAGAGGTTGTCATGTTAAAGATAGAGGTTTGTTTATCGGTAGAGGGGGCAAAGCCCCTTGTGTAAGAAGTAAAAGGTAACCAGACAGCACTAGAGACACAGTGTGTTCAATTTATGTACAGGCATCTGGCCAGCAGCTACTTCAGTGAAAGTACTTTATAGAATTGGAGTTGTGTCCCTACTGACAGTGTATTGAGAAACCATTGGGTACTTCTGAGAGCCATTTAAATGCAAATATAATATGAGTTTGTCAGTGACTAAAAACAATCTTCCAGGCAATGGCGTTAGTAATTAGAAACCATCTGGTACCATGAAATCTTACAATACTTTCAATATTTCCACAGGCCAAAAGGATGCAATTTATCTCCTATAACAACAGAAACACCTATGCTATATGTTAGTGCTCTGACAATTAATATGCAAAATTAGATCCATCTTGATGTTTTTCCTCTGGGGCAGTCCTGGAAAATAAATTAATGAGATGTCTGGAAGAGAGAGTGCCATAAACTTCACAAAGGAAATTTAAAGAGAACACTCACAAAGAGATGAGTGCCTCAAAAGATGAAGGAGCTGTGTTGAAAACTTTGCCTCCTTTTTACCTGATAAGATTATGAAAGACATAAAGCAAAAGATGTTTGATAACTCATCTGTCAGATCTCCTTAAAAAATTATGCTCTGTATTTTCAGTGTGTGGTATGTTGAAGTGGTTTCAAAATAAACTAATTAATGTAAACCCTTTCTCTTTTCTGGCCCTCAAAAGTGTGGGGTTTCGAATTTTCATGCTGCAGAGATGAAAATGAAAATATTCTAGTCTATCCATCAAAACCTAAACTACCCTTCTTCATCTTGTTTCCAAGCTAATATACTCTAGAGAAAGTATGGGCAGGTTATTCTCTATTAAAAACAAATCAATAACATCACATCTTCACTCTTCATCTGAGAGATTAAGTGATAGTTGAATACTGACAAAAGATAATTTTAAATTTAAATTGGTAATTGCAGTATTTGTCCTCTTTAACTCCATATTCGCATGACGTTTACAATTGTCAACGTCACTTGGCAGTTTGCTTGAGTTAAAAACAATAAAGAACTTCAGCTCCAGAGTTTATTAATTATAACCAGTTATTAAGGATATGGATGAAAGCAAAATTAAGATATTTCATTTTGAGAATTTCAATAGCTAGAGAAATAACAGGAGAGGCCCAGTGTAGCCACAAAAAATTGCACAATGAAATTGTTGAAACTGTTTTACATGCAATGAAACTGTTGAAACATCCAGGTCTGTGTGTCCATCAAAGTAAAGAGCTGGTGATTGATCCACAGTAGTTCTGATCTGAATAATGCAGGTTTCAAGGCTGAACAATCAACATCTGCAGACCATCTTAGAGCCTGTGTTTCTCAGATGCAGCTGTGCTTCTCGGACTATAGACTATAGAAACAGAAGCTATTCCTAAGCCTTATTCTTACATGTGCCAGTGTCATATCTCTATTTGCTGTTCTTACAATTCATGGAATATCTTCTTTCAAAAAATTTTCTCAAAAATAAAATATGCCAGAAGTACCGAAACCGAGCCATCAAAACTGTGAATAGGAAATGTATTGACTGTGTGTGAAGAGGGTGTTTGAATGTCTGTGTGTCAGTGTCTGTGTGTAGCACATTTCCACAGCTCAGTTGATGAACAGTATTTTTTCCTTGTGTAGGTGAGTATGGCAACCGAGACTTTCTTTCAAGTTCTCAAGACACAGTATTTTCTATACACTAATAGTTTGGAATATATCAGCTCTGAGCAATGAAACTGATTTCTGAGGACATAAATCAATCTGAGACTCTGTGAATCAAAATGTTTTTTCTGTTTCTGTGTATAAATTGTCAGGTTAGGAGGTGTTGATATGCTTTTTCTTCTAACATGCATTGCTGCTATACAAAATCAAAATTATCACTCTCTAGTATTTATAAAAGATGTTACAACACATTTAAGGATTGTTTTATACCCTTACTTCAATCATTACACACAGTATAAAAAAATCAAAACCATTTGCCAACAACAATGCTTTGTTCAATATCCCTGTATGTAATAGCTGCTTAAGTAACTAAATTCCAGATCGGCACCCGTTTGTTCTCTTTTTGTACATGAGAGGAATTATTTTCCTATGTGCTTTTGACTTTCTATAGTAGATAAACCTTAATCAGACAAACCTATATAGATATTCAGTTCCCTATAATTTTCAGTTCGTTTTCTATGCCAGCTTGTCCAGCAGCATGGTTTTCTAATGTTCAAACGTTTGACCTCTGTTCTCAGCTAATGCATATACATTATTTTGAAAAGAGAAACTAGCAATAAAATATTCCTGATAGATTTGAAACAGTGATCATTTCATAGACAGCTACAGAACTAGCATCCCTTCAAAGTTTCTTAAGACTACAGCTCTTATGGGGTCTGTAGAAAATACAAATTTCTAGAGATAATACTTAAATTTTCTGCAGATCACTGTCTGAACCAGGACAATATGCAATTTGCCACACCAGAGTGACATAGTTGAATGAATTCTTGCATTTCATGTTTCTGTGTTCTTTAAAAAAAAACAAACCAAACCAGAAGTAAAGGAAAAAAGGGGATTTGTAATAGGTAGACAACTGAAAAGGAAGTTTCGTGACAGCCCTGTAATTTGGTCACTTTGAATTACCACACTCTGTAAAACACGTACAGATTCTTTTTCAAGCTGAAGATGTAACTCATGATCTGTAAAGTCCTTGTTTCATAACATCACTCACTCACATAACTGATCCTCCAAATCCCCATTCATACTTTTCTCGCGTGACTTCCTGCCAAATCTTTCTGCCAAGATTTATAGTTTGTGCCCTTCACAGTTTGTTAGCTTATTTTTGCTGAATTAAAATCTAATAACATAAATGGCAGAAATAATTTACAGAGTTTAAAGGAAAACAATTCCAAAATATTTTGGCAGTGTTATCGTAGAATTTTTTCAAGAATATAAAGAGGCACATTATAAACATACTCTTGCAAGTTAGGAAAAGAGATTAATTACAGAAGGAAATATATTGACAATTATAATTAGTGTTATTGCTGAAGTCTAAGAACTAGCAATAAGAAAATAATAAAACAAAGTGAAGAGACTATATAAAATAAAAGAAGTTTAACATTTATTAAGAAACTATACAATATAAGAGCAAATTTCAAAAACCATTAGCCTAAAGTCAACCTCAAGACCGTATCTATGACTTACATATAGAGATTTACAGTTTAATTTCATTATAATCTACAGTCATATCAATCTGACTTAGAGAATATAACTTTGGAAAATGTAATGGTAAACCTTTCCAGTGGTCAAAGAGAATTTTTGACCTATACAACATTTTAAACTGCAAAAATGGGGGCAAATAGGAACACATCAATCAAGGGAGACATGAACCAAGAGTCACCTAGTAATACATTGAACTTTTTATAAGAAAACAAATTATAGGATGAAATAATGATCCCAATTACAGTACATGCTTTGATCATAAAGTTTCCCTAAAATCTGTGTAAACTAAAAAGATAAATGCATTTAATTTCTAATTGGAAAAGAAATTCATATTAAATATAAAAGTAAGAGTTCTTGAGGAGTTTCACTGTATCATTATATCTCCCAAACACATTTTTCAAGCAGGTCCATTTCCATATAAGTTCTCTTTCAGTCAACCAGGAAACTCTGCCTTTATGGAATTTCTGTAAAGGATGTAATTACCTCAGAAGCACCAACAATCTGTCCCATACTACTTGTTTATTAGTTCTGACAAAAAATATATGCTAACTAAACATTGCAGATAACTCTTTCAGAGGTGCCACATAAACCAAAAATTTTCTTTCTATGCATCTCATTATGACAAGGAAAGGAGGAACAAAATACTCTCTTAAAAAATGTCAATTTTTGACAGAATTTTCTACAAGTACAAGACAGCAATCACTTCAGGCAGTTGGCAAGAAATGGAAAATATGAACAACTTCACATTGAAGGAGGAAAAGGAGAAGAATGTATCAAGGGTGCCTGAATTTAGGACATCTCTGAACATCTGGCTGAAATCTTTCCAGCTCTTTCTTCTTCCCTGTGCAAATCACTTGCCTTGGAGCTGTGAAAATTACGACTGGCAATGTCTAAGCCCTCTCCACCGCTACAATAAGGATTTCTGGAAGTCCAAAGGCTGTATCAACCATGTCACTATTGAACCTCTAGATTTTTTAAGGTTCTCAGTTTGTATCAAGTGAGGATGGAGGCAAAAACAAATTATGTGCTCAACTATATGCATGTATTTTTGATCAATGTTAAACAACTGCAGTAGCATGACAAGATTTCTGCTACAAAAGTGCTATCTGTAAAGGAAATTTTGAGCATTTCAGACACAGAGACAGTCCTGCAGATGGCCAAGTCATAAATCATGTAACTAATCAAGACTATAAAGCCAAAAGCCCTGAAGCCATTGCTTAGCCTGTATTGTCAGGCATTCATGATTTCAGACATTTACATGACTTAATTAGAAGTATTTATTTGGAAAGTACACGGGTTCAAGAGTTAGGGGAAGATTTAATTTTTTTCTAAAAAAACAACAGCAACTAAACAGGAAATTTGCAACTCCCTTCTATTTGCTATTTTTAAATAAATCCTTTAGTTGCCTTCAATTTTGTACCGTATTGACATCGCTTTTATAGAAACTTGAAAATCATCACTCCTCATAGACAAATTGATGATTTTGTGTTAGTACTATCATTACAGTTTTTGTGACAGAAAGTAAAGTCTCTATTGACATCATTACTTTTTACTTCTGAATGTCAGGAATTCACATACTAGAGTTCTGGGAGTTTTAAACTTAAATAATCCCCTTTCCCTTGGAAACTAAGAAATACTCAGAAATGTATCAGCTTTGTTTCTCATAATTTAACAATTTATTTTATGGACATAAATCCCTACTTTCTAGATCAAATATTCTGAATGTGACCAGCAATGCTTAGACTTCAAAGGGTTTTCTTTGCTTTTAAGATAAACTGGGTGCTCCCCATGAGAAGTGAGTCACACAGGCAGCCATACCCATGGGCGAAGTATGAGTATTATTGTCTTCGGTATCTTCTCAGATCTCAGAAAAGGATGCCACTTGCTTATAGCAGATTTTGCTAGGAGTTTTTTCATTTTAGGAAGCAAAGGCCTGATCCAAACCCCGATGAAGTCAATGGAAAAAGTCTCCCATTGACTACAATGGGCTCTGGATCATGCCCTAAGTCCATTCTCTTCATTAGTGCAGGATTAATGATAGGATGTCTTTCCAGTAGCCTGGAGTACTTAAGATCCCGGCAATTTCAGCTGAACAAGTTCACTTTAGATTGCCATTTCATTTGGAATTTGAAAGGTGATGTCAAGGTCTTTTTCAGCATCAAGAAAACTTTAAATGGGGGCATTTTCAGTTCCTGGTTATAATCAGTCCCACCAGTTCAGTGAAAATCCTTAGGCATCCTATTGAGAAAACAGCAAGAACGAGTGGAGCAAAGAAATTTATGTTGTTCAGGACACACTTCAGAAAAACAGTGTAGACTCTGGTTTGACCAATGAACAGATGCATGTTGATGCTTTTGGAGAGATCAGTCTAGAACCTGACTACAAAGGACAAATTAAAAGATGATAGCATAGTTAGACATATAAGATTTTTGTTGTACTTCTTTTTAAATTAACAGATAAGGAAAGAGATGACATTTCTCAAAGTGTTTTCTCAGTTTGCACCAGAAAGCACCACCAGTTCATAAATAATGAAAAGTGGCAGAAAAATATTACAAACAGCAATAATATCTTTAAGTTCTCTGAAATTGGAGATGAGAATTGCAAATGTTGTGCTGGCACAAACTTTGACAGACAGACAGTAAATGGATAGAATAAGTATAGTGTTATTAAATCAGATATAAAATATATCTGTATTAAGATCAGTCTTATATAAAATAAAAATCTGAAACAAACAGAGTTTTTTATATTACTGTTTAAAAATTGTGTTTCTGGTAAAGTACTGGATAGATCAGCCATTCCAAAAGATCTCTAGTGCTATTCACTATTCAGATTTCATTAAATTGCTATTAGCATTATTCATTATTTTACCCTGACTATTCATACTGACAAGAATGGCTCAAAAGTTGAAGCATTTTTTTTTAACCCAATTACTAATTGTTCTACTAAAAAAATATCATCCAAGTTGCCATGTACCTTATGATAAAGATATTTCTGAAGTTAAGCTCTGGGACTTAAAAAAATCAATGGAAGTTTGCCATAATTTCGATAGTATTTACTGTTGGTAAATAGAAGGTCACCACATTCATTGATCTGTAAATGCTTGCAAACATGCCACCATCGTCCCACTACGCCAGTGAAACACACTAAAGTTTTGCACTTTGAGTTTTACTTCTTTTTTACCAGAGACATTTCTACAATACTGTTTGACCATGCACATTTAGTTTTAAGCACCTTAAAAGCCTGCTGACAATTCTTATACTCATTAATTTTAGAGATAAAGGGAGCAGATCTTAAATCTCCTCATCAAAATATGGCAGTTTTCCAGAGGAATAGGTTTATTTTGCATATGTATAAATAAAAACTTGCTCATCCAAGGACTCTCCCAATATACAGAGAAACCTCATGTTTGGATTCATGATATGAATCACCATGGACTCTTATATTTCTCTCCAAAATATCTGAATATTGTAATAAAATGATGTAATTTGTATCTCTTTCTTTGCCTTGATGAATTAAAAAAAAGAAAAAAGGTACCAGATTACTTTGCTGTAAAATAAACATATAATTTTTCAAATACTGACAGTTTCTGTCAAAGGAAAATTTGCTTGCACTACAGGATAACTTTAATGACATCTGAAACTCACATAGTCATGATCAACATCAAGGAACACCTGATTTGAGTCTAACAAGTATTTATTTTTCTCCTCCACCTAAAAATTCTGGCCAGATATACTACTTTACTTTAGAATATAGTATTTAGTAAGACAAAAGCTATCCCAATTGCAACTCAGTTGAACAACTCCAAGGACTATTTTTAGTTAAACTCAGTATCTTTTTTCCATCCCTTCATTCTTGTTGAAATTCATTTTACTCAGCACTGCTTCATTCAAATCATAGGCTGAAAGAGAAAATGAAAGCATCCACCACCTGGATCAGGTGAAAAAAGGAGAAAATTCATGCAGTTTAGATGCTGTTGTCTGGAGCTAATATAGACAGAATAGTTCCCCATCCATTTGTTTACATAAAAGGCATTAATTTGCTTTCATGTGGTTTTCAATTTATCCATTTATCACTTTCAGATGAAAGGTATGGCTACAATCAGCAAGATCAATAGACATCAAAGCTCTTTAAGCAAGGTTTAGCAACTGCTTGCTTGACACATATATAGCTTGGCTACTAAAATTAGCCTGTGCCATTGGATTATAAATAACATCTTGATCTATGGCTCCCATTTGACTTAACTAAACAAATATTACATTCCTGCCCCGAGAGTCTTACAGTGACACTGGCCAGATTTCAAACCCTGGAAGCTGTCCAGGATGTACAGTGCATAGAAAAGACTGTACACTGATTTTCAGACAAAAGAAAAAAATATTAGTTGAGACGAAATGCTTTACTGGAGAGGACTTCACAGCACAATGTGTTGAAAAAAATTCTTTCTTGCCCTTACAATATCTAGAGCAAGGAACTTAAAGTGTGCAGGAAAACACTCAAGCACCCTCCTCAGATGGAAACGTTAATGACCTGATAACATATAATATATTCTTTAAGCTAGTTTTAAAGTCAACAATTAGACAAAGTTATTCAGACATCAAATAGGTTGTTTTCAGCAGTTTTAAGTCTTTCAATATACATGAGACTGACATTTCAGATCAGTCTGTAATATTCCTTAGAGACCTAGATAAATCAATAAACAAGGCCATAATGAATTTGGAAAACAGTTTTGTCATTAGAAAACCTTGTAAGTAGCCAGCAGTTTGATTCTTACGAGGAGTGGGAATTGCTAACATTCATCTAACACCCTACATCCTGTAATTTAGGTTTTTAAAATAAAAAAAAGTAGACTTAATTACATTACACACCATTAGAAATAATGTTTCACCCTGCTGGCACATCAGTAGATTGGATGGGATTTCACTTTCTCCCCTTCTAGTCCCCTACTATTATTACAGTCAAGTAAAATTTTAAATTTTCCTTAATTTCAGATGCTCTAGAAAGGCCTTCAATTACCATCTTGCATATACCAATAAGCAGTGTGTGCTTACACAGAAGAGAAATAACTGGAATATTTTTGGCCTTGCACATAAGGCCCAAATCAATAACTGTAGTGCAAAATCTTTGCTTAGACCAAAGTTACAATTTTCAAATATTTGCCTGAATGGAGGATAATATACCTTTTTTCAAGTATTATTAGCCAGGCAGTGCTACTGGTACATACCCAAGTATATGGTCACCAGAACAAATCTGAAGGAAAATCAAGCCAGAGTCACACAGAATCATAAATATTGTAAGTGACTTTCAAGATCATCTAGTCCAGCCATCAGCCTCACACCACCATAATCACCCCTAAACCATATTCCCAAGTGAGAAACCTGGGCTCCTCTTGAAGGCTTCCAGAGAGGGGGACTCCACAATCTCCCTGGGCAACTTATTTCAACACCTAACCAGCATTCTCAGTGATAAACTTTTTTCTAACGTCTAATTTGAACCTTCCCTGGCACAACCTAAGGCCATCTCCTCACATCCTTTCGACTGAAATATGACAGAAGTGACTGACTCCCACCTCACTACAACCTCCTTTCAAGTAGTTGTAGAGAGCAATGAGGTTCCCCCTTAGCCTCCTCATTCCCTTCCTCTTTCCCTTCTTCTCTCCACCCCTCAAATAGCTTCCTTCTTCGTATAAGAATATACCAGCATTCAAAAACTCTTTAGAGGTGTCGCTTTGCCCACATCTCCTGCTTCAAGCTCTTATCTGAATCTGTAGTCCTTGATAGCACATTCCTTTCACCGGTATTGTCAGATGTAGCAGCTAATGCTACAGACTGGATCCAAAGGCCTTATTTTCAGTTGTCCCTGATGTAAGAACTGATCTGACAGATTTAAAAAGAATGAATGCATATAAATGCAATGAGACTTCAGAAATTAATCCAACTATCAGTAATATTAATCTTGTTTTCACAATGGATATTTTGTGAAATATAAAGGAGGTTTATTTTCTCTGGAGAGTCTGATGAGCTAGGATTTTTAATAATCAAATACATTCTTTTCCTTTTTTTCTTTTTTAAATTAAAAGAGGAGAGAGTGTGTGTGTTTGCTCTCACACCCCTTATTCATCATCTCATTTCCCAATTCATACTCAGGCAAGCATATTTGGTAGATTAGGCCTCCACTAGAAAAAAAAGTTCCTGTTTTTTCTCTCTTTAGAAACCATCAAAACTAAAGCATATCCTGAAAAGTTTTAAAATAAAACAGCCCCCCTTCACCTGCACACAAAGGAACTCCTAATTAAAACTTACTGAAGGACAGAAGAAAAAGCAATAACACAATGTGGAAGAACATGTGGATGAGAAGGAAGCATTCACCCTGAGATATTTAATATTTTAATTGGTTATCTGGAAGAAATAAGAAACTGCATCTTATGAGTCTGATTCTAACGTTATTAAAGTCAGTGGCAAAAAGCCCAGTGAGTTCAATGGGGCCAAGATGAAGCTCTGATTGAATTAGAAACTGACTTCAGATAAAATATGTTACATTCTTCCCTTCATCTTCCCATTTTAGCAAAAAGAAATAAGAAAGATTTATTGAAATCCATCACAGAGGCAGGTAATTGAGTTTGTTTTGACCTGGATCAAAATAAATAAGTATTCATGAGGAGAGTAGTTTTGACTATGAATTCATTTAAATAACAATACTGGACATTGAGCTTTCCAATAGAAACTGACTATCCTACTGAAATGTTTAAAACCTGTCCTGCGCTAAAACCTGAGGTGTCTAAAAGCCTTGGTGACAAGGTAGCTCTTTTTGAACACAATAAACACTGAAAAATAAGCAAAAATGAAAAATTATTTGATAGAAAAAGACCCTTGTCCTTATAATCCCCTCTGCCAGTCAGCACTTGCTGTAAGTTCAGATAAGGTGCAAGTTCACATAAGGAGGGGCTGACAAAAGAAAACTTCTCTCCTTTCACTGGTTGCAAGATGACTTATCAGTTGTTATTGGTGAAGGAGCAGCAATAATACACCACGAAAAGACCTCCATTTCCCTTTTCCAGCACCACCTCAGGGTCTTTTTCCTCCAGCTGCTACCGGTTACTGCCACCTCTGTGACCTTGGTGATCTGTGAGAGTGACTGAGCTGAGAGGAAGGGAGGCTGCTATCTAAGGCATATGTTGTGAAGCATCTCTTCTGTAGGGATTTTCTTCCAGCCCACAGAAGCAAGAGCTTCCAAATTTTACTGGAATAGCAGAACTGAAACATGGAAAGACAGAAAGCAGTATCAGAGCCTGCCTTCAACTGGATGGTCTCAGATACTGTTACCTGAATTCAACTCAGCGGAAATAATTCTAAAACTAATTGCCTGCAAGTGCAACACTCTAGCTGTTCTTGCATAGTTCTCTGTTAAATTACTCTTGTGAGAATTATTCCCTTTCTTTTTAAAGACAGATGTTCATTAGATCAATAGGGAAAGTGAAAGAAGAGGAGTAAGGAGAAGTCCCATTCCTTGACCCACTTGTTAGAGGCTATTTTCTTTCATGTGAAAGGCTAAGTTTGAAACCTCCCAGATCAGTTTCAGAAAGAGTTTCATGAAAACTAATGCAGATGAGCAGTCACCTTTTAATAAATTAGAAGAATGTCAGACAGCCGTAACCTGCCTCTCATGTTCTTTTTGATGGCAGCAAAGAAGCACTTTTACAGAAGTGGGACTTCATTTACAGTACTTTGGTTTCTGATGGGTTAAGAAGTCTAAAAAACTTTTGAAGTTTTTCAGCTGAGGCTGTTTCCTTCCCTACTCTCCCTGCAGTGGCACAGGCTTGGGGAAATGACAAGTACACATCTTTCCTCTGGTTTCTGTTGTGCTTAAGCCAGAAAGGGTTCAACCCATCCAAGATCTTGAATCAAGATTCAGCTTTGAGACATTACATACCTTTGACTAACAGTTTTTAACATTCATTAAGAGGGATCGAAAGAAACAGAAACCATTGACAAAATACAAATAAAGTTAGTATGGAGTTTCCTTAGTCATGATCTGGTTGAACAGATGTTTCTTAAGCATTGTGACATTTTAGCTGCATCTTTTTTCCCCCAGAATAAAATACTGCCTTCAGAAAGCGAATGGATAAGTCTTTTTAATATATGTCATCATCATATAAATTGAAATATGTTTTGTAATGCCAAGCATAAAATATTCTGGGAATGGATGAAAGCCTTCCTTTGTATTTCTCTGTCCAGCTTCTTTGTGTAATATCAGTCCAAATACTTGCAGCATTAGCTTGGGCACATTTGCAGTTTTCAGCAAGCTGATGACTGCTTATTGCTGTCTGGGGACAAATAAGCTCCTCTGTTCATAATAGAGTATCCATGTACCTGGGAGATATGCATACTAAGTGATGGAAAGCATGCCACATTAGAAAATTGATTGCATATGTCAGCATACGCACCACATTTTAACAAATTAGTCTGCATTTAACTCCACAATATGCATGACTTGGAGTGGGGAGAGATTCGTGGCTTTTGTTCAAACTTGAGCTTTCTGCAGCTTTTTTAATCTAGAATGCATTTCCTGTTGAAAACAGCAAAGGCAAAATGCTGTAATGTTCTCATATCATGTTTAGTGGATTTATGAATTTTATGAAACTTCAATAATCTTGGGGAAGGCTTGCATAAGCATCATCCTCACATGTTATGATTGAAAGCCTGTATCAGCACAGAATTCTCCCCAAAACAATACATTACCTAAGCAGTAGATGTAGAGATAAGCATTACTATTATCATGAAAGAAAAAATCTGGTTTATGCTTTTGTTCTCTCTTTCTCCTTCACAATATTTGCTATTATTTTAGAAATCAGCATATGAAAAAGGACAAAGGAAAGCTCCTTAGAGGTGACTCCGTACTGCCTTTTCTCTAAAAGTTCCTTTTCTAGGATTCTGTGGATGGTGTTCTTGAATGTCACATTAAAATACATCACTGTATTTTCCCCCATTTTTCCAACAATGCTCTATGATTACAATACTGACTAGATGTCACAGCTATGCAATGTTTTGCTAGTCTCAACAGGAGTTCCATATTGTAGTTTCTGTGATCTATACATGATCTATATATGATCTATAAAATAAGTGAAATAGTGGAAATTGTTGGAACTGTCTGGCTAATATCTTTAAAAAGCATTTAGGAATGTAGAGAGTCCATAAATCTTAGAAGTGGATGAGCACAACTTAACTAAAATGTTAGCAAACAATGCCTGATCCAGGTCTAAAAACAATTGCCATGAACTCATTAGAAGATTTGCAAGTTAACCAAGAGCAGAAGAGGCTCCGCCCCATGGTACGCTGTACATTAATTTCAGGCACAAGTGTACAATTATTTATTTACTTACCACTGTTGGGGTTTTGCATGATTTTTTTTCTTTGTCATCCTCCTTTGATTTCCACTTTTTCCTGAATGCACTTCGAAACTGAAGACAAGGACTCTTTTCATATCGCAAAAATGCAACTTGGCAAGTTGAAATTTTAGGGTTCTTTTTCCCCTAGCAGTAGAAGTGTCCATGTGGCTTTAGTACTCTGATTGTTCTTTGCATTGAGAAAACGGATTAGTAATCTTCAGATGCAAAGCTTTTCTTCTTACTTCTGAAACGGCTGGTATTCAGCACTGACAAAAGTCAGATCCAAACTGGATAGCAGATCCTGAGAGAGCTTTCAAATGTTAATAAATGCCAAAGAGCGAGGTGAGATAACAAAATTTAAATCTTCAGTACTTCATGCTCAAACTAAAAGTCATTTGAGCCATGGCGTTAAATAAGAAATGGTGTTAAATAAGAAATACTTGATAGGTGTTTATCAGCAAACAGGTTTCAAGAATGCAAAGAAAATCCAGATAGAGTGACAGAACATACTTTAAATTAAATTAGCCACCCTCTCATTTCTACTTTAATTGGCAAAATGTAAAGACAGATAAAAGGCAAAATAGATATGTAGTTAAGGGTTAACTGAATCAAATTTTTCATCACCCGCTAACCTCTGTTATTACCATCATAGCTGGAGGCGGGTTTTGGAGTCCTAACAAAAATGACAAGCTCTTTCACGAAGAGCCTTCTGAATTATCAGCTCATTTAGTGTCATCAGCAACCGAGGGTGCTGAGCCTCAGAGGCTGGATGACAAGATTCTGATTCAGGAACTCTAGGAAAGAAACTTCCTATTTACTTAATTGGCTATTATGCCCTTGGTATGTCACAGCTTTAAGTCATACGCCTTATAGTAAGGAAACCAAAGGGACCTAAATTTTGTAGTATTTCAAGGTATATTTACTAGGTTCAGAATCACACACCATACTTCCAAACACTTTCTCTACCATGATCTACTTCTGTTCCTTCTTAAATATTTCATTTTATACCTCTAATTTAAATGGATTGTTCATCACTATGCACAGAATCTACAGAAAGGAGCCTGTGGAAAATCTGTTTGATTACTTCTGAGATGGAAGAAGCACTCATTTTCTCAAAGCATTTTAAAAGTTTCTAAATGTTCCCTTTCTTTTCTCCATATATTTCAAACAGATGTGTGTTTAAAACTTCATGCTATATAAAGTTTATGTCCCTATTGAGATTTCCATAAAAGTTTATGCCTGTTGAGTTTTCTATCTTTTGATCAAATACAGCTGAATAATAAAATCTTAGCGAAAATCATGCAGAACTTCTAGAGAAATTTCCTATTTTTATTTTTATGTATATCGAATCTGATAATTTTCTAGCAGCACATTGTGATCCAGCTAAACTCTAATGATATTTGATAGACTTTTTTATAAAGCTGTATATTATATCCCAGAACAGGATATATTTTTTTCTTTTTGAGCCCCCACAAGCTACTGAGTTGCAAAAGAGATGCTAATCTGATAAACATATAAAGACTACAAAGTTTGCATCACAAAAGGGAGAAGTAAAACTAAGAATTCTAGCTGAATTTAAGGAAAACAATCACAGATCTGATAACTGTAGCATATTTAATAAAAATGTCACATAATCTTTGCCGCCTTCTGCTATGAACTCTAGGTTTTCCATGTTAATATCACTCTCTTTTTCAATCACCAAAGAGATATCATCATTAACAAATGGAGATGCCATGTTGACATTCTAAAAATGTAAGATTTAAATTATTACTAGTTAAATAATGTTTGCCTGGATTAGTGTCGACTTTCTACCAAGACACTGAAAGCTAACAAGTTCCTTTTTGTCACTAAAGTTATTCTTAAATGACAGCACAAGTCTCTGGGACTGGATCTTTGCCATGCAACTTAGATAACAGTTGAAGAAATTCTTCCTGCCGGTAGAGCTGTACTGTAATGTTTCATTACTAAAGAGGTGCCAGATATGCTCAGAATATCAAACAAAATCACCCCATGGGTGTTTTCTACACCAAAACCAGTCAGTAGAATGTGGGAGTGAAAAAGTTGGAAAGGAATTAAAAATGTCTTCCATTTGGCAAGGAATATCAAAATGCAGAAACTTGGCTCTGAAAAAAAGAAAGACAGTAATTCTTTCTGACCAGCAAAACCAGTTGTGTCTAAAATAAAGGATATCAGCACCTTACAGATTTTTAAATGTTAAATTTTAAATTGGTATACAAATATAAAATCACTGATATTCCTCAGCTGAATTTTATCTTATGATAATATGAAATTTATTACAAAACTGAAAGGTAGGATTGGGCTTGTATAATAAACAAGGGTTCAACTGTTAACCTTGTAACTTCTGAAAATATTATTGTTGCTTTGATCATTGGGAAAATACGCTTAATTTAGATTTCTGGTGTTCTCTTTCATTGTTTTACTTCCTTTTTCAAACTCACATAGATCACCTAAGTATAGAGCATTAATTTTTCTTTGAATCACTGATTTTTAAAACAAAGGGAAAGAGCAGATTACTTGTGTTGAACACTCCTCTAGCACGAAGAAATGAGAATTAAGCTCTCCTTCCCCAGTATAAATAATATTTTTGGCTTCACTAAAGATAGTGAAAGTCATTCACTTTCAACAAACTGATTTTTCCTAACTAAAACTTTCACTGAACTCAGAAAAAAGCAGGATCTAGAAGGAGGATGTGACTAAAGCATGAATCAGGCAGTGCAGTTTTAGAAGTAAAATCTCAGATGGAAGGTGTTTTCATTTAGTGATGCAGCTGATCCAGCTGAATGGTTCATTTAACCAGATACATTAATCTAGCATCTGTGCAAAAAAAGCACCTATTTTTTTCACAATAATCGCATCAAGCACCATGGGCACTTTTCACATCCAACTAAACTAAATACCAATAGTTGCTTTCCTGTAAAGCCACCAATTTTTAAGTAGCTGAGTGTGTTTATTATATACCTTTCTGGAGCTCAGGAGGATGACTGAAGAATGGAAAACTTAAAAGATCTAAATAGCTAGATGTTGCAGATGCTGCATGTAGCAGCAGAAGACTACCCTCATAGGCCCAGTATGTCCTTGTGTGCCTACATTTATGCAAGAAGCTGTTAAATCCTTGAAGAGCTCTGAATAGAATTCGTACTCACAGTTGTGGCATCCTTCTCCTCGCGATAAAGAAGGCTTAAATTGCAGTTTTCCTTTATCTGAGAATGAAGAGATGAAATGATGCTGCACAGTGCTGGTCAGGCCTGTTACTTTGGTAAAGAAATCTAAGCAGTCTTGTTATTTCCATTTTTCATCATGGGCTTCTTAAATTGTCTCTCTTCTCCCAGTTACGATTCATTGCTTGAAGGGGATAGCAGCTTCCCTTTTTTCCCATAATTGCCTTGTTGGGAGATTGTGGATCAGCACAATTCCTTTTCCTGGGAAAGAAAAGGGATGGAAGCAGCAACTTCTGCTTCTTCTGGTAGCTGATGTTCTTACCTTGATGATAGCTCTGCCACACCATTGGCAGGTGTTTGCCAGGCTGTGCGCTGTTTTAATAGGTATGTGAAGGAGGCTAGGACAAGAATTTAAGTTGTGTGGAGATACATACTAATATAAATACAGCACAGAGGAAAACATTGAAGTGCTGGAAATGGTTTGACAATGGTGCAAACTGGGAGAAGAAAAACAGTGGATGAACACTGAGGTATGGCTATCACAGGAGCAGTCATGCCAACACATGGAGGTAGACAGCCCAGACAACACTGATGTACAGTCATTAAAATGCAGATCCAGTATGCCTAATGAGCCCATCCTCCTGTCCATCCCAGTGCACTTTCATAGCTTTTGTTGTGCTACATAAATTGAGGGTGATTAGAATATGCTGAGATCCCATGTTTTCATTTTGCTGTTTATAGGCAAGGTGTGATTAAGATGGCGCTAAAGTGACAGATGGGAAAGAGCTTGGTGGATGCAAGGGTAACACAAAGTCAGGGAGCTGGTAGGATTTCAGCATTTTCAGTGAATTTTGAGGTGAGATGGGAACAGAACTAAACTCAAACTTAACTCACTGTGGACAGAAATGAAAGGCAGCAACGGACAAAGATGTAAAGTGATCATCAAAGAGTAAAGAGAGATGATCCTAAGGTAATGATGAATAGCAGTGGAGTCGTGAGTGTAAGACTTCACATCAAATGCTGAGTCAGAAGTGAGGAGATAAGATATTTTCAGATCAGATACAGACTTCTGTGTTCAAAAGAGTTTTGAATGGTGCAGCTTGTGTCCTTTGTATATGCCTTAGTACTTCAGCTGTGCTCCCTCAGCTGAAATACCTTTTTGGTATCAGGGATATTCATACATAAAGTAGAAGACACACAAAAAAGGCCAGTTTCTTGTTTGTAGGACAGTCTTTTGTACTGTCTTTTGTACTTTTGTACTTCTGTCTTTTGGAGCTGGACATGAACATATGTTTTTATTTGGTAGTTAAAGAATTTATCTGTCCTAAATATGTTTGCAAATTTGGGAATAGGTATAACCAAAAGTCCTTTATATTCTTCTTCTAATTATAATACCTTTCGGTGTTTCTTTTCTTTGTCTGATTTTGTTTTGGGGGGGGTGTGGGTGCTAACAATTGCTCTTTAGCAAGAAACCTTCCTACTTTCCTACTTTTTATTATTCCCTTTCTTGGTTACATTGTTTATAGGTTCAAGAGAATATCTCCAGCATAAAAATTGAGAAAAATTGAAGGATAAGGTGCTAACATTTATCAGAGCCTTTTTTTTTTAAGCTGTTTTTAAAATTGCGAAGATAGAAAAAGTTTAAATGAGGATGATTTACAATATGGACTTCCTGAGATTTTTAAATGATGCTGCAGAGAGTCCTTGACAAATTGAAAAGGCCATATTTCCTGGAGCAGAGAAAAATGGTTGGGTGTGGTAGTTCAACTACCAGGCAAAAAGAAAAGTATATACATAACGTGGAGGGGGTAAAAAAGCAAACTACACACACAACTATAAACAATATTTCAATGCACTATGATAGCAAAACCTCATTTTTAAAAAGTATGTAAGAAATAAGCACACTGTCAACATGGCTGTAGGTCACACTCCTTGCACCAGTCAAACCAAAATGATCTACTAACTATCACTCTTAGTTTTAGCTTAAGGCAAACATGAAGTAAAATGCATGAAGCTAGGACTAGCAGCTCAGCTTATCCACAGTAATTTACTGTGTTATACAATATTAACACATATAGCTGTGTTAATTTAACAACCCAAACTTCCTTTCCATAAAATGGAAAGCTTCTTTGAACTGCTCTCTGGTTGTAAACAAGTGGCTTCAAAATAATGAAAAATACTGATAGGAAAGGAAAACTGTTTAGTTCCAGGAACAACCCCTTTTATTTCAATATTTTGAGTTTCATAGACCACATTAAGATATTTTACTATTGTGTGACATGAAGCAACTATTATCTTTACTGTTTGCAGTATAGTGGACTAGGCTGTTATTTACACTGACTATACAAAGAATTTAATTACTTGAAATATTTCAATTATAGTATTTTATCTGGGTTTGAATTCATTTTTGTTTATATTTTTAATAGTTATAATTTGACCCTGATCCCCTAGTATACACATATTTTGTACTTACGATGGTTCTTGTTTAAGGGTATACCTATGTATTAAACAATATGTTTCTAAAGGAGTTTCCAGGATCAAGCATTACCATTCTCACTTTGCTTGACTTGTTCTGTTTACACAACATTTTATATTTCTCCCTCCTTTTTCTGTTGCACAATTAGATATATTTAAAAGAAAGCAAGGATGTGTATGCAATGTAATTATTAATATCTGTGTCTTCTCCAGCTAAGTTCTTTCAGTTAGCACTTCACTGGAAAAATCTTAAAATTAATTTTATTGTCTATTTGTCTAGGAGGGACTAGACAAACTCTGTGTTACAGTGGGATTTAGGCACTTAAATATAAATATACAGCAACTTTAAAAAAACAAGTTCAGCATTTTTCTGTGAGACCAATATAATTCATTCAAAGCTAAATTAATATTTAGATTTCTCCTTATATATTTATTTATACACTATCGCCAATAGCAAATATTTTATAAATATACATACAAGTGTCTGCATGTATATGCATTTCTTTTAGCAAGTCTTTAATTTTATTTTTATATTTATATTATATTATTTTTAATATCATATATTCCTTTATTTTATAATGGATGCAAGGATGCATCCATTTTAAACACGGATGCGGTAAATATCTTAACGTAATAGACTTAAAAAAAAGGATGATGAGCCAGGACTTGGAAAGGTTAAGGAAAAAAAAACAGTGACAAATCGTATGAACTCATGAAGAGATACTGATCTGGAAATGAACTCTTAGTGCATGCTGCAAACCCATGTAACTGAGGGATGACCCAATGACTCTCAATGACTGCAGAGGACAGAGGACTGTTTCTGCAGCTAATATGTGATAACAAACAAACTATTCAAGCTAAAAAAAAAATTTGTCAAATACATTGTAAATGTAAAAGTAGTCAAATACCTGAAACCCTTCTTCTCATGTCACTACTAAGTCGCAGTTGTAGAAATGAGATTTTCTGTATTTTAATTATGCAAATCATGTATTATATATTTAAATAGCTCATATAGATCACCTTATTTTCTATGTCAGTCTTTTAGGTTTTCTTTTTTCCCGTCTACTTATACTTCGGGAAGATAGATGGGATTCTTTACACTGCTTCCAATAAATCAGTTCTTTACACTTATTCCAATAGCAACATTTTTATGCAGAAAAAAGTAACTACCATGAATGACACAAGACGTTTCAGGAGGAGCTGGGATTTGTTTTGGAAGAGAATTAAATAGATAATGAAACTATGATTTTATGCACAATTATTGAGTTCTTAGATGAGGGGGCTTTCAACTTTACATAATAGTGGCTCTTCAACCTAGAATAATTCCTTAATAAAGGAACCTCTCAGGTTTGATTTTGGTGTTCGTTACTAATACTTATGGCTTGAATTACAAATATAATTTTATCTTACATGAGGAAGTGGTTTATGTCTGTATTTCTAAAATTGGAACCCAACCATAAGATTTGTGTAACTGATAAAGATCTGCTACTCTACCATACTGAAGCAAACTTCCTAATAATCGCCATGGAAATAAATTAGTTAAGAGTACAGAACTGAACACATAAGTTATCACAAACCTTTTAACTGAAATTAGGTGATCAACCTATCATGAAATCATTTGAATCTTAAAAAATTAAGGTATTCTGTTCGGTAAGTGAGGGGTGAGAGACAGTCTCTGCTATATCTGTGTTTCAGGTTCCTAAAAGCTACATTTTGAGCTTAATCTGAATTACACAGGATTGATAAATTAGGTAAAAGAAAACATTGCATTAAACTCAAGGTACGAAATTATTATACATTGTTTTATGTATTTTTATATAAAAAGTTACAAGTAGCAAGCATATGACACAGAAATGGAACAGTAACAGCAATAACTGTGAATGCATGCTTTTTACAATGTATCTAATAAAGGGATTTTTGCCAACTCAAATATTCAGTAACATACATGCAGATTAATTTCTCAATGTCAAATTCAGTCATATTGCTAGATGCTTATCCAACAAACGTTTCTATTGAAGTGATTATGAATGGCTAAATACCTGATTTCAATAAATTGTTCCTGAAATTGGGAATTTTACTTGCAACAAAAAGAAGAGAGAAAAAGAAAAAGAGAAATGACTGATAAGCATAATAACCAAAGTCTTATTGCCTTCTAGTAATTTTACTGAACACTGCTGAATTTTTTCATGATAAGAGAATAGCTGGTCAGAGAGTCCATAAAACCTCTAGCTGGTGTTCCCAAGGACGATAGTTTCACATTTCATTGTAGCATGTTCAAAATCACCCAGGAGCGCACTATTCTCAAGCAGTCTATATAATGAAAACAATGTACATATAACAAAAGTTCAATGTAAATCTTCTTCCACATATCACACAACATACAAGTAAATAACAGACATAAAACAGATCAACTTAAAGAAAACTACGACTTCAAAAAAGCAAAAAAATAAAAGGACAGTCTCAGGAACTAATTTCTTCCTCATGTTTTCAGCAAATCTCCAAATATATTTAATAACTAAGGAGCACTTGGTGGCCAGAAACCAAATTACAAAAGAAATATATTTTTTCTGCAATGGGAATATCTTGCTAAGGAAGTAAGATATGTCTGTACTTCTTAGGTTTGCATAAAGGCAATTAAATTAAATTGGAAAATTGTCCACTCTCTCTTTCAGACAGCTGAGAAAATTCATATAGATTTTTCCATTCAGAGTTTGCATGATGGCATGAATAGTTGTCTGAAAGCAAAACAAAGTTAAAATATACTCTCTCTGAGGAAAAAAATGCAGAAAAATATTTACTTAAACTATCTACAGGCAATAAAACCATTAATGGATTCTTTTGCTGTAAAATTGCTTTATACATATATACACATAAAAATGTATATACACATATCTATGTTTATATTACACATACATAAACTGACAGACTAGCAGCTATCTATAGCTCCATTATAAACATCTGAGACTATGTTTATTAAGTGCTGATAAAAATTATGCAAAATGAAAAGTTTAGGAAAAGACTCCAAAAAGTAAGTTTAATTTGAAAACATTAACCTTAGTACTACAGAATCTTTAAATTTATCAGTACTAACACACGCTCTTCCCCCAAGATTTCACAAGATTTGATGACAAAAATGAACTGAAAACAGATCTGCATCTTACTGACTTATATTGCCAAGTTTTGCGTTCTATTTCACATGCTGGGACTCTAACTTTTATTTTCATAAATAATAATTAAGAAATAAATAAATGAAATACAAGAGCCATGCAAAGCACATGACTTTATAACACGTTTGGATTGAAGACTGTTTTTATCTAGGGGCTGACTCTAATTCTGTCAAGAATAACGAATTAACAGATTTTGCTTAGTTTGCAGTGCTAAAGTGGTCATCTGCCTTTCAGTTTTATTAGCATTCAAACCTGACTCCCTACAAGACGACCTAAAATTTGAGACCTAATATGCATTTTAGCAGTATAACAAAGAAAAATGGAAAGCAACAGATGGTTCAATTGCTGTATAGGTATGTTTACTTACCTCAGGTTTTTCTCTTAGACCCTAGTTGTGTTGTACTCAGACTCATGTTTGCTTAGAGACCCAATGAGGCAGAACCTGGAATGTTATGGCTATTTCATTCAAAATAATAGTGTTTGCATAGAAAAAAAAAGAAATATATGCATATAGATACTTAATAAACAGTACACTTTGATAATCTGATCGATACTCATGAAGCAATTTACATAGACATGCAATTGCATTAAAATAACCAAATAACTTTTTTTTTAAGAGAGAGAAATGCCTTAATGTGCAAAGAAAATATGGAGGGCATGTAAACAGTCACAAGAAATGCATAAATAATGCATGCAAGAGAAAACACAAATATATTAAAAAGGGTTATGTGTTCTTTTTCAAATAAATTGTTCATAAATGTTTCTGGTTTTATTTTTCTTTTACTTGTAAGCTTTTAATAATTTATATTTACAGTCATTCAAAGTGCAATATACAGAATAAATAGCTCTTTCATTAAAAATATTATGCATGACTTTGCTTTTTTTATTGATTAGAAAGATTCCCTTTGACTTCATTCTTATATGTAAATATATGAGTTCACTATGCTGTCTCATATTCTAATCTGTCTATCTGTGTTAATATATCAAACCAAAATACTGTGATCAATAATGGAACAGACATAGTAAAGTTTTGGAAATACTGTCTTCATTATATAAAAGGTAGTGTTCCATGAGAAAAGGGGTTTCCTTACCCCAGGACTGTGTTCCTCATCCTTGTGTCACACATCAAAATGGATACACGTATCTTTTATTTATTGATGTATTTATTTAGAGATGGTTAGACCAACAGCAGATAATATTCAAGGCCACCTCAGTGACAAGGGAACCACATGTATGTGGCTGTTCCAAAAACAAAATTCTCACAAACTTCTTTGGTTTTTAAAATTGTACCTGTTCTCTGTTGACCTGTGTGTGTATGCATGTGGGTACATGTAAAACAGTAAAAGAAAAAGAAAGAAATAAAGTAGAAAGATAAAATGGACATACAGGATCCTTCAGGAAAGAGAAGCAGAGATGAGAACGAGAGACAGAAAGAGAGATAATATAATGGCATGTGCTATCAGGAAACGGAAATTTAAACAATAAATAAAGAAAGAAAATATGTCTTTACTGAACAAAGAGTGAATATGTTTGGGCAATCAAGTCCTTACGCATTAGTCTTCATCAAAAATCTATTGATACTGACCGCTGAACAGCTTTATCATGTCTGGACAGCCTGTGACTTGTGGTTGGCACCTCTTCAATTTCGTCTATCTCGCACGCATCTGCAGCATCTTGTGAGTAGCTATGCTTCATGACGAGGATATTTCTCCTGTTCATGGGCTGAACAAGTGGTTTTACAGGCTGGGGTTGTATTTCTGTCAAGACAGAAGCATCTCTTGTGCTGAGGTTACTACGGCTGCCCTTAATACTAGACACTTGTGATCCACAGTGATGGTCATGAATGCATTTTGAAGAGGATCTCCGCAGTTTATGATAATTTTCAAAGTCCTCTGCAACGTCAGCAAGGTCAGCTGTAGTCCCTGTCCCTCTAAGGGTGCATAACTCATAATGAGGAGGCTCAAACACCTCCTGGAACACTGTTTGATCAAAGTCTGTTTTCCTTGGGACAAATTTTTTACGAGGCTGCTTGATCTGTACTATAATAGAGATAACAATGAGGATGATCACAATGCAAGAAGTCACCCCAATTATAGTCCCACTGGTATTGGTAAGTTGGTCCAATAGGTTTGCTTTTCTTTTTTCTGTGTGACAGGAAATAGAAAAAACCAAAAACACAGCATTAATTGCAGTTCAAGAATAAAACCCACTATGATGGGTTCACAGATTACTGCAAGGCTGAGACTAGTCTATGTCTGAGTTCATTTAAACAATCTCACCAACAAAAAAGAAAAGAGGAAGAAATCAGGTATTTGTGTAAGCCAAATAAGCAACACACAAATCCTTTGTATGCCTATTCACTTGGAAACTTATTTATTCAGGGTATATTGCAAGCTTAATTAAATGAAAGACTTATTTAAATTATTTTATAAAAAGCAACCACCATAACAAGCAGATGGCTTCAGTGTCACCTCTGAACTCCATTTGCCTGCTAAAGCCCCCAAGACTGTTACAGATGTTCTCTTCATTATTTTCTCTCTCTTCCAGTAAATATATGCAACTAGGACATTAGGTCCTATGGAAGAACAAGATTTTACAGGATTTGAGTTCTAATATTTGTGAGCTGAGTGGGAATTTTGACAGCGTTCAATGAAAAAGTTAAATCAGGGGAAAATAGATAAGTTATTCAAATTTAGATTTCAGAAAGGAAAAAGCAAATTGGTGCAAATTATTTCTGTTTTTTTTCTATTAATTACCAAAACTTTTGTGAGCAGCCATAAAAATCCAAAAGCTGGTCATACTTACTACCTTTTACTCAAGAGCCTCTAATAACTTAGTCAGCAATTTCTGCATTGTGAATGAAGCAGAAAAATGCAATAAAATAATGAAATAAAACCAGTTTCTCCCTCTTCTTGTGTAACTTTCTCAGTGATTTGCTTTCACAAGGCTGCAGACTCAAGATGGTGACTGAGCCTTGTAGAAATTCAAGTTGAAAGCATTTGCATCAGTCTCTCTTAGGCATAGCAAGACAATTGTGGTCAAGTTTCAACACTCAGTTCAGTGTAATTTTTCCTGGCAACCTAAAACATATACAAGGAATTAACAAAAAGCCTTTGAAATGAAAGTTATTGGCACCAAAACAGTAACATCCGCCTCTTCATAATCTCCTAGATACCAAAACTTAACTCTTCAGTAGTACTTTGTCTGTGCTTGTAGATTCACTCAGTGTTTCTCTAACTGATTGACACCAGACTCTGGAGAAAAAGCAGAGTTAGAAAAAGCAACACTGCAGCAAACAACGTTTTTGCTGGAATCAGCAAACCTCCTTTTTGTAGTCAGAAAAACAACAGAGGATAAATGCACAAGACCTGATAAAAGAAACTTGATGAAGGAAAGATGAAAATTGTTCCGGAAATTAAAGAGTGCGGAAGATTTTCTGTTTTCCTCTATTGTGAAGAACTAGAGAATGAATAATCATTTCCCAATTGTATGTTTAGTTTCTTTGAAGAATATTATGCTATGCCACAGTTTAGCTGTGTTCTTTTGGAGTATATGCTTTCATTTGTGTTTTACCCTATTTCACTGCTTGTCAGGATTTTACAGGCTTCAGCAGACTTATGGGCTGACTGCTAATCCACCTCATTCTGAATTTTTTCTTGATTGGTTCCTAAATTTGGCATATCCCATGTTTCCAGGAACAAATCTGCAGTAGAGGGGAGACGGGGATACAAGACAGAAGTGAATGGTCTCCCTAGCCTGCAGTGTACTTTAGTTAAGCTCTTTTCCCTACAGACAACACAGATGCTGTTTTGGGGTTGGTTTGTTTTGTTTCGTTTTTTAACAAAACCACAGGAATATTTAGAAACCTTGTCAGCACATGAATAAGAACATCAGTCCCTCCCTATGAAATAAATATTACATCTAATTTCCTGTGCTTGTTCCTTGCACTTCAATTTCACTTGATTATAGGTAGATTTGGTTGCTTTCTTACAGTGTTAATTTCACTTTACCTTCCTTTATAAGACCACCTGGGCTATTATGGGCATAACATGCAGCTAAAAGACACCTGCTACTCATATGTTACTCCTCTACAAAGGTAACTATGGCAAAGGAGCCAAAATATTACCTTTAATTATACTTTTGATTGTATGGAAAACAGAGACCTAATGACCAGAAAGCCTCCCAGAAGAGCATAACCAGCCAGCCGGACATAACCAATGCAACACCAGACAAAAAAATGAAAACACTGAAAGTAAAATCCACTGGTTACCTTCCTTCATTTTCTCTTTTGCTTGATGTATGCTCTCCCTGAATTACTCTTCCTGAGCTTTCACCCATCTGGCATATACTTAGCAAGAAACTGAGGATCATATGCTGTATCTCATGCACTGTAAATGATGACTTTTTCAATTCTACATGTTACCTTTGCAGTGGTTTTCATCCCAGGGATACACACAGTTCTGGAGTCCATTGCAGACCAGTGTATTATTTATACACATATTACTGTGGCAAAAGAATGTGTTGGCTTCACAGGGGGCTAAAAATGAGAGAAACAATAAATTATAGCAATTAGAAAATAATTCAGCGCTCCTCAACAAACACATCCAGGAGTGGACATGTATTCTGTAATATGAAAAAGCTATACAACATGTGTTCCTTGAGCATGTTAAACATCTGACATGCGGCATGGAGAGCGCTCAAGTCACAGACTGTTTATTACTCTGTGACAAGAGGTTCTCAGTTTTGTCTGAAATGACTGAACCTTCCCCTGGCATGACTCTCATGGCTGTAGTGGGTTGGCTTCCAAACATTGGTGGGGAGCCATCAATGTGTTAGCAACAGTTTAACCACAGATGCAAAACATATCACCTTATGGGCTGGTACAAAAAGAGTTAACTGTATCCCAGACAGATCCAATGTATGGGAAAAAATGTCTTTTAAAGCTTGGTGCTGAAACTCCAATTTTATAAGAAAGCTTGTGTGACTCAAAGAAGATATGCACTTTAGGGCCCATATCAATGGTGCCTGAACATTATGCACAGAGAAAGTAAAATTATTCTAAAAACCTTTTAGTCATAAGAAAGGCTACTGTTAAGAAGCACCCCTTTGATCACAAGTATGAAGATAAAAAAGCACAACAGTCTTCAGTGTCCCTGAAACCCATGGCCTAGAAGAATCATGCAGATTAAAGCTGCAGGAAAATGGCTTTACTGATGGCCATATATTATTACTGTGAAGAAACCACCTGAAAGCCTTTGGAAGGTACTGAACATGCTGCTAAACTGTGGTGTTTACAGGAGTGTTGGGAGATCATTAGGTGTTGGGGCTGTGAAGATACTACTCCAAAAGTGTATAAGAGAGTAGAGATAAATTACTCCTCATATCTCTTCAAACCAGAAAACTTTCCGTAATTTAGAAGAGCTAGAAACTTTGTCAGTGTTAAATTGGCAAAAATGAACTCCTTATGTATTTTTTTTAGTTCAAGCAACCAAAAAGCGTTATTACAATTATTTTTATGGGAAAGGTAAAAAATAAACTTAGACCCTTAAGTAATCAGAAAGCAGTTATGATGCTCATACTAGTGATACTTCGAGTTTGATGATTCATGGAAATTGTTCTCCTCGGCAACTTTAGAAGCAGTTCCTCTGACAACATAAATGCATAGCAGACAGAATGGTTTAGTGGTTTGCAAACAAAGGACAGTACAAAGGATTTATATTGTGGAACTTAATGACCCCATATATCATGTCAAGAAATCCACTTTCCAGTAAGTGTTTATGTTAAGATATCCATAACTGGCTTATTTGGCACAGTTACGGTGTGTTAAGCAAATAGTAAATGCCATCAAAATCAACGTGCACACCCCCAAATATGCAACCACTCACTCAGCTATAACACTGTACATATACTGTAACTCTTAGCCAATGCAGAACACATCAACCAGCCTGTCCACTGTTCAATTTTTGTTTTTAAATCTGGTATACCATCTCCTAAGGTGCAGTGAGCCTGGTCACATTTTAAGTTTGTTACAGAAAGGATTCTACTTTATGCTGGACAGATCAGAAGAGCACATGTGCATATTAGAAATGGGGGATACTTAGGGAGAGTCCTTATCTATCTGTTGCTGTCATTTTGGGACAGTGAAGGCTGAGCCTGGAGGATACTGTGCCACATCATGATGTGACACATCACGTAAGTAACACATCAGATGCATAATCAGCCTTTCACACTCTAGCTTCCATCCCTGTTTCCAGGCAAGGTGAGGATCTTTTGGGATGTTTCCCACATGCAGAAACAGTCTCACTGCCTACTCTATGCAAGGAAAAAAAAAAAAAGTGAGAAACCTAAGAAGATTTAAAGAGCCACCCATTCAAAATACAAAGCGCACCAAAAAAAAAAAAAAAAAAAAAGACCCAAATATCAAATGGATAAAGTACAAGCAGTGATATGGGAACAAGGGGAAAATATTAAAAACAAAAGAAAACAAGCAAATAATTGCAGGATTAAGACAGATTATATTATTAAAGCCACAAAGAAGAAAAGAAAAAAGACCAAAACACCAAAAAACATTCAGAGTGGCATAAGGGATCTTAGAAGCAAAGTGGGAAGGACAGTGCTGTCTGAATTCAGATATATAGTGGTGGTAAGTAGAAAAGGAGAACTAAAGGTAGGTAGCAAGGAAGTGAAAGGAAGAGGAAGAAGGAGAGAATTCTACAGGAAAAAACAATGTCAATTGGTTATTTCATTCTGCACTAAAAGAAATAAGGAGATTTTCTATCAAGTGAAAATATTAGGAAAACTTTCAGAAATGAGAGAAAAATTAAGAGCAATAAAAAAGGCCTTTTTTCTCAGATTTAAGAAGAAGGAATAAATATGCAAAAAGGTGTTAGTCAGGAAACAAAAGGCAAGAGAAAGGAAGAAAAAAGAATGAAAATTTAAGTTTTCCTAAATTGGGCTATTGTACAGTGGAGGAAAAAAACAGTATGTGAATAAATGTCAAAACAAGATGAATAGTGAAGCAAAGCAATTTCAAAGTCACTACAGCAAACTTAGCATGAGAGAAACCCAAATGTAAGATTCAGAAAACTAATGACAAACAGCCCCCTCTTCTTCATGTTTATAAATTTAAAATAGCCAAGTCCTCTCTGGGGTCCCATGAGCCATATTTCCCCCACACTAATTAAGGTATTTTGTTGGAATGAATGAAAGCATCAACGGAAGTTGTAAACTTGTCAGTCCTGTCGTACATTGGGAAAATTTACTTTCTTGCCCAAAAAAGGCACAGCAAAGGAGTCTTGGGATGCTACATCAAGGGTATTCCAGTAATAACAAAAAGATAAATGAACTGGTAGTAAACCAGATTCTTCCACAGCAAGATGGATCTGGTCCTGATGCATTCTTAAAACTGTTACAGAACCCAGGATGGCAGTGGAATCAATGAGACAGCAAGGTCGTGGATGTTTTCACAAAAGGAAACTACTGCTATCATTAACTTCAACTAGATAAAGCAGCACAAACATCTCCACACACCAGAAGCTGTACTCTATGACTCCATGGGCTTCCCCATCACGACATAAATGGCCTTTATATGAGAGAGCTGCAGGAATGCAGAGAGCTCACCCAGTGTCCTAGTTTGGACTAGATACACATCATAAAGTCACCCCAAGACACCCAGGTGAGGAGCCAAGTGGGTTTTTGGTCATGATTACTGAAAAGCCCAGTGGAAAGCTATCAATATTTTACTTTGTGTCTGGACTAGTTGATCAGGAACAAGAAGTCAATTAAATCTTCTTCAGGCTGCTGGAAGTAGCCTCATGATCAAAGGCCCTGGTCCTTATAGGGGTTTTAACCACATGGTCTGTAGAGGGCAACACAGCAGGGCACTAGCAATCCAGGAAGTTTCCAGAGTGCACTGATAACTTCCTGACACAGGAAATCAAGGAGCTGATGAGCACAGCTCTGCTGTGCTTTATACTTTTATAAATAAGAATCAGTTGGGAAAATGAATGTCAGGAGCATGAGATGATGGAGTTCAGGATGGTGCCAAGAAGGAATAAACCAAAAAGCACGATTATAATTCTGGGCCTCAGAAAAGCAAAAGTTCACTGTTGAAGCATCTGGGTAGACAAATGCTGTGGGAGGTGGTCCTGGAAAGAAACAGGTGGAAGGAGAGTTGGTTGTAAGATCACCTCCTCCAAGCCCAGCAGTTGTCTATCTGGACAGGCCAAAAATCAAGTGAAGGTAGCAGTTATCCTGCATGGATGGACAATGAGCTCCTGGCTAAACTCAAACACAGAAAGGATATGTATAAGAGGTGGCAGTAGGGCAGCATGATCCCAGCAGAAATAAGAGGAAGAGGACCAGATTAGGGAATATGTAATCAACTGGACAGACATGAACCCCTGGTGACTATCCCCAGTAGGCGACTCACATCATTGTGAAGCCACTCTTGATTATCTCTGAAAAGTCATGCTGATTGAGGCCTCAGTGGGCTGGGCAAACAGGAACTTCAAACAGCTCAACAAAAGAAAATGTAAAGTCCTGTGCCTTGGGAGGAATAATTTCATGCACCAGTATGTGCTGGGGACTGAGCAACCAGAAAACAAGTTTGCAGAAAAAGTTCTGGTATGCAATAAGGTCACTTTGAATATCATCTTGAGCCAGAAATGTGCCCTTGTGGCAAAGAAAGCCCCCACTATCTTGGGCTGCATTAAAAACAGAATTGTCAGCAGGCTGAGAGATATGATCCTTCCCCTCTATTTAGCACTGGTGGGACCTCATCTGCAGTGTTGTGTTGAGTTCTGGGCTCCTCAGCACAAAAGGGACACAGATGTGCTGCAGTGAGCCCAGCAAGAGGCCATGAAGGCCTTTAAAGGCTTGAGACATCGGAGGTGTGTGGAGAGGCTGAGAAAGCCGGGACTGTTCACCCTGGAGCCGAGAAGGCTCGAGCAGGCTCTTGTCAATGCATCCAAATACCCACCAGGAGGGAGTAAAGAAGACAGAGCCACGCTCTGCTCAGCAATGCCCAGTGACAAGACAGGAAGCAATGAGCACTAAAGGAAATACAGGAAACTCCCTTTAAAAGCAAGAACTAACTTTTAGTTTGAGGCTGGTCAAACACTGTGCAAGAGCTGGTTTACTAAGAGTGGTTGTGTCATCTCCATCGCTGAAGATATTCAAAACCCAACTGGGCACAGCCCTGAGCCACCTGCTGTATCTGATCCTGCTTAGAGCAAAAGGATTGGACCAGCCCATATCCTGGAGTCCATTCCACGCTCTCTGAAAAAAAACCTGACTTCATAATTAGATTGAAAGTCACAGCTGGGAACACACAATCGTGTTATTTCTCCTGTTGTCCTGAAGCTGCCTTAAGTCAAGCTCTACCAAGGTATTGGCCTAGAAATAAGTGAGACAGCATATTCAGCATGATGAACAATTCATAATGATTGTAACACAACTGAGCAAATTAGAACTACACATATAATTCAACCCAATATATTTTAATAAAATTAAGTCTCTAATAAATTATTTGATTTTTACTGCATGAAAATAATATACTCTAAATTAAATCACTAATTAAAGATATTATTAAAGGTTCTTTTCCTAGTTTGGATTTGAACCAATAATTATTTTTAAAGAAAAAAATAGTTTTTGTAAAATCATTTGTTCAATATTAAAAATTTCAAACATTTTCATCCTACATTATTTTTAATGATGATATTTTATTTTTATGAATGTGAGTGCTATGTGTAAGAATACCTTGTATCTTAATTTACAAACAAATTTTATAGTTCTTGAATTCATTATAATGCAACGTCTCCTGCTTTGCAACAGCTATTTACACTGAACACAAGATGGTGCCCTTATCCTAGAAGATATACAAGCAAGTGTTAACAGGAGTAGAGATGAAATCCCAAAGCCTTTCTCAGGTTTAGGGAACCCCAACTATAATAACAACAACCTTATTTCTGTTATCGGGCATGTAAATATGTTCTGTTTCTAGCACAAATTAGGAGATTGTTATATTATTCATATTTCCACAAGGTTTCCACCACAGTATTCAAAAAAGCTTCTCTTTGGTACTTGAGGTTACTGCTTTCAAATTTTTTAAAAATTGAACCAATGCAGTTGTCTGTATTTTCTTACTATAGAAAGGTTTTAGAAATGCACATGCCATAATCTACACTTTTTAATTTATCAACAAAAAATGAATATTTTAATCCTGAATAGGCCTAAGGTAGAGAAACATAAAGTGTATTAATAGTTCTTCCGTATACCAACTTTACAAAGCAACATGAAATAAAAGCAGTCATAATTTATATTTTAAAAAAGTTATACTGATTTCACTCAGACAATAAAATAATTATTCACAAGTAAGGCATTCCAGTTTATACTATAAAATGACAATATTTGTAAAGCAGTTTGGAAATTAAAGATTCCATGTTATTAATAATTATTATAATATTGTGATGTTATTAGATAAGTAACAAAATATATTATCTCCATGCATTAAGCATCATTTTGTTGGGCATTGCAGGATACTCTAGATATAAATTGCAATCATGGGCAGGTCAAAATATTTTTACAAGATGGAGCTAAAAGCAGATTTGTAATGGAACTGGCGTGCAGCCTTAGCTGTTCCACTTCAGTGCAGTGCTTTCCTCAGTGTATTTCTCACTATTTCTCAGCACCATCCACAGTTAGTGCAACTCCTTTGCTTCCAGGTTGTGAACTGGCTCTGGGCAAGCCAGCCCGGGTGTCTATGCTGTACTTCATTGAACTGTGTGGATTTACCCTTTGAGCCTGTTTCAAGGCAGGGATTTCAGGCCAGGACTGGATAATCTTAGAGAAATGCCCTACCCTACTTGTTATTTTTAGGCTTATCTCTCTCCCTCCTTTCCCCCCTTCCTTGTCACAACATTTTTGAAAGGTCTTGTTTCCTCCTAAGGGTGAATGGGAAAATTCTGAAATCTTAACAATGGTTAGATGTGAGAAACATTTTACACTGAAGTCGTTAGACATTTCACACCTACTCCTCCTCTACTCAAGATAGCTCATTGCATCATGCTCTGCACACAAATTCTTTAAGCACAGATCATTTGGATTTTCCCATTGTTCTTTAATGAAAAATAGGGCTCTCTTTCCTCCACAAGAGAAGGAAAAATTAAGTTCTTCAGATGTTCCTTGAATCACCATTAAAACAGAGGAAGAAGTTTTTTATCAGTCTCTTCAAGGAAAAATATCATTTATTGAGAGACAGTTTCACCTGCTTTATTAAAATTATAAAATTATTAAGATTGTTTTAGTACTGTACATTACAAGTATATTACCTAAACTAAAATTATCTTTTCATTTGCCACTAATGAAAAAAAATGCTTATTAAAATACAACTATTACAAACTTGAAAATGAGATGTTCTTAATACTGAGTGTTTTCTCAGTCACCTTCAGACAGCTCTGTGCAAGATAAATGTAACTTTTATGGATAGTTAATACCATACACAGATCAATAATCTGGTCTTTAAAAAACACCTATATGTGGTTTCACATTTTGTTGTTTGGTGGTTTTTTTTAATATAAAAACTCACCAGGGAATGGCAGCTCAGGAGCATGTGCTCAGAGCTCCAGCCTGTGTTCAGTTTATACACTCTGGGCACCACAAACATTTATTTTGTTCCAGGTCAGGGAGTCACTGGGATGCTTAGCCAGTGAGGTTTTTTCACTAAAGACAACTGCAAATAGCACAGAGGAGAAGAAAATTGCAGATGAGCGCTCAACAGTAGGGAAGCAATCCCAATGGTTTCTTTTTAAAATATTAGTGTGGAAGCAGAGAGCAAAACCAGCAAAGCTGCAATCTGTTTACATTCCTAAGTCCTTGCCAGGGGAAACTGCCTCTTCCCATGTTGCACTTAACACCTTGCTGTTTCCTTTTTCAGTACTTCCATTAGCTTTACCTCCAAAAACACAGTCCCTAGCACTGCATACCTGCAGCCCCTTTTGCTCATTAAAGAACTGCCCATGCTGGGTGATCACCTTCAAATCTGTAAACAAGGATTTGAGTGCTAGAACTTGAGCAAACTGCACAATACTATTCTGAACATGGCCTTAGAGTTCTATCCAAATATGAGTTTTGTTAATAAAAACAAAATAAGAATGATAGAACTTGTGCTCCATTAGGAAAGTCACATGTGACAGGGCTCTAAAAACAGACTTAGAGCTCAAAGGGACAACAAATAAGGGAAGGAGTGAAGTTTTCCTGGTCTGGGTTTTCTGGTGCAGGGTTATGGGTGCAGAAGGAAGCCATGCTACCAAAGAGCAGTCAGAGGTGAGAAAGTGAACATCTTGTCTGCTGTGCATACAGAGGGTTCTTCTCTTATCCCATATGCCCTGGTTCTACAAATCTGCTTTTAGGCTAAAGCGTAGGTATGTCTGCTGAGGAGCAGCTCTTTGAAGAAGCTGTAGGTGTAGCATGTCTGTCATTAATCAGGCTGGAGATCACTCTTCAATCATGGAAAATGAAATGAATAGTTAGTCAGTGGGTGAAAAAACAAAGACTCATTTTTCAAGTCTTCTTACCAGATGAACGGACACCTTTTGATTATACCAGCTTTTTTGTTTACCTTTTACTGATTCTTATATTAATTTATTGGATATTTAAAATCCAGTGCAGACAGTGCCTCCCATGCACAAAAATATGATTATGCTTAGAAGATATCTTAAAGATTAAAAAGCTAAGGACATAAGGAGACAAACCCCACAATGACAGTTGGAATAGCTAATAATGATAATAATGAAATACCAGATCATCACTACAAATTAACACCCATTAAGAATTAATCAGTTATTAAGTGTTACTTAGAGTTCAACTACTATTTTGACAACAATGAGAATCATTTCTGATTTTCTGGTGCAGGAAGTTTAACATGCATTGTATGCCTTTCCTTAAGACATATTTATAGCACTCCTGCTCTGAAAACATCACTGTGAGAGGTTTGGAAACTTGTAAGACCACTTTTTAGATGCCAACAAAAAAATGCTTACATATTTAAATGGATTTGGAGCACAGTTATCGAACCCTATGAAAATAATCATTTAAGAAATCTCTTTAATATTTCTCTGTTCTACACAAATGTCAAGTCCCCAGGAAATGGCTCTGTAACAAGAATTAACACTGAACAAACTTACACTGAAAGCAAGCAATGCTCAGGCTTACTAGCTTTTTTCCACAAACTGCCACTTCCAGTACACAGCACCTTGTGTAAGGGAAAACTCACAGTCTCAACAGCCTAACTCCACACTAAGGAGAGGAACCTGGGGAGCAACAGATCACAACACCTCCTGGTCATGCCCACAGGAACAGTAAATACAGAAATTCCACTTTGTCGCTCTTTCCCATGCACATTACTGCAACATAAATGTCATCTTCTATTTTGTTCCCTTCTCAGCTCTATGAACAAAACAGAGTTTTTTCCTCTTTCTTTGTCCTCAAATAGACACACAGGTGTCTGTTTCCCTGATGCACATCTCCCTGAATGAGGTCTGACATTCCTTCTCTTCCATGCAGATGATCTAATTATTCCCACACGCTGCTGAAAGACGTTGCAGTTTACATGCCATGAGCTGTGTCTCACTGACATCTGTTCTAGCCGACACCTGACAGCCAGCACCAGTATGTGGCACAGGGCAGCACTTATGGACAACTGACACAGAAAGTACCATCTGCATCACCTTTAAGTCTTTAAAGTCAATTCCCAGCATTAAAATCACAGATGCAGTTTCTTCTACTATTTATGAGCAGGCTATGTAAACGTATTTCAAAGTACTATTTAGCCTTTAATAAATTTTCAGCTTTTAGTGAGCAATGACTCTTCAGAGTAAATTTACAGAAAGCACATCATGTTAGTATTTTGAATTTCCCAGTCAGAGTACTATTCAGTATAAACTATCATCTGCTTACAAGAAAGGAGTAACTCATAAGATGTAGCATGTCAGGTAAATATATTAGGAATACTGTAAGAGAAAAAAAACCCACATTTTTCTTTATTATCCTTTAAAATATGAGAGCTTTGCAAACATACACCTTCATTTCAAGTTAGTCATCATAGTGCTTCACTCTCCAGTTCTTTATATGCTGTGAACCTCCAGTGTCTATGCAGTTGTTTCTAAGGTAACAGATCAAGATGCCTTGTGAAAAAAAATGAATCAGATCTTGAATATTCAAGGCATCTCCAGTTGCAGGAATGAGAAAGTGCAGCATCATCTCAACCAAGGGTTCTCAGTGTCTTTTAGACCCCAGCCTGATTTGCAGGCAAGAAAAATTTAATCCACCCTAAGGCTGCAAGTGTGAGAGTACAGTGGCGCATGCAGTTTCAGGCATGTAAACTGTCAGAAATTTTTAATCAGAGCCATAATTAAGGAATTATGGAGGCTGTTCTCAATAGAGACTCGTTGCCTCATTGAAGGGTACACACACAGAATACAGATGAAGAATGTATTTGGTAGGTTGAGCCTTCATTCCAACCACTGACAGTCGCAAAGAAACCTTTCTGTCAGACACACGATACACAAACCAAAAATACATTAAAAATTAACATGAACCATCATGTGAAAATAAGTGCACATACACCTTTCTCAAAAAGCCAAATATGTGTTATTCCCATCAAAGAAAACAAATTAATATCTTTCCCAGGTCTTTCACAGGATTATCTGGGTCAATCATTTTCAGCGAATGGAATTATTGGGTTTTGTTGAGGGATTTTTGTGATTGGTTTGATTGCTTTCTTAAACTGTCCAGAACTACATTTTGTCTCTTTCAAATGCTGTTTTCATTTGAGTCCACAATTAATATAAAAATATAAATGCAAGTAAGGCACATAAAGAGAATATTAACCAAAATATAAAAGGCTTTTAGAAAGCTTTTGTTTCTACAAAAATCCCCTAAACTCTTTGCTTAACAATATCTGACATACAGGTTCATTGATATTTGCACACACCCACTACTGTGATAAAATAATCATAAGGTATTTTTCAAATGCATATCATAATGAAATCTAAAAAATCAAATTCACAGAAAATTATCAGACTTGATAAAACCCTTCAGAGCTGTATTATTTTCCATGTTGTGTAAGGAAAAACTTACATGGTAGTTTGGGGATCAGACAAAAGTCACAGTTATATGACTGGACAGGTCATGACCACTTCTACCTCTTTTCCTAGTTTTGAATTCTGTGGTCCGTCTACTGCATTACAAATTACTGCTCACTACAAATGCTTGGAATAAAAATTGTCCTGAATATTTGCATAGCTTGTTTGGCAACATAATTCAGTGGCTGCTCTGCATGTAGAAAATATTAACAGATTGTGGGAGTTGTACCATTTAACAAATTGAAAGGCAGATGCATTGATTAGGGTCTTACGTTCTTGGAAAGATGTGAAGAGCATCTGGAATCGGCTGTTTCGACTGCCTTCATCTGCCCACATGCGGATTACACCCAGACCTGTCCTCAGCATTACGTCATTAGCAACAGTGCTGCAAAACTTTGCCTTCAGATCCTCCACGGAGCTGCTTCCGTCATAGACTGCTACAAAATTCCTTTTGCATTCGTTGGAATTCTGCATCTCGTAGTCCAAGAATCGCAAATAGATCTATGAATCAATCAAACAACAAAGGCAACATGTACAGACATTTGAGAATGACTGAAAAAATATTAAGCAACTTTTCTCTACATTGCAGGAGAAAAAATACAGAATATCCCCATCATAATAATTTTTCTGGAGCTGGTGATCCATAGGGCACTTCCTTGGAAGGCCATTAATATGCAAACTGAGCACTGTTTGTACTTCCTGGTATTTTGTCTTGCTTCCAAGTAGAATCTCTCAGAAGATCGAGTAAAGATTGGTGGGCATAGAGTAGCGATAGGGGATACACATCATAAAGTCACCCCAAGACAGTTCTTATTCACAGTAAGGTCCTAATTTCCAAATATATACCTTTTTTCAGAAGTATGTACAATGGTTCTTCAAGCTGAAGGACAGATAAGCTAGAAATTTCTTCTTTCACTACTTAATATTTTTCTATTACATGACTGACATGTGAAATGATAAGGCAAATCATTGTTGCTCCCTCCCCACAGTCAATGTGTCATCTTTATATGTCTCTGCTACACTGATTCAGGAAGTGAGAACCTGAGAGCCAGGCAGAATGCAATCATTAATCTTTTTATGTTTCCTCAAGGATCTGGCCACCATCTCAGCTCTTCTAAACAAAGCATTATGGTATACATTTTCATAATTTAACAGGCTTGAAATCAAGCATATTTTGTGGAAACTCCTAGAAACTTATGTCTCTTGCATATAAGCTAAATCGTCTTATAAAGTAATAGATATATTGCCCTTTGAAAAAACTCTTTAAATCTACCTAGAACGAAGTAAGGATGAGGATAAAAGGCTATTATTGATATTCAAATGTATGTGGACTTTAATAGAGAAAACCACCAATTTTATATGCACAGAACAAATGCTTAATTAGCTTCTCTGAATTTGCAAAAAGTACACAAGCAGTGCATATCCTAGTAGCAACAAGACTCATAATTTCACCTCATTAATATATTAAAGCTCTTATGGTTTGAGAATTATGTGCTCTTAAGCAGTTTGCCACTGTTTAATAATAGCTCAGATTTTTTTAATGGGCCTTTTCAGGTAGTGTATTATGGTATATATTCATTCCTTTTTATGCTTTGCATAAGTGTCCTTCTGAAAGGAATATTTGTGAAAAAGTTTTACTAGCAGATGAAATTAGGTATACTATAGGCACATCTTTTTTTCTAATGTTATTCTTACAGTAACCCTTACTCATATTCCATCATTTCCATCCTTCAGAAGAGTTTGGAGGAATCTATTTCAATTAAATTGCAACGTTAAGTGTATTTTACTTTCACCATGTATCCTGGGGTTTACATACTATAAATGAAGGAATCTGCTTGTATTGGTCTCTACAAAATGGAACACCTAACAGAAATACACAAAGATGTATTCAGATGGAAATATATCAAGGTATTTGTAGTGTTTCTCACTTCATTTGCTGGTTGTTAAGTAAAACAGCGAAATGATACACACTATTGTGCTGACAGAGAAAGATCCCATGGGAGGGAGGGATGGGAAGAGGCAGAGCCATGATACAAACACCCAGCAACTGGCCATAGTCGGGACATACCAGAGAGCTGCTTCTGTGTCCTTGACACCAGATCGTCCTGCTCAAGCAAGGATGTAGCTGTCACTGTGCAACCCTGGCACCCAGCCTCTCTTGGGAAGCTGCTGAGACAGTCCATAGTCCTTCTCTGCATAACTTAGGGAATTAAATGTTCTCCTTGCTTTGCTTTTCTCAGTTAACAGGAGCAGTCTGCTTCAGACAGGTGCCTCAGTGCTTGCCAGCCTTGTCACAGGTAATGCAATGAAATTCTCCTGCAGCTGATTATATGCAGTACTGCATACATGTGACTGTTTCCCAGGAAGAGAAGCATGTCACATAGATGGCTCACAGAAAACAGAAGGCTGGCAACATGCTATTGTCATGAATCATTACTTTTACTCTCTATATATGCCTATTTATATTTATATGCCATATACATATATACATATATACATGATAGACTACAAGGATAAAGTGCAATGTATCACATCACATTTTGTTCTGTTCCTCTCTTCAGGAAAGCTCATATTTACTCCAGAAAAAGATTCCATTAATCTGATGGCAGAACAATAGTAAAACTATACCTACGGGGTGACAGACCTCTCACACTTGTTCACATGTTCTCTATTCCTATCCTGCTGCTTTTTATATATGTACAAGTGTATGTGCATATACATATATATAAGCACATGTATTTCTTGTAAAGGGTATTCCCTTTCATTATGGAGATGTAATTTTTAAGAGTTTTCATTCTTACAAGAAACGTGTGCTAATCTTCACTGCAGTTACAAAATACCAGCTGTCCCAGCAATTTCCAGCATTCATCAATTTTTCCTGATCTGTTCCAACACTGTTCATATAGCAGTACAGACAAAATCTTATTTCTATGGGCTTATCGTTTGGCATTCTCTAGTTTCTGGAGGCACACTAGCCTTATAAAATAGTAAAATATTTCTTAGAGTAGCAGTCATAAATACTGAAAAGGAATCAAGAGAATAACTCAGCATTTTGCTTTGAGTCTTTCAGTGAAGAAGCCAACACCTTCAGTTCTTCCCAAGCCTGAATTCTGCTGTCAGTCATACCAATTCATTCCTCTGTGTGAGAAATTTAGCCAACACCATAACATATGCAGACCTGGTAGGTAGTGGAACCACTGGAAAGAAATATTTGACTTAAAAATTTATGTCTGTCCTTCAGAAGAAAGATGCCACCTTCTCCAATGGCATGAAGTTTCATAAGTTAGAGAAAATAAGTTCCTGATATTCTGAGACGAGTTGGAGCTTCACTCTCAAAATTGCCTTTGAAGATGACTCCTCCCAGAACCTTATATAAAATATTGAGGACTTGATACAACACACCCTGAAATCAGTGGGTATCTTTCAATCCACTTATTTGAATCAGACCTTTGGCTTAAGACTGCAGTGCATTTTTAAAAACTGGAAACTGATTACACAAACTGACAACTTGATATTGGATCAGATTTCATTTTAAAGAGCTGGAATAATTTAATTGCATTTGCACGCCTCTGCCAACTTTTATGGTTTTATTGCTATATATTTGCCATTGTTCCTGTCACTGGCTGTAAGACCCACACTGGCAGACGCAAATGACTAATAAATTGAGTTCCCCAGGGAAAGAATAAAACTGATTATATGACAAACTCTTATCTAATGCAAAATGTTCCCTATACATAGCTTTTTGAAATCAGTGGCAACATTCTTATTACTTTCACTGGTATGTGGATGTCACTAAAACAAATTCATCAGAAAGTGAAAGAAAAATTATCAATATTACTGGTTATTTCTCTTACAGAGATCTTAGCCATTACTTCTACCAGCAGTGGATAAGAAACTTTGTTCCCCTGAAAGAAAACGAACTAAAGAAGAGGTCACAGATTCAAACACCACCATCCGTCTTCATTAAGCATTTTTTCATTGATGCCAATAGGAGCTTTTGGAATGAACATTTCCATAGATACTGACACATTGTATTAGCATAATCGAGGCATTCTTGCTGAAGAGAACATCTTATTTGAAAGAAGCAGCATAACTGCCATATCTTCTTCTTTCACATTTTTGTTGCAAAGTTTTAATAAGACCACTTTTGTCAAATCAGCAGCTCCACATTACTTAGAAGAGTGGGCTGCTCAAGTATTAGATTTACTGAGCTTTGAGATGTCACTGCAAATGCCAATGTCATTAGCAACAAAACTGATAAAGCCTCACTGCAACTGTGGCATATGTAATTTACACTCAGTCACATTATATTTTAAATAATTCTCTTGTCACCTTTACGGTTTGTATTGCCACCATAAATAATAACCAAAAAGGGAGATGCTGGGTAAGTTTTATTATTTCTTTTAATTTAAATTTGAAAACAACAGAAATCTCTGACCAAACATATTAGGAAAAAAACCCAAAATTATTATAAACTACAAATAATATATCATCTCAGTAAAATGGTCAGATTATAATCTCCTCATAGTGAATCACTTTTGATGAGTTCTGCTTTTTAATCAATCACTGAAGGTTAGGGATGACATGACTGATCAGGCCAGTCAGGAAAAGCTTCAAACCATATCCCAGCATATCAGACTTAATATATGTGCACAGACACTCAGTCCCCTTGAACCAAACCAAACAAAAAGCCATCGTTCAGCTGCCAAAAGTAATTTAGACATAAGAGAAAAGCCTCCTCTTCATCCAAGCATAATGTCCAGATCTTGCATATTCAGCTTCTGGGTTCAGTCAATTCACTTGTAAGCAAAGGACTGGGTTAAATTGTCCCATTGCTCAGTGATCAGTTACAACGCCTGCTTTATGCTGCATCTTTTTCAGCTCTATGTGATTAATAAAGTACCTTCAAGATGATACCTCCAGTATTTAGTCCTGAGAAACCCAGTTTTTTAAAGCAGATTGTGCAACACTAATTAATCTCCTTCAAGGCAACTGGACACCAAGTACACCAGCCTAAAAAGCATATTACTAATGATGCTTGAATTTGTCTTCTGAAATGGTCTGATCTCTTGCTTGGATGCTAAAATTTTTTTCTATCAACATTACTTCAGTGCAGAAGTGTTAACAGCACATGTTCTGTTTGGATTTTTGTTTGTTATTTGGGGCGATTTTTCTACATTTTTGGTCCTTCTGTTACTAGTCTGGGACCATGTTGTGCAAACAGAGAGCTCCATACCTCATATTTTCTTCTCTTCTGGAGCTTGGAGAATACTGTCTGTCAAAGATGACAACTTTATATGGTACTTCTAAGACCCTGTGATTCACAGCCAAGGCTCACATATCAGAACCATTTTTATAGACAAGTGAAGCTCTTTGGATTTCTTTGTTTTGTCCTATTTGTTTCTTCAAACTTCTGTGACTATGCAATAATTGACACTTACTCTGTCAAGTCATCCTCATTTTTCTTTAGTAGAGGGCAAAAATGCTCACAAGTGAGCAACATTTACATCTCCTTGGTGCTGTTCTGCTTTTTAACACTGAAAACTGGAGATCAAATCCTGATTCTGCTGTTCTCTTTGGCAGATATTTTATTACTTTCTTCAATAGCTTTTTACAATGACATTTCTCAATAGCTGTTTGGTTTGAGGATGCTGAGGTTAGTTATATTTCTATACCTGAAGGGAATAGATTCATGGTAACTTAAAAGTTATGGGGTTTTTGACAATGTCGCTCTGGCATGTACATTGACATGCCTTCATAGCAGAGATTCTATATGCATGATTCCAACCATGTACTCGTCTTGCACATTCATCTCAGAAAACTGTTTCACATAAGGGATTTTAATAGCTTAACATAGGTAAACCATATTTTCTACTTGTTTAAACATAATTTGTTCATCTTGTTCCATATATACATATGTTGGGCTTTTTAAAATTCATAATATTATTTGCATTATCTTTATGTTAGTAAGCTTCAGAGCTTCTTCAGTGATGGAGATCATCTGAAGCTTGCAAAATTGTCTCTGGCTGTTAGGTTATTCAGCCTTTAAATTTTATTTTTCTCTAACATTTCAAGAATCACCACTCAAACAGCTCCTGTTAAATTTTAGTGCACTACTTAAAGCTTCTCTTCTACACCTGATCAAAAAGCCTCCAACAATTAATATATGGTAGTCTGCCAGTGCCAACAGCTTAAACTGCTTTTCTTGCAGGTCTCATCTAAGAGCACGAATTTCCAATTCACACAGGAGAGCAGAAAATGTTTTGGTTTAGTCAGATCAGTTTAAACAAACTCGCTCGCAGCTCTGCTATTTGCTTCACCTCATGTTTCCTCCTAACTGCCTAGGAAATGCACGTGCAAGCACCCAGCCTCTCTCCAGACTACGCTCAGTATGAAGGCAGGCACCTGGAACCAAAAGAGTCATCTCTCCATTTGGTCAGGAGCATGCCAGGCAGCAGTACTAAACCTTTGTAAACATACAAGTGTCTCGGTCACACTGGGTCCCACTGCCCCGCTCCCAGCCTCATTCCTCACCACCCCAGCCTTGTCCATTGCCAAGCTGCTGCCTAGCTTGTGCTTGGGCTGGCCATGTCGCTGTAAAGTACCGAGAACGGTGAGAAACTACACGATCCAAGTTCAGGAAGAAAGTAGTTCTGTATTAATTAATTAATTCATCCTTTTATAAAAGGGTTTGCAAAGAGTGTGTTGAATGGCGTAAGATAATTGGGTGCTCGGCCATCCACCCCTTGAGGGGATTGGTCAAGCTCTAAGACACTTATTCCAAAATATCAGAAGGCCAGAACCATAACAATCTTGCGTAACAAACCCAGGTGCAAGATAAAGAGTTAGTTTACAAAAACCCATAGCAGTGTTTTTCATAGCTTCTGTGAGAACTGCAAAGTTCTCACAGAACGCTGCAGAAAGCTGAAAAATTTCTCTACCAAAACTTTTCAGCATCTACATGGCCCCACTGCCTGGACGAGTCCAGCCACCACTACCCCCCAGCCACCATGGCCAGGCCTGTCCAAGTCTCATCAGTCACGCCCGGGTGCTGTGGCCTCCCTCATCCTGGCCCCTCCCATGTGCTGTGTTCCCCCTCCCACTGCTCCCCACTGGCTCTGCTTGAAACAGACACCACCGCTCACTGGCAGCTCTGGGTTAAGGATGCTACCATGATGCATCAAAACTAAATACTCATTAATTGACACTTCGGGTTTCTCAAAGTCTTGCATCCTATAACCTTTGTCCAAAATCATGGTCAGGTGGGGAAAGAGAATTACGCATCACTTTGCCTAACTACCCTATATCTTCATTTTATTTCTCATGGTGCAAATAAAGAGGCTACTCCTGCTATTTGTTCAGTCTAAATGTACCTATTACTTATTCCTCCAGAATACATTATTTCCACTGGACTACGTTCAAATGAATTCCTGCTTTGATGCTGTTTTCTGAGGTGCCCAGAGATTCTGATAATAGTGTTTTTAATAGCACTGCTTACTGTTTTTTTCCCCATATAAGAATATCATATTTGTAAATGTTTTATTACTACCAAATTCTGCTGTCTTATTTTTTCTCCAGAGCCTCTCAAAGAACAACCATGACACAAAGGTACCTTGCTGGGAAAGTTACCCACAAAAGGGAGAGCTACTTGAGCACAAACATGGTTCTGTCTTCCTGGGGGGGCCTCTGCTGACCCACACAACACAGAAAAACATTTGTTGTTGATATTATCCTCCAATATTTCACCCTTAACAGAAAGTAAGAAAACTATAATTCTATTCATTTTCTTATTTTCTATTCCTAAATACAAAATCTTTGCTTATCCACTGCTTGTAGCCAATAATATCTCTGAATTTTTTCAAATCCCTGTGTACTAAGCTTATACACTTCCTTCTTTGGGCTTTGTTCTACACTGAAGAATTTCCAAATGAGGAAGTTCCTCCAGAACTTAACTATTCTGAGTAGGTTAGCACTTCCAGTCACAGCTCTCTTCTTAATTTTCCTTTCTTGCTCTGAATACTAATTGCAGTCACATTCTACACGAAGTGCAGAACCCCCAGCATTACTCTACTCAAAATTCATATCTCACTCAGCAGGAAGTGACTTCGAATGATTACAAGAAACACAGACTTTTCAACTAGTCACTTTCGCATATAAGACTCCAGGTCTGCCTATAGATTGAAGTTGTGTTCAGACTGCCTTCTGCACTTAGAGAAAGTTTGAGTTCTGCATGCATTTTCAGATTCATTTTTCTCTCTGTGTGTGTGTGTGTGTGTGTGTGTGTGTGTGTGATATAAGGTAATCAGGGATGGCTCTATTTTAAGCGCGTGCAACAAATTTTCTGCTCTCTGTCCCATTCCAGCCCACTGAGGATAGAAGCATTAGACCCAGACTGTCAGTTTGAAGCTCAGGCTTAGAGACCTCAAGTACACACTTCCTGGCTGATCTCATTGCTCATATATTGAGCTCAGACTTGGCTTGAATCTGGAACTGGAAACCAAGGGAAGGACTCGCATCTTGTTTCTGCAGACAGTTTAGATTGGATGAGCTTACGCCAAATGAAATTGCAAGCAACCCACCTTCTGGCAACGTTTAATTAAGAAACTAAAGATGAAAAAGTCCAACACAAACTCTCTCTGAGAAGCTCTCGCCTTTTAGGCATAATTCCCAGTAACAAACTGTGCAGCCCAGAGTACAGGAACACATGGATTTAAAGATGTCTGTGGAGTTCTCACTGTTTTTAGCAGGACAGCTTGTTTTCATAGGTGCAAGCTGACATAAATTAAAATGATGTCACTAAATAATTGTACTGAATATGTCATTAATTCAAGGTTAGATAAGGACAAAGGAAGCCGACTGTAAAACATGGACAACAGGTTCCAGTTCAATTGAATCAGACCCATAAACAATCTTATCATAAATCTTACTTTGCTACAAGTTTCTTAAAAATTTATCCACTTGTTTCTCCTTCCATAATAACTTTATATTTTTCAGCTTGTCCCACTATGATGAAACCATAACTGTATGTGTGTGCATCTATATATGTATATACTTGTCTGTGTGTATATAAATATATGTTGTAAAACCACACTATATTCAAATGCTATATTAGACTTGCCCCTCAAAGATGGATCTAGGCCTGAAAAATCTTTTTTTTTTCTAGCTTGCTGTGAAACCTTTCAACTCCATGCAAGGAAACACTGATTTATATGCTTTTATATTGCTCAATCTCTCCACCCAGATAATTCTGTAAGATGGGAACAGCAGGATCCATCAAGAGATGACCCAGCCCAGCCCTCTGCCTAAAGGTAGGATTATTAATGTTTCTCTCATTTTTCACAGCTTGTTATCTAACTTGCACTTTCAGACTGCTAACAATGCCAGCTGAACCAACTTTCTCAACCAAACATTCATAATACTCTCCCTGTTTGAATTTTTCTTCCTTCACATCTAACCTGAAACCTTCTTTCAGAGTGTGGGAGCCTGAGTTATCCTACAGACATGGGCATCAGAGCATTCCTTCCTCCTTGTAAAAGTCTTTTATTGTATTACACTCCTTCACAAAATCTTGTAGATGACAATAAATAACATTCAGTATTACTTCATTTTTCTAAAACTTTCTCGTTGCTCTCCCATCCAGATGCCCTTCAGCTAGGATTCACTTCTTGGAATGCAACACAACTAAATGCACATATGGAAGTTTATGAAGAATTAACGAACTTTAAGTTTTAGCCCTCTACTAATGTGGTAGTGTGGCATTCTTCTGTTACACACTGTATTTACAGTTACTTAAATATCCAATTTGGAGTTTTACATCAGAACTGAAGTATGGATAAATACTACAGGTAGGTAAAATTGGGATTTTTAGCAGGGCTTTGAATCATATAGAACTTTAGAATTAGATCAAGTAAGATCATCACAATGACATTATCTGATCAACCAATCATGAACTTGAGTTAAGACTATAGGGAAATGTTATTGGCTTATTTAATAAGTACAATTCTGTGTTTGTCTGTTTTCTTTCTACTAATACCTGAATACATCCTAGAATAGCTCAAGTTGGAAGGGACCTATAAATGTCATCTGATCCAACTGCCCTGCCATGAGCAAGGATGTCTCCAACTAAATCCAGTTGCTCAGAGCCCGGTCCAACCTTGCCTTGAATGTTTCCAGGGATGGTCATTGACCACCTCTCTGAGCAACACGATCCAGCTTTGCAAAACCCTTATTGTAAAAATGTCCTCCTCATATGTAGTCTACATCTACCCTTTTCTAGTTTAAAACACCTTGTCTTACCGCTTCTGATAAAAGATTTGTCCCTTTTTTTCTTAGAGGTTCCCCTTAAGTACTGAAAGTCTGCTCTAAGGTCTCCCCAGAGCCTTCTCTTCTCTGGACTGAACAACCTTCCTTCTTTGTCTCGGTTTTTGGAGACAAAATTTTAGGAGGAAGCGCACTGGGGAGACCTTTCCTCACTGGAGAGGTTCTCCATTCCTTTCACTATTTTTGTGGCCTTCCTCTGGACCTGCTCCAACAAGCTTATGTGTTTTCTGTGCTGAGGACCCCAGAGCTGGATACAGCACTCCAGGTGGGTTCTCACCAGAGCAGAGCAGAGGGGCAGAATCCCCTCCCTCGCCCTGCTGGCCACACTGCTTTGGATGCAGCTCAGGACACAATTGGCTTTCTCAGCTGGGAGTGTGCATTTCTGGGGCATGTCCAGCCTCTCATCCACCAGAACCCCCAAGACCTTCTCGGCAGGGCTGCTCTCCATCTGTTCTTCCCAAAGCTTGTACCAATACTGGGATTTGCCCTGAATGAATACAAATTGCATATAACACATGGATAATCATTCATCAGTCCAGTCATTGCATATCACTACTTAGTGTAGCAAAATGGGAAGCTCATCTACTTAATTGAAAACCTCTATCAATATTAATTTTATCCAAAAGTAAAAAAAAAATTATAAGATTAAAGTATATTCTAGAAATAATTTATCTGTAGTCTTTACGAGCCAACTCTTTTCCTAAACTTCCCCAATAGAAAAATGCTGATACTAATGACTTTTTCTCTTCTGGAAACCTTCCCTGAAGAGAACCTTCAGCATTCCTCCATGTGTTATACTGATGATGAAACAATTACATATTCAGTACAGTCTCCTCACTGAGGTTATACAAAAAAAACCCTTATCTGTTTAAAGACGGCAGAGAGTAGTGCATATATAAATTCTACTTTCTAAAACCTTTGCTGTCCAATAAAAGACAGCTAGAAAAAGTATACTGTGGGGTGTCTTTCACACAGTGAATGAAAGTAGGTGGGAGGCATAAAGCTGTTCCTGTTGCAAAGAGGGGAGAAGTCGTAGTGTAGCCAGCAACAATTAGTGCATATCATAACTGATAAGCTACAGATAAGAGAGAAAATCAAGGGGAATCCAAGAAAAGTATTTTTAAATTCACTGCAGCCCTCTCAAGTTTCTCACAAAGCCCTGACTTGCTGACTGTGGAGGAAAAGAAATGAGAACACTTTTTGTCTGTGTCTCTAAACCAAAGGAACTGAAGGCTTCATACAGAGGAACATGACTTTACCTTGGGTCCATTTTCACAGTTCCCAGATGAGAAACAATGATGACCTTAGGGAGCCAGCAGTGTTCCCTTAGTAGTCTCTATGTTAGGTATTTGAAATATATTGAAAATTAAAATTATAAGATTGCTTCCCACTTAAGAAAACACATTGATTATTTAAAAATATGAGCAAAATTAAAGAGGAATTTAAGAAAATTACTTATGGCACAAAAAGCACAATAGAACTGCCCAAATCATCATTTATGGAGAAAGGTGGTTATTTTGGCTGAGATGACAAATTACCCTTCCACAGCAGAAGGAAAAAAATAGTTTACAGTTCAAGCTGTAAAGTTATTAAACGAGATCTGACTGTACTAAGAAATGCACAATATATTAGAAAAGTCAATTTCTTAAATTAAATGGCAAATCAGCAAATGGATGAAGGACTGACCTTGGATCGAGGTGGTGCTCGGATGTACCATTTACAGTCTACTGCTTCAGTTTCAGAAGCTTTTCCTTCTTTAACAATTTGTACAGATTCCACAATTCCTTCAGGTCCTCCCATCTCAAACTCACAAACTGAATAACAAAACACCAGAAAAAATGAAACCTGAACAGCAAACAAAAATGTTTTCTACAGCAGAGCATAAAGGCCTCCAAGTTAGAGAAAAACCCAAAACCAACATACCAACCTGGCAATGGCTTCAAAACGCCAAGGTCCTTAAAATCTGGATCTTAAAAATAGAAAAAGACAAAATTAGTTTTGTTCAATATCTAGGATGTTATGTCAATATGCTCAAATTTTATAATGCACTTTAGTTATATAATTATACATATATTTCTTGGAAATAAGAAATGTTTCAAAACTATGGCAACACAATAATTATTAATGCAGAAATTATTGATATCGTCATACCAAGTTATTTTTTTCTGTTACAAAATCCTGCTTTTCTCTCTGTCCCTTTCAGAATAGTACAAAAACATTTCTGCATACATTAGCGAGAACATCACACACAGATAACCACATGACATTTTAATACATCAGCCTAATGAAAGAGGATATATTTACAGATCCATTCAGAATCTCTGCCTATTTTGCATTTTGCAGAATAACACTCAACTTAACTAGAGAAATCTGAATTTAATTCCGTGTTTATGAATACTCTGCTATCCCTACTGACCAGGAGGAGACACTTTCTTTTTCAGAAGCATCTATTTGGTCTTACTGGAAAAATAACTCCATAAGAACTACCATTAGAACTTATTGTGCTACCAAGGTAATGTCTAATACATGTGCTATTTTCCATCAGATAAACATGACTGTATTTACTATCTGAGAGTGCTTGTATTGTGTTTTTATAGTCAGGTGTAATACAGAGATGAAATGAGTTGGGTCTTAGACCAATGCTTCAATAGACAACTATGCATAGACAAATCATAATTTCACAAAATGTGGCTCTGTTTGAAGATACTGTCCAAAACCAGAAACATGACAGTCTAAAACATTTCAAGAAATGATTTCTTAGAATAGACTGGTCTTGTCTGGGAAATTTTTATCACTTGCACTGCTTTTCTACCTAAAATGAATGTTGTACACTTTTTTTCTCATTTACTTATGGAACTGATCTTCCTGTTTCAGAATTGGGTCAATGTAAGAAAGAACGACAAATAAAAAAAAGAAGAGAAACTTTGAAAGAAGGAGATGTATCAAATGAAAAAAAATTAAACTCACAACCAACCCACAAAATCTGCTGTTTCCCTCTAGCCTTAGCCAATTAAGAACAGTAAGAATCATAACCAGATAATATAACAAAATAGTCTAATGCTGTGTAAGCAAGATCCAACATTTTAACCTAAACAGTAAAAAGGTGTTGACTTCAAAAACTGGAGCTTTAAAATAGCTTTTTAAATTGCCCTTCTATAACCAGGCTGCTGTTGTTTTTCCCAAATTTCTTTTACGGTTGCACAACATAAATCATGAGTAAATACTCATGAACTTACAGGACTGCAAATATAGCTGAGTAGGCAATTAGTATTAATTGTTAAGCATTTTTATAGATCATATATACCAGATAGATATGACTACCAACAACACTAAATGTAATCAAATATTTCAGCTAATGTACTTAGATGCTGATATCTAGCCCTGAAAGTGAGATACTTAAAGGAAATCTACTTTTACTTATGGTTCAAATTAACATCCCAACTGTATCTCATGTAACCATTGCATTTCTTCCTTTTACTGAGTTTGCAAGGATCACTCTGATTTACTGAAAACACTCCACCACATCAGTAAAGTACAGAGGAGGAAAGAAGGCAAAGGGTCCTGCCAGGATTTTCACCGTAGGAAAGGGTTTTCATATAAAGCAGTGCTAGTAGCGAGAATCCAGGCTGAAATGCAATCTAGACTATACAATTTGACCCACAAAACAACTCTGGAAGTATCTTCTCATTTAACAATACAGCAACATTGGTAAAAATGCGCACAGAAATGCACAATCCATTATCATTCTAGAAATATTGTAGATCTGCTCAGTTTTAAAAAATAATTTTTTGCAAGTTTTCAGCATTTCAAGAGTGAAAGGGAAATAAAATCTACAACACGAGGTGATAAACCTTCATTAAATATTGCTATTATACCAATGCTACTACAATAAAAACAAAATCTGTAAATAAGATATTATCACAGATGCTTAAAATTCAACCATGTTTAAGCATGTTTACCTAGCAAATATTTGCTTTTAAAATAGTCTACCATTAAATAGATTAGGTTTTAGCAGCTCTTCTGTATGTAATCCAATCAAATTGTTATTCTCAGTTTGGCTGGGTCAGAACATTAATGTTATATAAACACTGACTGGCTAGATCTTCCAATAGACAGATGAAGATCATGTTCCCGTAAGGAAAACACCCAAGACTGGAAAACTTTTCTGTGAAAAATAAGATGTATCACCCCTAAGGGGAGAGAAAATGGGAGGCAAAATAGGAAGCAATATGGAGCTGCTAGAGACAGTCCAACGAAGTGTCATGAACGTTTTTAAGGGGCATATGAAGAAAGGTTGATAGAGTTGGGACTGGTCAGCCTGAAGAAGGGAAGGGTTGGAGGTGATCCCACCAGTGTTCACATAAACCTAATGGAAGGGTCCAAAGAGGATGGAGCCAGGCTCTTTTCAGTGGTATCCAGTGAGAGAACAAGAGGCAATGAGCACACACTGAATCACAGGAGGTTCCATCTGAATATCAGGAAACATTTCTCCGGTATGAGAGGACTAGCAAGGTAGCAGAGAGATTGTGGAGTCTCTAACCTTGGAGATATTCAATGTCTGTCTAGACATGATCCTAGGCAAGCAGCTCTAGGTGACCCTGCTTGAAAAGGGGGTTGGACAAGACGACCTCCAGAGGTGCCTTCTGAGATCAGCCATTTTCTGATCCTCTGATTTTGTAATAATTAAAGAACAGAATTGGATAATAGTGAAATAACCCGTCAAAAGACTAGACCTATTATCTGAGGTAGCAGCAGAAGTTAGACAAATCTCTATCACAATGCAGACTTGCTTTTCTGGAATTTGCTCTGAGTCTCAAGAACATGTACATCCAGCCTGGAGAAATCTGAAATACTTAGGCCTGGTTTCAAAAAGCTCCACTAGGTCTTCATGGGAGACTCTGAAAGATTTTGGATGCTGGCTCTGGAATCTATATTTTCGATGGAAACCATACTAAATTCCTTTCTATTTTATTTCACTGCTCCAGTGCAAGAAGTCGGGCTCTTCTAAGCAGCTGGCAAACATGGAATTTAAATGCAAAAACAGGAGGACAATTGTAAGCAGTTAGGGCATTCGATTGCTCAAAAATCTTATGAAATAAAAAAAAATTGTAAAGTTAAAAGGCATTGTACGTCAACTGGATTAAGTCTTCAAAAAGCATGTAAATGACCTTGTTTACAAGTACGCTGCAGCATATTATGTTTGCCCAGATTGCCCAGCTGCAGCATATCCACACAGAAACATATTTACCCACCCGTGCATGCAGGTATGCATGCAATGCCTCATTCCTTGTCACTTGCACAGAAAGTGAAATTGTTTAAAATTATATTACATGAATAATTTCTGTAAGACACAGGGAAAATGCATAAAGTTCAAACTCATTACTAGCAACAAGATGCTCTGCTGGTAAGTATTATTGCAAATCAATTTTAAAAGATCACATTTTGAATAAAAAAGTCCACAGTTATAAAGACCATCCAACTTGTGTTCAAAGACAGATTGCATGAGACTTTTAAAAGTAATGTTGTAATACAGAAAAATTGGAGTATTTTCTCTCTTACAAATGCAAACTTTGTAAGTAAACCTCTTGCATTTTATTCAACTTTCCTTAGCTTTTCGTATAAAATTCATTTGGGCACTCTCTTACCCTGCAACTTCAAACCCGCTGCTTTCACTGATAAAAAATAATAGATATCTCACTCTTGGAAGTTAAAAGGTACAAGTTAACATTTTAATATCTCTTTTAAAAAATGGAAGATTGAGTTTGTGTGTTTCTGATCATATCTGGACTACAGTACACTTAATTATGCAATTTTTTTTAATATCTAAAGTGCAACATATACAGTAAAGAACATGAGCAACTGCTTTACAGTTAAAAGTCAAGAGGAAGGAAATGTGTAATACAAAATTCTGGTGCAGAATAACTTTTGAAGTATTTTTCTCTCTTTTCTTCTATAAATGAGACGTGAAGGAATTATTTGAACTGTTTGAACAAACCGTGCACTACAAAGGGTTGATGTTTAAAATGTAAGGTTGTTTTTGCTATCTGTGAATACAAAAACCTCCTTTTTAATAGATAAATACAGAAAGTAGTCACAATAGGTTGAAGCCATATTTCCTAATCTGAAGTAGGGAAACTGTCCACTTTTACTCACTGATCAGACAGCTGTAGATATATTTTTCTATTTCTCTATCTTTGACTAGAAATAGGTATTCAACTTCTATCCATCAATATTTAAGAAATTTTGACACGTGTACATGCTTCTCTCTAAAAGAACTTATTAGAGACCTGATTTTGCATGTAAATACTCATAGAATAGTAGAGAGAATTGCACTATTCAGCAAGCCACCAGTTATTTATCTTCAAGTTTACTAAGTCAGGTTCTTTTACAATGATTTCTGGGAGCCTAAACCATTCCTGCCCTCTTGAGGGGTGAGGTATAGTTCTCTATAAAAGCAGAGCTTGGAGAATTCAGTACAGAAAAGCACGATTATTCTGAGGTATTTTATGTCATTGCCTCATAGTATTTGAAGATAGAGTAAAAGTATTGGAAGAAGATGGTCAAAAGATTTAAAAGCATAAAAATCTGCTTAAAGAATCACTAAAATAATCTTAAAATAGAAAAACATTTCTATAAGTAAGCATTTTTTGTGTGGTGTTCAAATGGAACTTAGCTATTCTGCTGGGGTGAGCAAACAAAAACAAGTAAGAAGAAAAACAATATGAAGTTAAATAGCTGTACAAAAATCCACAAATTATTTCTTATTAGCCTAAAATGAAATTTGTTCAGATGGCTCTTTACATACTTGTAGTCGTCTTGAAACTTCTATATATGTCTATAGTTGTACTAATGATATCAAAAGGTCTTCAAAGAAAGCCTATAGTTTGCTAGACACTATGAAAAAGTTCTATAATAATGATAGTTGGCACTATTATGTGCTGTAGTTCCTCTTTGTTTTCTATGTTCTCTTTTAAGGACAATATTGTGAGCAAGTGCTGCTCTTTTGGAGACTACATATTTATAATCTAAAATAAAGCTTCTCAAATTTTTCACTCTTTAGCAAAGTCACGAAAGAACTCAAAGCTGGTAAGTGAAAATGTAGAGGTGAACATGACTCCTGCTATTTCACCTTGAAGATCTACCTTCCATTAAACCAGCAAAAAGTCATATGAAGACAAATATTGTTGCAATAACACAAACTACCACACAAAAGTTTGATTTCTACAATATCTTCTTTTTTTTCATTTTTTTCCTTTGTCACTTTACTACTCTCAGCTCATAATTTATATCTTTATAGTGTAAAAAGTACCTTTATAGTGTAATTAATATATATAGTGATTTGCAAACTGTACTGCTATGGTGACCTCAGGAAAATGAGATATACTGCAAGTGTTAGCAATAGTCAGACATTTGTATGCCTAAAGTATGCTTCTTTGTTTCTTTGATATCTCTTTGGAAATAAAAAGGCTGTATCAACAGAAAAAGAAAAGAGGGACAACAAAATCCATGTCTTTGCATAACTTCTTGCTAAGATTAGTCAAACTGAGCAGACAAGAAGCACCTGAATGAATTCCACTGGAACAGAGCACATGATAACAGAAGTTGCAGTTAAATTTCTCTTTTCATGCACACAGTTACAGGCTTTGAGATTTTAGCCTGCTTGCCTCTGTTGTCTATTCGGTAGACCCTTTAGACTAGGGTCTTTCTCCCATGTAAATTTTGTATGGGTGGGAATCATGTCAGAAAGCAAAAGGTCTCATGAGATTCTGGGTCTCATACTCAAATGGTGTTTGAACTATTTGATATGTGCTCCTAAATCCCAGAAGTGAGAAGTTCCTCTTGGAACACAGGAGAGCAAGAATGGGCAACAATGTCATACTCCAGCTGATGAATGGAAAGGGGAAGCCATGGAGGCTTGATATGTGTGGGATTATTTGGCAGATCATTTTTATTATGTTAAATATTTACACTAGCAGCTGAGTGCTCCAATTAGGCATTATATTCCCTTTATGCAGTCCACTGTGCGTGGAAATTCAGGGAATAAATGACCCTATGATGAATATTTCAAGGGCTGCATATACCTTAGTGTGCCGGTTGCCCAAAAATATTGAAACAAGACTGAATGAGCTCAGGAGCCTCTTTATCTGGCTAATGCAGCCTTGCTGTGACAGTGCAGCTGACTTGACCGCCAGGACTGACTGTCAGTCAAGGGCAGCACCTTGTCTGTGTCTCCCCAAGATAATATCCTGGAGGCTTCCTGTAATTGACTAATGGTCTCTGAACTGGACTAGGAAGAGAGATGTGCGATGCTACCATGCCTTTCCTGAACAATGTTGAGTTCTAAGTATTCCCAATCATGCAATTTCAGCAGAATACTACTAAAGGCTCACGATTTGTCTCATTGCTTTTTTATAGATGACTCCTAGCCCAGTCCAAGGAAATAATAGTTTAAGTTCATGTCAGAAGACTAGGGGAAAAAATGAGCCTGAGAGTTTAGCCACAACTGAATACCAGGGATTACTTCTGCAGACTGAACCTATTTACACATGGTTATTTCTTGCTACCACTGAGTGTAGAATCTGCTCATCCTTTTCAGGATATTCATGCTGTATCAGTCCATAGGGTGGATTTCTCAGGACAGAAGAATCTTATGAGAACAGCTTTGTGATCTAAAATAGCCTTTGTTGTTTTATCATAGGAGAAATGTTTTCTCCTAGTTTTACCTCAGAACATTCAAAAAATGAATACATTCACTGTAGTTTTCTTTTGAATAGCTACATCTTTTAGAGCTGTTATAGTCAAAAATTGTACTGCTTGTGCTGCTTCAAATAGTACTGTATAACGTGTAGTTCACCACACATTGTGACACATTTCCAATTAAAACAGAAACACAACACAGTGTTTATAACTACTAATATTCTCCTACTGGAGAATAGCAGCTGGCCATGCCAGTGATGGCATAACTGCATTTCACATGAGAAACTCAAATATCTCCTCTAATTTCCACATGTGAATATCTCACTTTCCACTTTAACAAGAGAATTTTTCCCATCTTCAAATATTTTTCTCTTATAGCCTATCAAAGCACCAGGTGGTCTTTTGCTAAAGTGAAGAATTGTGTCAGAGAGCACCAGAGGGAACTGAATTGTGTTTGTAAAAACAGCTGCCGGCTTAATCATCAATGGCCATATATCAGAAGGAGACGAAACAGACAAAATGCCCCAGAAAATAAGATTCTTAGAGTAGAAACAAGTGAAATAGCCACAGACTGAAAAATCCCATTCATTAGTTTACTATGCAACTGCTAGGTTTTTGAAAGTTATTGGATGAATTATGTTCTAGTACTCTCCTATAACAAAGTCATTGTATGATTCAAAAAGTCAATGTCACAGGATGATTTTTAAATGTATTCAGTATCCAGGGTAGAAATCTTTAGGATCAAAGGGAAAAAAATCCAGGTTTTCATCCTCACTGTAACCTGAATGTTCTCTTTCTAAAGGAAAAATTAGAAAAAAAACCCTAGCATATATCAAAGGAAAAGTGAAATTCATTTTTTAAACCCAATTGTCACCTCCAATTGCAATTATATATGCCCACCACAGACACTTTCAGTGAACAAGAAGGGGAATTATAAAAGCCACACAGCTCAGTGAATTGCTGAGGAAGGCACATTAACACCAAGTCCCAAAAACAACTGTGGGAAAAGTAAGTCTTCTGTCATTTTAGAATTCATAGCAGTATAAATTTCAGTGACACCAGATCTTTCCTTCTTCTTCTGCTACTCTTAGGTTTTCTGGCTAGAACCTGTCCTTTCAGGGAACACTGAGCTGTTGACCTCAGCAGTTTCCCCAAATGTACAGAATGAGAAGATGTGTTTTCAAGAACTTTATATGTTATACACAGAGTATATTGGGGAGTGTCTTTGGAGATATTCTAACACTTTTGCTTCTTCATCTTTTTCACTGGATAGGGCAGCAGCTCTCTCTGAGGAAATGTTTCAGAAAGAAGATAACTCTGTGTTAAACTGTGAATTCCCTACTTAAATTACCCACAAACTTATGAATTTTACATTTTATTATACAAGGTAACATTCAGATATTTAAAGAACAAAAATAATATATTGGAAATAAGCAACAATCATTCCCCTTTTTCCAGCTAAATTCAACTTCTCCTGATATTATGGGAGGAAAACATTTAGATAATTTTTGGTTAATCTAGGCTTTACAGCCAGGTTTTTTGCCATACAGTAAATTTGCTTCCTGTTGGTTATAACTTTATGAGAGTGACATTCCCTTTTGTTCAAATTGATATTTTTTCCCCAATTTCATGCAATTAAAAGTGCCAGAGAAAGTTCAAACCTCAATTGATTCCTTATACTGACCCAGAGTAGACATAAACTGTTAGAAACAAGACATGAGGTCAGCTGGGACTTCTATAATTTTGATGAGAAAAGTCCTACTGTATGCTTTACTATGTAAACCAAACATAATTCATACCAACTCTAGCCCCAAACATTTCCACTTAAATTAATGAACACATATTGTTTCTCATAAACAACACTAACATATGTTTTGCTGCATGCTCACATGAAAAAATCAACATGAATATAAGTTCTAAACCAGGGGATATTTTCTTCAATCTTTTTAACTTTTTCTTTAAACAACATTCTTCTAATGGATCCTCAGACCTCTCTGAATAGTATTTATGCCACATGCTCTGTGTCCACAAAATGCCCTCAAACTGGTTTGTCATGAACATCACAAACAAATGAGTCTGTGGGTAAGTGGAGATTTGGAACCTAGAATTCGAGTAGAGTTACATTCATGTCTATAAAACTCTGTTGCCTCTGATTTTTCCTTACCCCAGAAACTCCTCATTCAGCTGTCCTCAAACAGTGATTATATTAAGTATAGATTAGTAAATTTTTAATTCTATTATCATAACTTTAGATTTTAGGTTTAAAAATTATAGTTTACATGGAATTTAACAGATTCACCTTTTTTCCTCATCTGTTCAAAATCTACCAGTCTGAAGCAGTGATGTTATTTCCACTGGATTTACTCATAATTTTAATACTGATTCTAAAAGAAGCAAGTTTAGGCCGAGAATCTGAGCTGAATTTAGCAATTGATTGAGTCCTACAGTGACAGACTGGCTCAGCCTAATACACAGAATAAATACTGATCTTTTGCATCACATTCACAAGTAAGACATTGTGGTTCATTGAATCACACTTTAGAAAGGCAGTGTTCATAAGTCCTTATGTCTACTTTATACAATACCCAATATTGCTGTGTAACTGGCTCAAGAGACAGGGAAGAGAACAGCAAAGAGGGTACTGATTAGAGATTGTCTAGTTCTACCATTGATGTGCTAATATTTAGAAGAAATGAGGTCTCAGGAGAGTTTTGACTTGCAGCAATAGCAGGTCAAACATGATGGCCAGTCACAGCTCTCAGGATTGTTAAGTAGGGGTCAGCTGCTTACCCAGCAAGTAGACAATAATTAAATTTCATTTGAACAGATCAAGTTTTTGACTGCCAAACAGCAGGATTTTTCCTAGCTTGATTTAAAAGAGTCATTTAAAGTTCTAGAGATAAAAAAAAAAAAAAGTCAACTATAAATTAAGTCTTTCATTAAAAAGTATTGGTAAATCATTGATCCATATTTATATTGAAATATCATTGATATGCAATACTCTAGAATACAAAGAACTGTATTATGCTACAAATTCTTGTGGAGGATGCACATAAAATTACAGAGATTCAAACTACCAAATTTGATTTTTAAAATCCTAGGCCTGTAAGTATTTTATTAATAAAAAAACCACTATAAAATTATTTTGTAGAATTTTGGTATGGAATTCATCTTTGGCAGCAGTTAATAACCAACTGTCTAAACCCCACAATGAAATCAGAATTTAAGAATAAAATATTTTTAGGAAGTATTTTCTGCATTCTCTTTTAATTTTCATGTAGGCTTGAGAAATGAGTTGCAGGAAAAGAAAAGAAAAGAAAGGAAAAAAATTCAAAAGAAAACAAGAAGAGTGTAATACAATCTTTTGTTAACCCACATACGGCAACCAGCAGATTTGATAACATTGTCTCTTGAGCTTCAACTATCAGATAACATCTGGCAAATGATGTATGTAAGTCCTGTTACACAACATCTTCTGGCTTCTCAGTGTCATCCAGGGGACTGATATGTGACTAGAATAACACATTTGACACTGCCTGCTTCTGTCACGCTAGTACAAAATTTTAACAATGGATGTGTCACAGAAACCAGTTTATCTAATTCTGAATTCTCAAAAAATATTTTGCGATTACTTTTTATCATCTTACTCACGAGTCAAACAAACTTTCTTAACAGAAGCAGCTGGATATTAGATAGACTTTTGACAACCAGGTGTTCAAATAAACTTTTTTCGTCTTTAATGTAATGACCTCTGTAGCAATATTTTTGAAGTGTTGATCAAAAGCATTTCCTTACTTATTTTCACAATTTTGCAATGAATTTATTCCTTTCAATTGTTTGGTACATCTCATCACCCTATAAAACTAAAAAGCAAAAATTAATTGGAAGTGCATTTTACAACGTGTATTCCAGACCAAAACGTTTTTTCTCATTGAAGTTAAAACCTCCTCTACAAACCTATTTGGGGAAACTTCAATGTCAGGCATTCACATCCCTAGTGAATTGCAGACTATTCTGTGATCATGTAAACAATATGCATTTTAAATAATCAAGAGGAGTTTTCAGAGCAAGAACAATATTATTATTATTATTATATAATGATTGTCTCTTTCAAAAAATTATCCATAAGTACTGCTCCATTTCTATTTGAAAAAGCTCCTTTGACAATGGATGCACGAACAAAAGTTCAAGTAGTGGAAATGTAGTAAAAATGTAATGGAAACTTTATTTTATGTTTCAAATTTTAAATCCAAGAAGTGGAACCAGTACTCACTGCAAATGATTGCAGAATTTGTATCACTTCATTTTACAACTTGTAAATCTGACTGACCAACTGAGTTAAACCAAAAAAGCTTATCTGAATTAATTATGCTTTAAGCAGATCGAAGAAAATTATTTCATTTCAGACAATTCCAGGATAGTTCTTTTAGGAATAAGGATATCTAGAGGAAGAACAGCACAGGAAGACAGAAAAATAGTTAATCATGATGTTCTAACTCCAACAAAAACTCAGCGTACTGAAACAAAATATTTTTTAAAAAATGAAAAACAGGTAGAGAATAGGTTGAACGTATTTAAAGCTATCTTAGTTTGATACTGATCAAATAGACAAATGCTGAATTGATATAGATCTGCTACATCATTTGCATGAAGGTAAAACCTAGTTTCAGCTCATTAAGAGTTGAAGAAACGGTAGTTTCACTCTCCAAAACTAAAAATATTTCATTTTTACTTAGTTCAATAGACAGAAAGGTAGAGGACAGTTTTTAAACATACTTACTTTTAAGTAAGTACCCAAGCCTAGAGATTGCCTGGATTTAGGCACATGCTTAGATGTAGGCTTCCTGAAATTCTTTGCTAAATTGAGACTAGATTTAGTGGCTTGTCAGTGCAGCATTTGAGTATAGTAAGCTTAAGCAACTGTTCTTTGGAATTATCCTTGGGCATATCAGAAAGTAATTTCAGAGATTTTTGATGGATTACAGTGTTAAATTATAGTAGCTGTTATTCTTATTGGGCCTGAGGGCCTTTATGAAATGAACAGGTTTTGAAGAGAAAAAAAATAGGGACATCTAGCATTTGGATTTGTCAAAATAAAAAAATCCTGTGCAAATTGAAAATATGTACACATTGAACATAAATTGAGCAAAAAATGACTTGTTATTTTCCTAAACAAAAGATTAGGAATATCTCTATCTAATGTGAGTTAATATTATAAGGAAAAGCCCCCACGTTTAATCTACTCAGCATTCACGAATATTAAACAACACCCACAATAAGCAGGTTACTCTTGCATGAATTCAATTATATTGAAAATTTAATTCTTTTAAAATAGGACTTCAAAATTTTAACTTCTCACTTCCTCAATTTGTCATGATCATTTTTAGGACAACACACCTTGTTGTATAGATGACATCAGTCAATGTCATTGAGAGGAGGTTTGTTTGTATCTCCTCAGTGTAAGTATAAGGTATAACTATATACAGTAAAAGGAATTTGTCAGTAGCTTGACATAGGCTATAATTCTACAGAGAGAGAGAGAAAGAGAAAAAAAATGGGAAAAGCAAATAGGACTAAGTCAGGGTGTTCATAAGCTTGATTCACAATCTTGATTTTCGACTAATTTTGTGTCTAGCAATAGATATATTGGCCAGATTTAGCCATAGAGATGACACCTACTTCTCACAGATATCATTGTATAATCTGTTCCTCACATGAAAAGGACTTTACATGATAGTATTTCTCTACCCCATGACAGCAGTACGATATTAAAGATTGCAGCAGGCTCTTTGATATCTTAGCACATAATAGAAGAAAAAGAGAAGATGGATCAAGGGCATAGATGCTCTAATGGGCAGGCTAACTTTATTTACAAAATATTTAAAACAAAATTTGTGTCAAAATTGAATGAAGCATGATTGTATTTAATTTATTTTTAGACCTGCCCATGAAAGAAGCTCAAGTGTGATATCTGAAATGAAAGTGTTATATAGTCTGCATTACTCAACAAGACAGTAAACAAATCAAGATAGGTGTTAGCCATCAATATGGCAAAAGATATATTAAGATGACAAAAAACATCTACTAGAACTACAAATATACAAATAATATTCAATAACATTCAACCTCAGTACTGGTAAGCAGAAGAGATTCTCTGGATTGTCCTCTTCACAAAAATATGAGTACTGTCCTTAGAAAATGAACACATGCTAGACAATAGATGAGTGTACATAACAAAGGGTGACAGAAGATTTACTTCTTATCTCACGTTTCATCATTTACAAAACATTGCCTACTGCAAAAATATTCAGTGCTAGAAACAGAAACATGACTCAGTTTTCCAAAGACTTAAGTGTGCAAAGCTACTAATTATTAGGCTAGAACCCTGTTTATTGGTTATAGGGAACTGAGTGATTTCTAACAAGCGTTTGTACATATTTCTTCAAGGAGAATTAGCTAGAAACACAATCCAAAGGGTAAAAAATCTGTTAAGGAAAAGTAAATATCTCAATAAAGATCATTATTTATTGCTGCTAGAATTGAGAAATGCTTCATTAAATAAAGTAGACAATAACAAAAAAATCTACAATCACAGTTACTTGAACCTATGAAAAAAAAAAGACTGAAAAGAAATGATATAAACATGGGTTTTACCTAAAAAATACTGACAGCTAAAGAATCAAACCTGTTGCAACTGAGTGGCTACACTAAAAAAGAGTTTTTCTGCCTAACAGATGGGCCACAGTCAGAGTGATTAAACAAAAGCACTGGGGCGATTGCTAAGATTTATTTGCTATACGGGTAACACCTTATAAACCTGTAGATACAATGCATAAAGATGAAAATTGAACAGCTTAAGTAAAAAAAAAAAGAATTGCTTCAATGTCAGCAGAATCTCTCCAGATACCCACAATTCCAAGGTCACTAACAGAAACTATTACAGACAACAGCAGTGTTGTCAGGATGAGACCACAACACAACCACCTAGGAGTGCATCCCAGTAAAAGCTATTAGAAAATCTCCCAGACGAGAAAATCAGATGACCTGGAAAACCTTGGAAGAGTATTGAAAAACTCCTTACTCATTACATATGAGACAAGAAGTTTCCAATTTTCCCCCTGAAGAAGTAAGTGCTATGATGTCTGAATGAGAGCTACCAAATAACACTTAACAACAGGTTTTGGAGGTGCTGTTCTGTGTGTGGGTAGTGAAAATACTCATCGTAAATAAGTTATTTCTAAACACTTGTGGAAGACAACTACCCAGGCTTTCTGTTCAGTATAAATTCCATACTATCCTCCCTGATCTGCCATTTCCAAGTGCTTCACAAACATTACAGAGAAATCAAGACTTAATAGGGAAAACAAATGTCCAGGGCCCACTGTTTATTTCCTCATTTCATAAGTCTTTAAAGCAAAGGGTAATCACTTTATATCAGACCTAAGGTTGAGCTAACTCAGCATAGTATTTACATAAAGCCAAAAGTTTATCCTTAGGGAAAAGAGGATAAGAAAAAGACCATATTTAAGGAAAATCCTCTGCTGCTTCTAAGATTTAGACTTAATTGTTCCATAACAAGTAATAATATAAACTATTTATAGAATGATAATGGTATTGCAAAAATGCAGCTTAATCTAAAAATGTTGGTTTTCTAGGACTAATTTTGAATGTACTTCTAAGCCTCCTAAAGATCCCTCACAGGTGCTCTGAAAACAGATGTTTTATCAGAGAAATGAGATTCCTCTGAAAATAATATTTATCATTGCAACATCATAATCACAACTCTTGGTGAGGTCACGGACAAACGAAGAAAGGTGTTTCCTGTGCAGGTGGAATAGAATTATTTGTACCTGTACTGCTGTAGAATATCCTAGTAAACCTTCTCTTAGAAGTCTGTGTCCAGCTTCTTACAGAATGAAAACAGGGAAGGGAATTTTGTAGAGAACAGGGTTAGTCCTGATGGCAGGGGAAGCAGTAAGCATCCCTAGTTAAGGTGTCATCTTTCTTTACCCCAGTGCCAAAATACTTAAAACTGTATCTTATATTTCTCTTGCTCTTGTTTGTACATCAAAGCTCAACAAAGTAGGAACTTAAGTGTCCAACTTCCTTCTGTTGGTAATATGATACTCCCAGCATGCAGGGATTTCTAAACTAGGAAGTTCTGTATTTGCCTTTTGGATATTGTCAAAAGAATCATATACCTATGTGATGGCAAGGTGTAATATGGGATCTGAGAACCCCATGAGACCTTTTAGATACTCATTTACTCCACACAAGGAATATTTTTTCACTTGAAATTTAATATAAACTTGTGATCATGATTTTCAATGTAATGCATCGTCATACATGAGAGAAATTCCTTCCCTTTCCCAAGATCAGATGCCCTAATGCCTTGTAAACAGCAATGAAGTGTCTGACTTTTATGAAGTGCACTCGTGTGAGCACACTAAAAGTTCATAACTGAAGAAAGCTACTTATAATGATTTGAAGTGCTGGGGGCTAGATATCTCAATAAATAAAACAGATTTACTCTTTCGGGGGTTTTTTTTGATGTCACGTGGTTCTGTCTCAAAAGCTTAAATGAAGAGTTACAATGAGTAGTGTCTCATACTTTCAAACCAACTCTGATCCCAAAGGAAAAACATTGTCTCGTTCAAAGTTGAATAGTTCTGGAATTGTTTGTTGGTTCTCAGAAAACTTAACTGGATTTCAAGTGGGTAATTAGAAATAATCAGACCAGGTTCAGAAGAGTAAACAAAAAATAAAAGTAAGTGAGCAAACTCACATGGATATTCAGCTGTCCCAGATGCCTGGGAAATATCCCTTGCTTAAATGCACTCAAGGCAGAACATGGACATTAGATGGCAAAATGATTTGATAATATTTTGCCTAAGATTTTTAGAACTGTGATTGAATTTAATAAATTCACATTAAATGTTTCATGAGTTCTAAAATATGCAAATTCCCCAAGGAGGAAGAATTTGGGTTGTTTTTTATTTTTTTCCCTCAAGATAGATGACGTAATTATTCTATTACTCTGACATTCACTGCAACGGGAATGTAAAAGTAGTGTTACTCTGGTTATAAAGTGTTTCGTATTCCACCTTTTGGGACACAGGTGTATAGATCTTTTTTTCTTTTTTCATGATCAGGCAGCTGAATAGAAAACATTACTGACTGACGTTTATATTAATGAGGCTAAATAAAAACCCAGATGGCTTCTACTAAGTGAAGGAACTGAAAGTAATGATGTGCTATCTTAAGCCACTGTCCTGCAAAATCAGGGACCAGGATAAACAGAAATCTGATTATTCTAGCTGAGCAAGAAAGCTCAAACATAACCTCTCTCTGCCTGAATCCTTGTCTGTACTAAAAAACTGATTCTTTTTAAAGAAGAGTTGTCAATAATTTGAAGTAGTACTTGAATTTTTCTATACAAAACAGTGATTCAACACCACTTTGGAAGATAGTCTTGAAACAAAACTTTTTAGGAAAAATGAGTGTAATAGATTGAGTCAAAGGAACCACAACTGTGAAATGAAATTTCAAGTGTAGGCCTTTCAATGGCCCAAAGAATGACAAAACAAGAGCAAGAATGAATTATCCTTTGACTTGTCTCATGGGCCTTTCCCTAGCCAATCACAACTGTATTCAAAATGAACCAGAGCAACCTGAAAACATTGTAGCCTGATATGTATTTCTCTCATACATCAGATTTCCTTAATAAGAAACAACCGAACAAAAATGTTTGTATACATTTATGAAGGTTTCATAGCTTCAGATAGTTCAGTTTTGAAATGAACACAGTTAAATAGAATTTTAAAATAAACAATAAAATGGAAATAATATAAAAAAAGTAAAGAAGTTTTCATTTGCTTATAAACCCTCATGTATACAAGATGGTTGAAAATTTACATGAAATTGAATTTGGCTATTACTAATATTAGCTGTAATAATGCAAAAGATGAATACTTTTTCCCTTAGGTCAGAGTTTTGACATTGAAAATAGTCTATTATACCATACATACAACTTCATTCATCCACATGTCGCTTAACACTATAATTTATAAATTACAAAAATGAAAGCCTAAATTATCCTCTTAATAAGGAACTTTTTTAGCAAAACTTAGTAGTTTTACCAGTTTCTGGGTGTGTTTGTGTTGGTTATGTGTGTAGCTCTGATTTTGTTGTTAAGTGTTTTCTTCTGCAAGATCTCACCTTTTAAAGATCTGAAAAGATCACAGACAAAAGGTTTATTTAAATGGAAAAGAATTTATGGCAAAAGAGTTACATTTGTTTCTGCAACCCCAGTCCCTACTGGACTTTTGCATTGGTGGATGAACTTCCAACAATTTCAATACCAAGGAGTCAAAGAAATTATTGAACAGAAAAGTTCTAGTAATTGAAAATTATTAGTCTATCCCTTAGGATTTTTCCATATAATTTCTTTTTATAGGACTTAGTCCAAACTAGTTTTAAAATGCCTTAGGTGCAGAACTCCTTCCATTTGCACAGACTAATAGATCTTCATTGCAGCTTTTCATGATAACCTAATTGATCTTTTTCTCAACTTCATCCAGTTAGCTGTTTTTATACACCCTGGAGACATAGTAAATAATTTCTTTCCCTGTTTCTCCAGGTACCGTTCAAATAACAATTAATGGTTGAAGTTTCAATTTAGTCAAATGACTTTTTTTTTTTTCTCAAATCTTGGCATGCACCCACACATTTAACATCACATTTCTTTATCCTCCATTAAGATGTCACATGCAAAAGAGGCAGATGAGAGACACACCATGGGTAGGTGGGGACCCTCAAAGATTGCTGATACTCAAGAAATAGCTGTGTTGCACTTGTCACCGGGATGAAGAAAGCCTCCTCTGGAGGTTGAAGTTAGGCAGAGTGTCCTCCTTTGGACAAGTGTGATGAGTGGCAACAAAAACTGGATCTCCCCTGAGCATTCAGCTGCTCCAGACAGCAATAGTTTCCAAAGGAGTCGTTGCTTTGGATCATTTTCTTCATGTTCTTTAAAGAGAGGCTAGCTGAAAATTTTCTTCTGATCTCTCCTTTGTTCATAATTTAATTTTATAAGTTGTCACTACCTAAGCTGAATCTAGGTGGTTTAGGTGTTAATTTCTGTGTTGGAGTCCTCTCCATGCTACTCTGTTATACTCTGGAGCACAGTCCACTCTGTGCTACTCTCTTATACAATCTCGAAAGCCATCATTCTGTTTTATGAGTTGACAGTGACCCTTCCCAGGGCACACATACGGACAATAGATCTTAAAATGTCATGCCTTATCCATGTCTGCATAATAAAAGACTGTCCAAATAATAATGTGGAATGTGAAGTGCTCCAAGGAGGCAGCAGTGCTGTTTTGCACTTGTCAGATTAATCATATTCTCATTTTGGCCAATATTCCTTAAAACTCTCTACTACTTGCAGAGCTTTCTATTGAAATGTATAGAGGGGAAAAAAAGAAAGAAGCAAGGAAGAAAAAAGATACAGCTATTCCATCTGAAGTCTAGAATAATTTATGCTGCTGTACCAATTTACCAGCATTGATCTTTGTGTAGAAATTCTCCTTACATCAGTAGAAAAGGAATGAGGATAAAACATGATCCATGAAATTGTCTTTTACTTGGGAGTTTTTTAGACAGAGTAAGCTGAAGATTGTGCTGTGGATATCTTTTCAACCATAATGCACAACCCTTCATCAAAAAAAAGGTCAAGAAATCTAAAGCAAAGGTCTTATGGCACAGGGTGAGGAAATGGAAAAGGCCCACAGACCCATGGCAAATGAGAGGTAAAAATGTAACTCTGTTTTCAGAGTGGATATGCATGATTGTAACAAAATTTTGTCCATCGTCTTTGAATTTACAATAGATACGTGTACCTGTCTATCAGATAATTTGCTACAGACATTCTGTCTTCTGTTGCCGTCGGAACCTTCTAAATATGTTTACCCACTGCAAAACAGTATCCTTGACTTGAAAGAATATTTAACTATGCTCATTAATTTTATAGCTATTTTCCTTGCATTAATGAAAGAAAACCAAAAAGAAGAACAACATAGAGCATGTAGACCTGCCATCTTCTATGATGCTACTGGAATGATTAAGGAAGAATTTTGGGTCTGCTAATTTTAGGTGATATTCTAGCGAATATTGTGCAACCTAATACAACAATTTAGCTGAAACAATAGTGACATAATTGACAAAATTACATAATAATTACAGTTCTTTAGAGTGAGCTGTATTGAAGCATGACTCATCACTCAAAACATAAGAAGGCACAGAACTACGTCACATCCAGCAGTGCAGTGCAGTGCAGTATAGTGTAGCTGCAGCCCAAGAAGACATTTAAATTCAGCAATCTTTTGTTAATAAGTGGGGGAGCAAGGGAATCAGTCAAAAGTATGACTACAAATTTTGTTTTACTTTAATGAATTAAATTTAAACAGTGACAAGGAATACTTGTACAATTGCAATTAAGCTTTACAGCCTTTTTAGAAAAAAAATTAATACGTGTTACTGTTTGAACCTCACACATCCTCTGATAATACTTGTAATAGTTTGCTTTATTGAGAAAGAAGAACTATTCTACTCCTCAGCTGTGGAAATGGTTGGTGAAGTGGAAAAGAGATGATGGAATTTTCTGAGATAATTACGTTTTTTTATTAGAATACTTTATCAATGATCTTTTTGAAAGAAAAGCTGTGCAGTATAACAGTCAAGCATAAAACACATAACTTCCCATGACACATTGTGAATGGTTTTTTGTAATACCATTCACTTGAAAAAAATACTTTTAAAAACTTCAGAATCTGAAAATTTTTCCCTCGAATAAGCCTTACTTGCTATGGAAAAATACATATGACTTCTGTCAATTTCCTATCTATTAATACCTTCCTTGATAATAAACAAAGTCCCAGCTAAAGATGTTATTCAACAGCAAGATGATAAGCTTTTTCTATTAAAAAGTGTGATGGTTTGTACTTACCAGGTGTAAAATTATACCGAGCAGAAAACCCAATAGATTCCAGTTCACCATCAGCAAAAAATTTAATCCACAGGAATCTGCCACTGGATTTTATCATAGGTGGATTTTGCTGTCCACAGAAACGTCCAATGATTGGGGAAAAGCCAAAAGGTCCATCTCGTACTTCAATATGGTCAAATTTACACTCCCAAGAAGGCTCTATGGAATATTTTTCATCAAAATGTAGTTCAATGCATTGTCTAGGAGCAGCTAGAGACAAAAAGGAAATTATCTTAATATTTTTCTAACCCAAGACCCTTCAAAACTAAAGCAAAACTGAAGAAAATCAAAGATATCAATTTTGTATGCATCTTAACATTTTGTTTAAAAACTTGTTTGAAAATTAGTACATCTGTATTTTTTATAGATTTCACACTGTCACGTTACTTGTCTACTGTTTTCCTTTAAAAAAAGTACTCTTGACAGCAGTGCTTAGTAAAGCTAAGAGAGATATCTACGACGAAAAGAAAGATATAGTCAGGAACAATTTCTTCAAACATATAATCTTTCTAAGAAACATATTTAGAATAATATTTTTCCTCTTTTATTTGGGGGAGGGGTGTTAATCAGAATATGTTTTTATACCTAGTACTGACAAAGATGATGAAGAAAAAGCTGATCAGAACTGTGCTACAGTTTGTGTAGCACAAGTGGACAGATTATGTTCCTCAATGACAAACTGGAGTGTAATTGCTTATACACAGAATTATTTATCATCTCATTGGAAACATAGGCAAAAATGCAGTTAATTCTCACTTAAGGAAGAACTAAATAAGCATGAGAATTGCAGAGCAAATGATATACCGAAAACCTTGAAGGAACTTCATAGTGGTCACTAAAGTAGACATTAAAAAAATCCATCTTTAGTGATCGGTATGAAGTCTAGAGATGGAATGATCTCCAAAACAAATATTCCCTGGCATCCCTTTGCTCCTGTATAGAGCAAAAAAGTAACTGGTAGAAATATAGTATTTTATTAAAAGAAGGAAAAATATCATGGTTTGATCTATATATTTTATCAGAGGCAGCCTCCTATAGGTTCACTGTTTTCTACACTTAATCCTGTCCATAGCAAAAACTGTGTGCCTTCCACGTCTAGAGCATGGTGCGTTAGAGCCTTTTGCTGACAAAGCCCTCTGCTAAGACAAGGATTTGTTGTGTCATTGCCCGCTGTGCCTCTCATGGGATCATGTCCTACACTTTACACATATCAAAAGAGGTTTGTATTGCTATGAGCTTTGCCAGAGTTGCCATTCTTTTCTCATGAAAATATTCAAGATCAAATTCCATGTGGAGTGCCTAAGCTTAGCATGGAAACTGCTGCCACTCCAGGAGTCAGTATGTCTACATTTCTTTCCTCAAGAGTAATAAGAAAACTGTCAGTGTGACCAGAACTTATATCTTGTTTGGATTTTGAAATGTTTCAAAATGAAGCTTTTGGTATGAACTCATTACTCACATGAAGAAGAGAGACTATTTAAAATTAACTGAGTAAGAAGACATTAGGTAAATTTTGAAATCTTTACATAAGACCACATAGATCCCTTTTACAACTATTTCATGAAAAAAAATACAGGTTCATTTTATGAGAAGCATTTAAAAAGCAAGTTAATAAAACACGTTATTTGAAAAGAAAGATTATTTTAACAACTTTACTTACAATGTTAATATAATTGGATAATTGATATTTATTAAAACATTTAATTTAACATGAGAAAGAAACCTTTTTTACTGTTCTCAATTTGGAGAAATTCGCATTCAGGGAAGCACTTACTATTGACTTGTCATTATTTATACCAATTCACAGGAAATTTTTTGATCTTTGTGCCCACACAAATTCAATTGCAAAAGCAAAGGTTTATGTTTCATCTATAATTGCACCAAATTCACAGTCTATGGAAAATAAACCACTTTGAAAGTACAAAAAATTTTACAAAAGTAGGGTCAGATAATAAAGCTTCTAAAGGAGGTCATAGTGATGTTATCCTTGGCGATTTTCGAAGACCAAAGTAAATCTTTTTAGATTATAGTAAAAGATTAAATACCTGGAAAACATCATTGATTAATTTTATTCAGATGTTTCTATCCTTGACTTTACAATTTTGTAAAAATTATTGATTTAAACTCAGTTAAGCTATACTACGACAGAAGAGAGCAATCAACAACTTTCAGTCTGGGATCATATCCTGCATGCTCTTATTCCATTTAAGGAGATTTGTTGGTAACTGTTCATCATTCACCTAAGGACCACAGTCAGGTGTCAGGAATTCTATCCTGACAACACTTCAGGTAATCTTAAGAATGCTCATCATGGCTTGAAAATCTTACACATGCATGACTCCATTGTTATGCTATTAACATGCCTAGAGCTTTATTGTAATGTTTTAATGTCACAAACCAGATATGAAGATCAATTCTCCTACAACTGTTTGTGTCATACAGCAGCATATCAGAGTGTATGGATTCTGTGCTTCCCATAGCCACAAAGTGCTTCAAAAATGGCTTGTGCCATTATCATAACATATTTGTCCTTTACAAACTTTTTCTGCTGCCTTATTTCATACCAAGAAGAGGGTTACAAGTGCTGGCCCTTTACAGGTCTTTGTATTCAAGACTCACGTAACATGTTAGAAATGGCCACAGGGTCCCCTCAGAGTTGTAGTTCAGTCATTTGACATAATTTTTGATGTAGAAAAGGAGCCCTAGAGCCAGCTCTAGCCTCAGTATTATATAAAAGGAAAGATTGTGGGCAAATAAGAATCAGGCCTACAGTTACACGTGACATCGATTGCCTGAGTGAATGCATGACCTGAGAAAAAGCAAAATTTCCACAAACTCCACGTAGGTCTCTGAATCTCACATTGCCAACCAGTTTTATAATCAGAATATTGCTATAGTTTAAACTATTCTGCTTTTATTTATTTTTCAACAAAGTCAAGATGAGGCTTTTCCTGGTGAAGCTCAGATCTTGCTAAAGGATCAGAGAGAATCGCATCAGCTCCAGGAGGGCTCAAGAGTTTCCACTTTTCTCTAAAAGTCCCATAAGTAGAATCTACTTCACTCTAAGAATAAGGCATTGAACATTCATTAGCACCACTTCTCCACTGGAGATAAAACAATGCTGGGGATTGAGTCTGAGGTCTGGACCACTGCCTGTTCACACTGTTTAAATGTAAAGTCATGTTCTGGCATAATTTTGGCCATATCAGTTCATGTTTCTGTAATTGTGCGTAACTCCTGGGTGCAACACACATCCATGAACTTTTCATCAGGTGCTTTTAAATTCACCTCTATTCTTCATCTTGTCCTTCAGATTTAGTTAATGGTTAAATGGGGTTTTTTTGCAATAATCTACATAAAACACAAAAGTAATCAACACTTCCTAGAAATGACCATAAGGAAGGAAAGCACATAATTCACATTTTCAACTTTAAGTTCCTTTTAGCAAAAATGGTATAATTTCACACTTATACTCTGGCTTTAATAAGGGGTTTCTTTGCTAAAAGCAAGATATTGTTTAAATATACATCTTGTGCCATAACTTTTGCAACAAAGCATGTGTAAATAAGGTCACAGTAAAACTTACAGAAATAAGCTAGGAACAAGTCCAGAATAGTCACTAATAATAATATGTGTGTACCTACAGAAAAATAAAACAAAAAAAAAGCCAGAATATGCAAATCTTCCAGACTGGATTGGTGTCTGGCCATCTAATCAGAAAAGGAGGGATGGAGTGTTCAGTTCTGGTATCCTTATTCACAGGTAAAGCCCATTCATATCTTCAGGACTTCTTTTGTGGCTACGATGTCAGGAAAAGTTGTTGTCAGCTCCAAATGAAATATATTGAATAAGATATTTTCTCATAAAATTATTTGATTTCAAATCTCAAAACTTCCATATTTAACTTCCAATTATCTTTCTTCAAAAATGTTTAATACCATGGAAAGACCAACTTAATGCTTGCATGTCTTGTCATATTTTTCATCTAATTATCTTAAACAAGTACTGTCTTGAGATTTTACATCCAATGAAAAAAAGTCATTGGGTTCCAGCTTGTGGTAAAACAGTTGCAGCAAAACTACACAATTAAGGTTTTAATTCTGATCAGCTTCTAAGTCTGTTTAAGTGACAGCTGATGTTAAGTGAAAAAATCTGTTTCAATTTGCCACACTGCATGGAAATGAGAAACTGAACTCAACACCTACTCCCATCTCTATGAGCTGCTACCCTACTAATAGTTTCAATAATCCTCATTCCTTCTGGTTGTCCTGCTATTATTGGTAAGAAAACCACATTTATCTTCATTTCAAAAGAGAATTCTTTCATTGTTTTGATGAAAACTTTTTGAACACACAAATCACTGTGAAATACAAAAGGACTTGAGCAGAGGTTTTTCATTGTGATAACATGACCATTTTCTAACACCTGCGAAAAATCTAGAATGAAAGAGCTTAATGGTCTTTTGTGAGAACGAGACCTCCAATAGCGCTAACTCTACATGCTCACAAACATGTAAAGTGGAAGATTTATTCCATGTCTCCGTAAAGTAATTCTAGTCCATAACTATGTTTATAAATAAGCTGAACTTAATTATTAAAAGCTGAAGAATGGCTGAAATTTTACAGGTATTTTAATTACAGGATTGCCAAACCAATTCTCAAGTTATAGTGTGTAAAGTATGACTATCCCGCTCCCCAACTATTTTAATACGAATAAAAGCCTTTGCTCCTACAAAATCTCCTGTGCAAATTTCCCTTTGTAGCACATACGCCAAATGTTCTGCAGTCTGGCAAAGGCTAATGCTGTCACTGCTTTGATTGTTCTGGGCAGCTGTGAATTTTGTCAGGTTAGAATCATGAATATGCAAAATAAGGGTGAAATTTGGCCAAACACTCAGCTATTTTCTACGTTTTCTATATGCCAAATAAGACTGAAAGAGACAAAAAAAACCAACCAAAACCAAACAAAAAGAATAAATTCTCATTGCATTTTGGGATGGCAAATGGGATTCATCAGAAGCTCCCTGGGGAGTTGTACCCTCTTCCTCCAAGCCTCACTTGTGACACTCCTCTATAGCATAACAATTTTCGTACAGAGTCCATGATTTCTAGATGACCAAAAGGATTTCTTTTAGAAAGGCATTCAGCCTGGACTTTAGAATTCCTCGTTGTCCCAAGAGTTTGTTATCATAACTACTAAAACAGAATTAAAAAAAAAAAAGAGAGAGAAAAAGAAAAATAATCTAAGAAATTTCCAGCTGTTTGATTTGCTTATGTCTTTGACTGCTAGGATAGAAGCCTCTGCAGTCAGAAATCATCTTCTCTTTTAGAAATTCACAGTCTATGATCACAGCAACTTTTGCCAGCTCCTTTACTTCACCAAAGTAATATTGACATGATAAAAGGCTTGCATACATATCAGTTGAGCTACAATGTGGAGGAAAAAAAATGAGATTAAATTAAATTGTTTACAACACACTACAAGTTGGAGTCCTTAGTGAAGACCACTAAAGTCACTAGGAATTATGTTTGAATTTGCCCTAAGACTGTCTGATAACAAATAAATGACAGAATGAATGCAAGCAGCCAGGAAAGAACCTAGTGATTCATATATGTATTTATACTCACACCACAGAGCTTTCAGTATGGGATATACAGTCCTGGTATGCTGAACTCCCTGAGACATACAACAGGGAGATAGCGATGGGGGGATGATGTTATAGATCATATAAACTGTCCCTCTAGTTTAGTACTTGGCATTCAACAGGATTCAGAAGCTATTGAAGCATATTGAAATTTCAATAATAAATATAGAAATAAAATGCATATGGAGATGTTTCTGTCTTACTCTAAAATACTTATGTCCTCCATTAGTCAGGATTATTCACAATTTCCACAGACTGTTATCGGATCTCAAAGACATTGCTATCAGTAAAATGATTAATATGGGTTTTTTGCAGTCTTTTAACCTCAGTCCCTTATGACAATGAGTTGCACAGAATATAAAAGATTTGGGGAAAAGTTTCTACTTGCTACCCCTCTTTATAATTTTCTGCCATTTTTATATGTTGCAAAAACAATAAATATGGACAAATAATTTATCCTCATTACAAAAAAAGTATTTGTTGACCTTCAGTACTTCTTTTGCCTTTTTTTTTGAAATCTGCCACATTTTAAAATACTATTGTTCAGACATCTTACTATATCTCTGCTTGTTTTTGTGACATTTTCCAGACAGACATGACTATTCCTGATTTTTTTAAGAGACAGAAATAGACAGAGGGAGATCAGATCTGAGAACGTTGTTTGATGTCCATGGCTGTCATCAAATTATGTGCTGATAGAACTACTTCCATTGTGGGTTTTAAAATGTCCAGCTGCAATCCAAACTGTTGATTCGGCTGAATGGGAAGAAGAAAATATCAGTGCCATAAAATAATTGTGTTCTACTGGTTTTTACAAGATTGAATTTTCTAATAAATTATAACCAGATGCCTGTTGAGTTTACTCTTTTTTCGATACATTGCTCTAAACTTGTCAATGTGGAATTTCACCTTCGTCATAGAAGCTGGTTGACTAACTATTTCCTTCTTAAATTTTTCTTAGGCATTTACATTTTTAGGTATTTTAAATCACATTATTTCAACAGTGTATTTTGCCATCTTTCTGCATATTAATTATGTTTTTGTAAGTACTTAATTAATATAATAAAGACAAAAGTCTTTACAATACTGGACTTTCAGGCACCTTCTTACTGTGAGGAGGAACATCTCATGACCTGAGATATGGGACGAAATTTTACAAAGATGGTGGGGTTTTTTCTACACTTTCTCTTTAATGATAAAACATCCCATGTTTCAGATCTTTGAAGATAAAACAGGCTTGCTTCTTCCCAGTCTCACAGGAGTGTTAGATAATTTGATCAATATATGCAAAAAGACCTGGATCTAGTAACATGTGTAACCAGAAAAAAAATAATGCTAAGTTGTGTATTTTGAACCTATACATTTATCTTTTTTTTAAAAAAGATACTATTTTAAACCAATTATTAAACTATGAAGGAATTTAAATATTTACCATACATCTGCTTAAATTTCAGACTTCTATACAAAGAAAGACAAGCATAAATTTTCTTTTAAGAGCTTGTTTGGCTACATTATTTATAAGAACCTCTTCTGACTTCAGTCAAGTTATCTAGCACCTATGTGGAATTCAGTCATTTTGCTGTAATTTTTGCCTTTCTAAAAGTGCATAGTGTGTGTGGGTCTAGAGCAGCTATTTCAATTCAAATCAGCTATATATCTTTGGAAATATATCTTGGTCCTACCTGCATTTTTAATAAAATAACTATTTCTATAATTCCTGGCTCCATCATTAATTAATTAATAATTCTCTAAATGAGGCACAGATAGAAGAGCATCACTGTTTTATTCAACATGTATTCACAACTCATGAAATAAACTTATTGGTTCCAGGGTCTTACTATACAGTACCTGATTCATCTTTTCTGAGCTCTGACAGGATCTAACCTCAATTACTTTCCACAGATTCATTATTACAACAATCCCTCCAACATCCATTGTACTAAGACTAATGAAAAAAACCCACATAATTTGTTTGTAATACACCTTTAGCCTTTCCTACATCACTTCCATGCCTGCAATTGTCTATTCTTTAAAAACTAAGTCTTAGAGCTGCTTCATGCTAATGTTTATTCTTTTGTAGTTTTATTTTGTAGGTTGGGCTTTTTTCATTTTCATTTCTTATGAACAATTGGTCAGAAAATAATCTTTACACTCACTATATGGACATTTTCTGTACAACTTCTTTTACTGTACCTTGCCCAGCTAAGCTTGTCATCTCTGATTCAGTTTTGGGAAGTATAAAATATTTGCATGAAAGCCAAGAACATTTTTGTTTCCTGTGTTCACTTCTACTACTCATTTTAAAATATCTTTTCTTCTGTCACGTTACAGCATTTTAGGTTCTATTCATTCTCTAAATATCCTGAAATAAATTGTGCTGTTTATTACTGAGTCATGCATACTTACCACCTCAACTGATTTATGAGTTATATCAAGATAGAAATCAAGAGTTTCTCTAAATCTTGTGTCTTGAAAAGATTTGTTACCATGACTTTACCTACTCTTCACATATAATAAAATAAAACATTCTTTTTAATTCAGTTGATGGTAAAATATAAAGATTCTTCTTGTGGTCACCTTCTATAATGTAGACACACTCTCTGTCTGGAGGATACTTGTTGGGGTAATTTGGAGAAGTGAAGATGCCTCCTTCTGCATATTTTGTCCAAGTTCCACACTGCACTGGTCTCTGTCCTTCGGAAGAAGTTTGCTTTTCTGTGAAATGATGGCATTAAGCATTATATAATTAGCTCACAAATTACTATGTCCACACGACGCTTAGAACTCTCTTACAGGATAAATACAACAGCCCCTTTCTGTCAGTGGCCTCAAACTTTTCTCTGTTAAGACTGAGTATGATTATTGATCATGGGGAAACAAAGGCTGTTCTTCAGGGGTACAAACATATAATTCTTACTCAAAACATTTTTTTCAAAGCAGAGAAGAGGCTTGGATGTCTAGGGGAAAACAAATTTGCACTGCTTTTAAAATAATAACCTTCTAGGGAAAGCACGTGCTTGAGAATTGGAAGGCATGAATTTCCCACTCATACATCTCAAAAAGCTCAAGCATATGCTCTGTCAGCAAGCTTCACGCCATAATACAGGAATATATCAGTCGCAAAATCAAGGAAATAACACAGAGAATTATGATCATATATAGAAGTTGTTTTAAATCTGCTGCATATTTACTCTATTCACCGGACAGAGGTAGACAGGGGAATTCCTGGAATCTGGTTCATAGAATATTTTTATCTCGCTATTTGCTGTAAAATTAATAAATAGCTCTGAGGCCAGGAATAACAGCCCAGAACTTCCCTTCTCCTAAGTGAATCATCAGAGCACAGAGTCAGACCTTCTTGTTTGCTTTCTTCCTAGCCCTGAATCTCTTGCATTTCTTTCTGCACTCTGGCAGAGAGACTGGGGACAAAGGTTTGGGCCAGTTCAAGCTGAAGAAAATGAGGGATCCCTTCCTGAGCTTCATTCTTTAACAAGTAGGCTAAACGAGATAGACCTTTCAGAAGGAAATATATCTAGGCTGCTATTAAAAGGAAGGATAGTAGATTTCTCTGAATGAGGTATCTAATATTAAAGGACTGTCCCATGTGACTTAAGTCCCTCAAACACCTTTAAGGGTAAAGGTGTTTGAGGCTCCCTCTTACAATCAATGGAGAAAAACAAGCACCTTCCAAGGATGATATTAACCATTTGAGATCTGACTTACACTCTTCAAGCTTTTCTTCTTCACCCTGGTCTGTATCCTGGCAGAGTATAACATGGAGTCTAATTTCCTAAAATTAATTCTGGCCTGCAGGGACTGTGCATTCAGACACAGGTTCAGATACTGGGCTTACCAGCATTCCCTGCTTGGCTCTCCCTCACACTGAGCATCCAAGGCTTTTAAGAATCTCTTTCTATACTCCCCCCTTCACAAATGCACCCATGATACCCAATTTCAGGTTTTTAATTATACTTCAACAAGAAAAAAGATGTAGGTAGCTGAGTGTCCAAACTGGACTTCCCAATTTGAAAGTGGGAGTATTTTATAGTCTGTAGTTAGAGTCAGGCTGAGCCTGGTGAGTACCCCTGGATTTTTTTTTTGTGTGTACAGGCAGGTGAACGCTCCAAAAAAATGGACAAAGGGCAGACATTGGAAGTAAAGGAGCTACTAAAAATTTCAAAAACTAAACTAAAAACTCAAATCCATACTTTGGTCTCTAATATATTGCCTGACAAAAATGTCTGAAGTTTACATACCTGTTCCTTTTTTGGTTGCCCCAGACAAATGTAGGATGATTAGACTTGCTACAACTGAAAGAGAAATATGCATTAAATATCACAGAGTGATAGTTCCTGCAATCAAATCAATTGTACAAATATATCTCACAAGAATACAAATTAAATAGAATTACTGTAAAGAAAAAATTTTCATGTTCACTTGCTTCTTTTAATTGCACATATTATAAACAAGTTACTTCGTGGCCTGTTCTTGTGAGTACTTATCTTTGCAAATATAAGCAAATAAAGATGAGATCTTTTGGGTTTAAAACAAAATCCACAGGCAATGATGTTCTCCTCCTATTTTTTCCTGTTTCTTTAATATTAGAGAAAAACACTTTTACCAATACTTACTTATATAATAGTAGTTTGTGTCAGTAGTAGAAAAGTGGCTGCTTTTAACAGAGCGAGACTAAATTTCAGTGCCACTGTACGCACTAATGTCTCTCTCTACAGCGTAATAAAATCTGAAAATGAGGACTGGGAGTAGAAAAGAAGTTAGGGGTTGGGTTCTTCACATCCATCAAAGCATTTGCAAATCTCTAGTGAAGTAAATTATTGTGTGTGCTTAACAAGCTCATTAATCTAGTTTGTTTGACTTGTGGAGAGGGTGTTGCTTTTGCTGCAGTGAATCTGCAGCCCAGTCTTACAAATAGGTGTCCACTGTCTCCAACCATGATAGGACAATTATGCCTGTTGGAAACAAATGCAACCTCTCTGAAATGGACTTTGACCTGGAGATAATTACTGGGTTTCTGGGAATTTCCAAATATAACAGTTTAACTAGAAAAGGCTAAGAGACAAACCCTTAGCAGAGTCATAATGAGACTAATTTAGAAGATCAAAGTGACTACCTAGCTACCTGATGAAGAAATCATGCACTGATTTTCTTTTCATCATTCATATCTTCTTTGGCTATCAGAAAAAGTGGAATAGCAAGAGCAGAAGAGAACAGATCCATCAGTTCTTGGAGTGCTTGGGGCTTTTCCCCAGCTAGTTTGGCATTAAGCCCAAACACAGTGCCCAGGCTGCAGTGAACTTAAGGTGGAAATGAAATTGCATGCTTATTCAGAGCCTTTTGGATCAGTCAGCTACCATTTTGTTGATGACTATGATGAGGAACTGATGGACCAGTGGTCTTTAATAAAAGTAATTGAATGGCATAATTTCTTCTTATTATCCCCAAGAGACACCAAAAGCCACCATGGGCTGTAACTATGAACATTTCCAAGATGGTGCTTTCATCATTTTCACCTTTTTTCATGGCAATTTTTGTGTAATTTTCAAGCCAAAGGAAGCCAGTCTCCATATTTCCAGTATTCTGATGGCATTGATATTTCTGTCTTTGACCTTTCCCATGTGACAGAGGGTTTGAGGCATGGATGATGGCTGCCCTATTAAGCAGGGTAAGACTGAAATTCTGGGAAAATGAAGGCTTGGCAGCATATTCACTATTTCTTGGTCAGTCTCAAGCCCCTAGAGGCAGATGTTGGCAGCACTGATAGTTAAAACTCTTCTGTGTCATGGTCATTCAGTGAGAACACTACATCTTCTGCTCAGATCTGAATGCTACCCAGCCATTCATGCCCTTACTCTCCTCAGGGATGAATTCTGGAAATACATGCTAGCTGGGACTCTGCCTGCCGACTGTGTCAAAATCCGACAGCAAGGCAGGAATCACCCCTTTACCGAGTTGCTCATTTACTTTAGCTGTGTTTCATGTAGTGATCATAATGCATCTATGCCTGAAATCTTCAACAGCCAATACCTAATTTCTCATAGTGTAAAGTAGATTGGTATTAGAATATGGAATCAGCTGCCAGTGTTCCTTCTGCCCACAAATTTGTGGAAGATAGAATAGGAATGCATGACAGACAACCAAACTCCATGTGAGAAGTGTTTCTTTTAGGCAATGAATAACAATTCAAATCTGATTCTTATAGGTTCATTTCAGGCATCTTTATCTATTAGGTCTTCCCTTATTTTCTATATGGACAAAAGTGGAGTTTAGAGAAGTAAAGAGAGTTGGTCCAAGTCACAGATGTATTATTACCAATATGACAAAAAAAACACAGGTCTTTTCAGTTCCGGCTGTAACTGCTAGAAAAGAGGTTTCCAAACCACAGAGCTGTTTATCCAAAGCATAGAGCTATAATAACATGTCATTATATCACTATTTATTATTAATAAGCAGTCAAAATAATCTTGATAATAAAGTCTAATAGACAAGCAGAGACTAAGAAACTAAGTGTTTTGGGGTTTTGGTTTTATTCTGGACATATAATATCTAATATTTGGATAGATAAAATGAAACATTTCTCCCATTAAAAAAAAAAAAAAAAAAGAGAAAGCATCTTGATTTAGTGTTATTAACAGCACCACCAAAATATGCATGTTGCCAGAAAGTAATTAAAATTGTGGTCTTCTTGGGAAAAGCCAACACAATACATTTTTATTAAGTAGACAAGGCAGACCATTTTATTCTATGATCCCTCGCCTTTTTCTTTCTCAAGACACAGGAAAAGAACAGTGCTTTTCAGAGAGGGGGAAAAAAAAGACCCCAAGGAAACCAACCATGGAATCTTCACTCATTGAAAACTGTCACTTGGGAAGCGTTGGCAGCATAGTGGCAATATTGCGATTATCTCGGTTTGGGAATTATTTTAAATAAGTTTCCACAAAATTTCTTGTTGCATTCTCACTGTCTTCCTCCTCCTCCTTTCCCTCCTAATCATGGGTGTAATTATAATCGTGCTTTCTAGTGCCACTCTGATTACGCATCTTTCCATCTTTTTTGGATCTGTGCATTTTTTTCATTACAAGCTGTACATTAAGTGATTTATCTCTTGGCCAGGCTTTTACGAGGCTGTGATTTGGCACGGACGTGGTTTAGCCTGGCAAAGAGTTGTTGGACAAGCAATACCTGGCCATAGCGCTATTGCACAGGTGTGGGCGCACAAAGAAGTGCTGGGAGGAACTGTGGCCAGTCAAGCCCCTTCAGAACAGTGAACCCTCTGCAAAACAGAGGGGGGAGAGGGGGTCCCACAGCGCAGCTTGAGGCCTCGGGGATCTTGGAAGAGTAGGTGATACATTTCGGTGCGTTCTTGCTAATCCTGGTGGATTTCACCCGAAAACGCCGCCCCCGCCCCGCAGCTCTCCGGGATCCGTGCCCGGTGTGGCCGCCC
>VZTI01001385.1:0-33741 GCA_013397865.1 Struthidea cinerea | reverse complement strand
GGGCGGGAGGGAACCCAAAGAGGAGGGGTGGGGTAGAGAAAGATTTACCAAATAGGGGATTTAGTCATATTTGTGTGCAATGAGAACCTTATTAGAGAAGAAATCCTTTAAAATAGAATAAATCCATTTTTGCAAAACCCTCTCCCTGAGCGTAGCATAGTATCAAGTGGTAGCAGCGGCAAGAGGCTGAAAACACATTGCACGGTCTGAAATCCCCTCGGGAACGGATGGAGCGAAAAAGAGATGGATGAGGATAGATAGATGCCCCCTCACTTCTCCAGTCCAGGGCGAGAAGCAGAAGAAAATCGTGGAGACTCTTCCATTCATTCAGTGCAGGGGAAGGGGAAGGGGAAGAGGAGGGGGAGGACGGGAGGGCGGCGGTGGTGGGGAAGGAATGATTTCAAAACTGGGAAAGGAAGGGTAAGAGGAGAGGGATCGCTTCCCCTCTCCCAATCAGTTCATAGATCAGACAAAATGCTCATGAGTTCCTCCTTGACCTGCACCTGCCAAAGGGAAATTGAAAAGATTTTCCCCCTTGAGAGGCGACTTCTTCCTCTACACACCCACACCCACGCACGCACAAAGACACGCACACACACACGCACAAAAGGGAGCAATAAAAGTTTATCTGCTAATCCTCCGGCCGCAGATACAATGATTACCTCTTCCAATCAGCCCAGAGACAACTGCAAAATCTCTCCCTTTCTCTCCCGCCCTCCCCCCGCGTCTAGGATTTATCTTCCTCCCCAGCTATATCCCAGACCAAATACCCATCCCTTTGACGAGATTGAGGTGGGCTAGTGGTCAGGGCGGGAAGGGAGAAGGGGAGAATACAGTAGAGAAAACATATTAATAATAAGAGTATTGAGAGAACCTGAAATGGTCTCAGTAGAAAACAAGAGGGGAGGAGGAGTGGATGAACAGAAAGGACTGTGTCCCCTCTTGGTCCCGGCAGCCGGCCCTGCAGAGCCGCGGCAGCGGGCACCTGACTCGCGCAGCGCCGCGGCCCTGGCACTCTTGGCCCCGGCGAGGGGAGGGCGGCAAGAAAGGACAGGGAGCGAAGTGCACCGCTGGGGCGTCGGGGAGAAACGAGGATAAGGGAAGATTTGTGCCACAGAAGTGCAAGGGAGAAGGGTGGGATCCCCCGGCCCCTCTGCACAGCTGTTGCTGCAGCCAGGCTGGGGAACAGCCGGCGCGGGAAAGCCGCTGATCCCCGATAGGATGGGGGCAGAGCCAGGGGACCCGCGATACCCGCAGCCCCTGCCCCGGGCTCCCCACACCGCAGCAGCATCTCGGAGGCGGGGTCGGCGCCGCTCCTCCTTGCCCGCACCTGATGCTTGCGCCGTTCGCAACAAGAAAAGTGTGTCTGGAAGCGCAGCCGGGGCGGGGAGAGGAGGGGGGGCGGTGCGGAGGTGTTGGGGAGGAGGCTGTAAGTCAATTAAAAATGAAATAGAGCCCGGGATCCTCCTTTGCGCGGGTGCGGAAAAGCAGGGGCGGGGACGAGCGCAGGTCGGACGGCACCGATGGCTGTGTGCCGGCGGCCCCGCGGCCGGGCGCGGAGCGGCGGTGCGCACTCGTGGAGCTGGGCTGCCCGCTGGGGCCGAATCGGGTCTGTCCCCCAGCCCAGGATCTGCCGGCGGGCTGGGGACAGTGCTAGGGTAGGCGGGAGGCCTGTTGTCTTTAGGACACCTTTTAATGAGGCGGGTACCCTTAGTGCCTTTGGGACAGCACTGAGCAGCACAGCAGCTATTCTGGAAGGCGAATGATGAGGAAGCCTGGATATTTATTTATGTAGTTATTTATTTATTTTTCCCAGTAAATAGCCGTGTTTTAATAAGAAGCCTCAGGGGTTTCTTTCAGCCTGTGGGTTGTCTGCCCCGTAGTCTGAAATGAAGACTGTATCTGCCATCAATGCCTACGAATGCAGGCAGTCAGCAATAACAGCGTGCACATTAGGGTAAGTCTGAGGTGATCTTGGCTAGCAGGATTTGTCCATTCAACCAGCCAGCCAGCCTGACTGAGCATTTAAAAATCCTGCTGGGTGAGAAGGGCACAGGGTTTTGCTACAAGGCTACGAGTAAGCTCCTTATAATAAAGAATATAGGAGACATAAGACTTCATGAAAGGATTCACCTGTTTTGTGTAATCCGTCTTGCCATTAGCAACATCAAGTCTGCAGCTGTTTATCTTAATAAACTGTCCTACTCTGCTTTCTAACCCTCTCAGCACTTTCTCTGACCTTCCTTATTCTCTTCCACAGAGAGTTACAGAACTTTATTTGTACAGTAATTGAAAGTCACCTGATTTATCCATAGGATAAACTTCTATACAGATGTGCAGTCTACCTTAGTCAAGCAACAGCAGAGTAACAGAAAAAGGGTAGTGTTGGAAACAGTCATACGAATGTTTATAGACAGTCAGATGTTTCTTCTGCAGGATGATGCAGACATCCATATGGCCAAGTTTCAAGTTATAGTTACTTAAAAAAAAAAGGGTTATAGAACAAGTAGGCACAAAACAGCTGATTTTGCTGTTCTGGGCAATGTGCTGTGTCACATCATATAACAGTGAGCTTCACATTTTTCCTTTTCTGAAATAGACTGTTTTCAGTTTTAAAATTCCTAGATCTCTTTTATTGTCACTCATAATTGTAAGGACACCGTTGCAATAGTATTGAGAAACAGCAAGTGGTACATACCAAGTGTGTTTATGCCAAAATGTAATCAGTAACCATCATTATGGAGGGAGACATCCGCAAAATAAATGAGGCATGACCACAGTGGCCACTGCATGTTCTCATTAGCAATGAGACCTTAAGGAGATATCTCAGAATCTACATCATTGAATGCTAAAAGCTTATGCAAAAGTGTTTATAAGCAAGTATAGGGTTTGCAATTTAGAGACTGGTCAAAATTGCTTTCTGCCTCAACAGATATCGCTTCTGTAGAGAGTTTGAAATTTTGAACTTCATACAACTACTGAAGTCTTCACCACCATCTTTTTTGGCTTTATGTTTCATTTTGTTGTGAAATCTCTTTATGTGAGGTTTGGTAAATGCTCTTTCTAGTAAAATAGTAGCTCATAGTCTTAGGTGGGCACATCTTCCATTACCTTGGAATTGTATAGGTAAATTTTTATAAACTTAGTGTGTACTTTTTGCATCCTTAATTAGCCAGTTGTCAGAACCTTACATTTCTACTAGGCAGTAAACTAGAAAAGGAAGAAAGGGATTCACAATTAATAAAACATGAAATGTTAAAAAAAAAAAATTGAAAAACCTCATAACCATAAACTATTATGTCAAATGGCATCTTAGTAGTGTTATGAAGCCTTTGGATTTACTTGGTAAAAGTCCTATTGATTTTTAAATTAGTTTAAGGGGTTTTTTAGGTTTTGCATTTTTCTTAGAGTAAGGACATTGACTTCTTTTATTACATGGAATGACAGCTACACTTTTAGATTAGAAATGGACTTTTATAGTCCTATATGGGTTGTCAGCTGAATCCTGTTTTTAAAAATAAGCAAGAAAGCCCAACATGATTATGTTCCTTGATTCAGTACACACAATGCTGTTCTTCATAGTTTTAAACCATCCGCTACATGGCAATCTCTTCATATAGAGCATTCTGTCAGCCTGTCTCTTTCACATTCACAGCTGAATTTTTCTACTGATTTTTAGAGCAATTTGTTTGAACCCATAATATTTTATTCAACAAGACATGAAGCACTTCCTTCCTATGGTCTAACATCTTCAGGAAAACCTAAGACACTGCTCAGCCTGAGGATGGTTGGTATGGCAGAAAGCAGATCACCCATTTATAGACCAGTTCAAGCACTGTGAGACGTTTTCAAAATGAGATGACAAGATGAAAAAAGACAAATATGCATGAAAATACCCAACAATTTTGTCGAAAACAGTAGTGTACAAGCTTCTATTGAGATCTATGTGAATCATTGGACAATTTGCTTCAACAGACAGAAAAAAAGCTTTTGCCTCTGAATTGTGTTATGCTGCTGTTTCAATGACAAGAAAAGAAAAAAAAAAATTCTGCTTTGCTCTCCTCCCTTCTGTGGTTAGCCTATGTGTTTGTATGTCAAAAGCTGGCTGTAAGCGGCCCTGTCTAGGCAAGGGGTTGGACAAGACAATCTCCAGAAGTCCCTTCCCATGTCAAACATTCTGTGATGCTTTGATTCTGAAAACAGTGGGGAAAATGGAGCGTAAAGTAGGGGAACAGTTTCAGTGAGAAAAAGAAATTCCTTAATATTGAGGACTGACTTGGCTTGCTTTCAGGTGTAGCATGTAAGAAAATGAGACAATATATCTCGATTATTTTCTCCTTGAACCAGAGGAGATTATTCATTCTCAGTTAAAATGGTAAATTATTCTCAGTTAAAAACTCCCCAACATGGAGGAACCTTAGGTAAATTGCCTCTGTACCTTTCTCAATTAAATTCTTTCTTGTGAAAACAAAACCTGTCCAGCATTTGTTATCCTTTCTTGGCCGCTTTGGGTAGTCCTGTCTTATCCCAACTCTGCCATTGACAACTGTTCTAACTATACCCCATAAAAACTGAGTTAATTCCTCTTTGTGTAGATAAAAGACTGAAAGGATTCAAAATAGCCATGAGTTTCTCCCACACTCCTAACAAAAGACTCCTTGAACCGAAAGAAAAAACACTGTTATGAAATGGAGAAGGCACTGGCTTCCTTATTTATGGAAAGCAATCTATGCTTCTGAGGGCGGGAAGGAAGAAATACGAGAGTGATATTTCTCTAATCAATGCTTTCTTTAAAATCATTTTGGATGCTGTGCTGTCGTATGTAATCACAGATGTACTTTTTGTCACAATCTCTTTGTGAACGATTTTTTTGCTAGAATTTAGCAAATCCAAACTACAGGCTCAGAATAACACAGTTATACACAGTGTGACATTTGGAAACACTGAAATGAATCACCAAGCTGATCAGCACATCTACATTCATGGTTTAGTTCAGACTAGGAGTGTGGTTCTAAAATGAATCTCCCAATTGCCCTCACTTACCGCATTTTGGATTGCAAATTGGAGCAGAATTTGAGTGTGTGAGCTGTTTTACTTACAGATGAAACTAAGCTGAGAGGTGTGTTCCTGGAGCAGTCTGTTTTCTAACTTCTAAAGGACATGCATCCCCACAGGAACAGAGTAAAACCAGTGCTAAACAAATAACCCATAAAACAGGTACAGAGCAGGCATGAAGAACCCAGTACCAACCATTTCACCTTTCAGATAGGCTCCTTTTGCCCTGAATTGCTTATTAACATGGACTTATTCAGTATTTCTTTCAACAGTGCTAGAAGCTGAAACAAGAAAAACTGAAAAACACTCCATTCTTTGTGATGAAACACCTACAGAGAGGCATAACATATACCTTCTTGTGTGATATTAAGATAATGGAACCTTTTAATCTCTTAAAATAACATCTTTTCTCCTATTATCCATTTTCTGGTCATTTGCAGACTGTCTCTTGTAAGTGCAGAAGGACTTTGGGTCTGCACTCTTCCAACAAATGTTTTCCCAAACACAACACACTTAGAACATCTCACAAAATTTCTTGAAAATGGAAGTGTATTTCCCTTCTGCAAACCAGTCTGGGAGATAATCCTTAAATATGAGAAGAAAGCAATTTAAACAAGGAATGAAGAAAAATCTGATACTTTTCATCTGTAGTTTTTCATAAATAGTCTTGTATTTAATAAGTGCAATTTGGATTTACATGATACCACACAATTTCAATGGATAACAGACTTCTCTTCTACAGGACACTTTTATTTCTTCTTTTCTTTTTTTCTTTTGTTCTGTTTGATGAGTCTCGCTCTGAAATGAAATGAATTTAAAAAGCAATTTATTTGGGTGATACAGGAGTTGGCAAGGTTGCCTACTGTGCTCAGGTTTCTTTCTTTATTTAGAAAAGTGGTCTCCAAAATGGGGGGAGATTGTGGACTTGTAGGGTGTACAATACAACCCACTGGGGTGTAGGAAGAAAATATTTTTTACACCATTAATAAACAACAAATACAAAACAAAACTATTTTTTTTTAAAAAGTTTTTAATCCATCCTTATCCTTCTTAATTTCTATTTTTGTATATGTTTTATAAACAAAAAGCATTAGTACAGTACTCCATGTATGTATTTTATAAATAAATAGATAAACATATATTGGGGGGCATGCTTAAATATTTCTTACTGACAGAGATTTGCTACCAAAAAAAGTTTGAAGAACACTGGCGTTCTGCCAGCTACCCTCTCTGGAGCAAATGGCATTTACAAAAGTACTAGCTCAGATGATTCCACATTTAAGGCAGAGATATATTTGTCACTTAAATTAAGGCTTTCAAGAACTTTTAATTCTACCATTTCAAGAATAAGGGCAATTCAGAATATTGGGTGGGAGGGGGGAGGTGTGTTTGTTTTTGTTTGGTTAATTGTTTTGGTTTTTGTCATTCACATGTTGATGAGTTGGTTTATGAATTAAACACAGACACGTTGCTATCTGAAAGAGCTCAAGAAATTCCATAACCTATTATTGGCAAAGTCTGGAAGAAAGCTGTTGAACAGGAATATTCAAAAAATTTTCTCCTTTCCAAGTCATCTAGTAAGAATTTTGTGATTACTACTCTCTAGCTGAACTAACTAATGTCAAGTAAACCCTCAAAACCAAAAACCAAAGAAAAAGAAAAAATGATAAATAATTGGTTTTCAAAGAAACAACTGTAAGAGCACATGAAACTCATGGTAAATCTTCCCAAGATTATATTCTGAATCATCAATCACAGGTTAAGAATTTGAAGACAACAGTGGAACATAAACCACAGGAATCTGCATAGTTTAAAATCTGAAATGGCAGAAGCTAAAAATAGCTTTAAAATAGATAACTGGCTCCTTATAAAACTTCTATGATTATTACACAAAAAATTATTTAAAAGTTACTAGTTTACTATTAGCTGATTCATCTGCACTTACCTTTGAGCCATTCCATTGCAGCTTTCACTGCACTCTTTTTCCTATAAATGTATTTAGGGTAAATAAATCCAAATATTCAATGGGTGTCAGACCTGAAAACTGTATTTAAAAATAATGTGACATATGTAGGGACTATATAAATCTGTTCTTCATGGTAAGAATGAAGAAGAGTACCTAAGGGAAAGTACAATTCAGTTACACAGATACTTGCATGTTTTCCTGAAATATTCTCTTTAGTACTGACAAAAGAAATTATCTCAGTAAGACAAAGCAGCACCTCTCCTACATAATAGTGTGGAATCTTAGAAGGATTAATTGGGAAGTTCAACTAATTCTTATTTCATTAGTGTTCCAGTGGAATACTGTAATTAAATGCTTTTTTCCCAGGGAATTGTTAATAGGGCTCAATTTAACATTTAAGACAAATACTCTTTTTTACACTAGGGAGGCAGAGTGAGTCATATTTATTATTTAAGTGGGATATTTATAATATCGTGCCATGGAAAGAAGTGCATGAATTGTGCTGTCTTGTGAAACATTTCATCCTTGTGAGAGAGCAAGAGAGGTGGTGGCAGGTCATACATTTTGGAGTTAAATTAGTTGTAAGACACCATGAAATTACTAATTACTGTAGACCTAGTTCAAAAAAGGCATTTATTTGTAATCTCTTTACGGAAAAAGAATTTGAAAGCTGTATGCAATTTTCTAACTTCCAAGTCAGCATCTTCGCTATATCTAGCACATGAGTTATATACGTAGTGCACACAGCAAAGCTACAAGTAAATAACTGATGGACTGCAAACTGCACTGAGATGAGAGCAGAAGGGGAAGAGTCATTTGGGAATGCTGAATTAGAAGGAGAAGCCCGGCTTGATCAGCAGGTGTAAATCAACAAAATTTCACTGAAGATGCGGGATACACATTTATCAGTCCAAATGAAGTCTTATTTTAAAAGACTAGCTTCTAGATTAACTCATAGTTTAGACTTTCGTTGTATTGTCCTTTTCTTAATCTTGAGATGGGGACAAAGGGGAAGGTTGGCAGGAGATGGAGAGTACATATATAAGGCAAGCAGTCATAGTCCTAATGGAGATACTTGGATATTAATGGACAACAATGAAGACTTTTTCAGGTAGAACTGATTAATTACAAATACTGACAGACCTAGGAATCTGTATATATTGGGTTTTGCTTTCAGGAAACTGGCATCAAAATATTCTAAATAAGGCAAAATGATTGCATTATGCTTTGGGGCAATATGTTGGTATGAACTAAAGTGGCAATTTTTCCAAGAAGGTAACTACAAATACGAGTCCTCCTTTGACTATTATTTACATGAATAAGTGGTTACCAGGTGAAAACTTCTCTGTTTCTAGTTTAAAATGCATGTCCTGACATTTAAGCCCTGTAACACTTCTCCATAGTTAAGAAAAACATGTTGAACACAGCATTCTTAACACACATTTCCTGTAAAAGGTAAACTATTTCTTTCCAAGGCCTGATCTCATGAAAAAATAATCAGCTCTTTTTAAAGTCATAGCTAGGACAAAATTTAGTATCATTAAGTTAATAATGTTAAAATTACTTTCAATTTCCGTCTTCTGAATGGCCTTTCATTCACAGTGTGCGTATGCAAATTTTGACAGAGGTCTTCATCATTAAATGAATAGCATGCTCTTGCACATGACAGTTTTTTAAATTACAGTTCATCTTTCCCAGTGCATTCTGCAACAGCCTACTAAACTGAATAGCCTCAAGTTTAGCTATTCTATTTTAAAACTGTCAAACATTATTAGCAGAGCAGAGAAGCAGTTCAAAAAGTAATTAATTCCAGGGCTTAGAGTAAACTGCTATTTTAATTAAAAGAACACTAAATACTAATGTCCTGATTCTTTGTACTTAGAACATGAAATAAAAAAGTCTAAATCACTTACATTTAATACATTTTAAATGCAAGTTGAAATATATTAAAGGCATATCTCTTCTCTCTAGCTCTTTATAAGCTGACTCAAAAAAAGAGAAAAGATTATATGCCGTATTTGTTGGTTATGTTTTGCCATTTTTCTTAGTGATTGTCTTCCAGTCTGTGCTGAGTAGGAATATCAACTAGTACACCATAAATGCACTGCATAGGATGCCAGACCTCAGTTGTGCAGTTGTGACAATTGCCACCTATAGAAGGTGCCATCCTTCTGCCATCCACAGAAGATGTGAGGTTCAAAACACAGATGTGAGGTTCTCTTTTGAAGCTGTGAAATGTTTTCTATGCTTTGCAAATTTACAACTTCCATCTTGTCCAGACTTTAAATTATACACAAAGAAGGCACTTTACATGTGAAGAAGAACTGTTCAGAGCACTGGAACAGGCTGCACAGAGAGGTGGTGAGGTCTCTGTCTCTGGAGATAATCAAATCCCACCTGGATGCGATCCTGTGCAAACTGCTGCAGGTGAACCTGCTCTAGCAGTGGGGTTGGACTAGATGACCTTCGGAGGTCCCTTCCAACCCTCATCGTTCTGTGATTCTCTGAAACAAGAATTTTAGGCAGTTTGGTTCTACTACAACTTTATAATCTCAGATATTTGGTGGGCCTCTCTCCTCATGGAGCAGTTAAAGCCTGCAGGTCTGTCTGCAGTGAGCCAGAGAACATAGCATGGCTGGTCCCAAACTAGCACTGATTCCCTCATTGCCAAACAGAAATCTCCATCTGGGTCATCACCATGGCCTGAAGAAGCTTGAGCTACAAGGCACCCATGAGATCAAGGTTTATTCTCTCGAACAGGAAGCTGTGTGTACCACAGGATGGTATCAGCACTGCCTGGGGCTGGCTCGGGTATCTATGTACAGAGCTTCTTTGCACAACACAGATCTGCCTCATTATTTATGCCTGTGATGCTTATCTCACCTCATAGCTGAACTGCAGTAATGAAATACCTGTCACCACAACAGTTCCCATGTGGAGAAAATTCCAGCTTGTGAAAGAAGAATAACAAAAACACAGACTACATTTGTCCTTCCTTCTCCAAAATACTTGACTTTCCCTATAATTTCTAATTCAGTTGCTACTTTATGGCCAGGACCCAGGGAAACTAAAAGATCAATTCTTCAAATTTTGCAGAGGAAGACGCAGACAACAAGCTTAATCATCTAGTTAGGAAAGGGAAAAAAAAATTATCGCAGATTATTTGTCACCCCTACAAGAGTATCCAATAAAATTTAAGAAACTTTTGATGCAGTGGACACTTGAGCAACTCTTCTTTGTCTACAGACAAAATTTTATGTCAGCATCTTTTTTGTGGCAGAAAATTTTATCTGCACTATCGTGGTATTATATGAGACAATTTTATTACAGCTGCACTATTGCCACGTGGCATGTTTATATTGGTCCAGTATTATCAATATGAGAAAAAATCCTGGAAGATATATCAAGTATCAAGGCTTATTTCAAGTCTTTTAGCATTTTTGATTTTAGGGTCCATTCTCCATTTCTTATACTTTTCTAAGCTTTGTCCATTTGTGTAAGCTTTTTTTTCTGCCAAGTATCTGATTCTGTCTTTATACTTTGTAAAAATTTCAAGAGTGGTTGAAGCATTTCTCAGTCTAATACAAAGAAATAAAATTCTGCTAATTAATCCCTTTTCTTTCTGAATTTTTTTTTCACTGAAAAGCTTTTAGAGACCTTACTTTACATAAAAGAATATTAATTTAAATTTTTGATACTTCATGCAAATAATTACAGTATTAAAAGTCTATACAAATTTTACCAAATTAGAAGACAGAAACACAGAAGGGTTATCTTCCAGACAGTACAAAGGAGGGAGGAAAAAAGATAGATATGAAAGAACCAACATATAACTGAAAATAGTCTTCTTCTAGATGGTGCTATTGCTTTGCTCTTGTGTGAAAACATTCTTTTTAGTAGAAAATATGTTGTGATAAATTAATTAAGGTTATATTATTTTTATAAAAATGAGAGACATTTATTAGGATATAAAATAATCTCACACATAGCATACTTCTAAGTGTATATTATTTCATGTTTTCAAGTACTTTTTAAGGTAATTTTCATTTCACATATATTGTTGTAACCAAATTACATTGCAGCAATTCATATTATAATTTGATTCTGTCTTTAAAATTTATATGAAAATGAGGTTTTGACCACAGAAAACTATAATTTTTCCACTGGCAAAAGACTCATAAAACTCTCTGGGATTTGTATGTGCATACTACTAATCAGATGACCTGCAAAGCAGTCCAAAGAGAAAGAGGTCAAATAGGAAAAGATCTATATTACAGAAATGTTCTTTATAGAGGTATTTACATTTATTAACATTTATAGCATACTGCTCAATTCCTAAAGATCAGAATGTGTTTCCCTTCTGTTCAGAAGCCTAATTCCTTTAAATGGATTTAAGAATAAAGGCTTCAATGAAAATACATTGAGGGACTCAGTAGTATAAGTGTTCAGAAAAGCTGTTGTTCAAAATCACTTACCTGGCAAAACTCCCAGGAAGACATCATTGGTGTCATCTATTCAAAACATTATATGGCTCCTTTACTGCATCTCAAAGCTTTTATTGTATTTATTTTCAAATCTTCATAGAACCATAGGAAGATAAAGATGAAAGGGCTTTTAAGAGGTCACTGAGTTCTCTGGCACAAGGCAAGATGAACTATATATTTGTCATTCCTGATACATGTTTATGTAGCCAGTCCTTACATTCTCTAGTGAAGGAGATAAAGTCTCAATGGGCTACTTCTTTCCATGCTTCAGTAACCTGCTTATTGCTAATATTCAACCCAAATCTTTCTGGATGCAAATCCACCATATACTGACAAAATGACATGGGCCAGCTGAGCGTGTTTAAGCGTCATGAGACTCCGGGCTTACGTTGCTCTGGGTGCAGTGATGCTTCTGAGTTGAAGCTTACTCCTCCATTAAGGGAACTAGATTTTGCACTTTAACATTATGATCAGTCTAGTATTTGGCTCTGAGATCACAAAAAAGGAGTACAAAACCAGAGGTATCCCAAAACATAAACTGCAGGTTTAACACCCAGAGTTCTTCCCTCTAAATTACCTGCAGAGGAACAGTTTGCCAAACTACTGCCTCTGCAAGCTCCTACGCAGGATACTTTAAGTGATTTCTCAGCGGTCTATAGAAGGCATTTTAGTTTTAGCTAAGTTACACCATTTATGCTGTTTGTGGGATGGGATATTATAGGTGATACCATTTCTGAGATGATTTAAAAGTTAATTCAAGAATACTCTGAGTTATAAAGTGCTGATCTTTTTTTTTTTGCATTATATCTGTTAAAAAAATGTATACTGCCCTTAACTGCTCTTTGAAATGCACTTTAAAAAGTGAATGTAAATTCATCATTAAGTTGTCTTTACCCTTGCAAAATAAATTATTTCAGTTTTAAAAGTCCTACTGAACAGGTTTAATTTCCACAGTAGGTCTGAATGAAATCATTGTATCACCATTTCATTTAATGAAATACTGCATTTCCCGAAATAATCCACCACAAGCCACATTCACGTTCTGAATTACAAGATGAAAATTTTAATAGGATTAATATTGGATTTCATACTACTTTCAAAATCAGAAATACATGATGTAGAGGAAAGGAGACTATGTTCATTTAGTTTTCATTGCTTCACAGTTTAATGAAAACCTGAAAAATCAGATATATAAGGCGGATACAGAAAATAAATAGAATATGTGAGAACACTAAAGTTTTATCAGAAAAAGAAGATGAATTCTATTTATTGGTTTTCGTTACAGAGGAGGTGAGAATTTTCCCTCTCTGCAGCTATTCTTTATGGGTGAGTTCAAAGTACTGCTTAAACTGGAGTTGGTATTAGTAGAAAAAACTGTGGCTGTAGCAATTCCAGCTTGTGAAAGAAAGCTGGATAATGATCTGGACAACTACAGATCAGCACCATTATGCACAGCGGACAAATGGTAGAAACAGGAGGCAACCTGAGGAAAAATACTGGTGCTACAAAGAATCAACACAAAATTTGTTGAGAAAAGCCATGTCTGACACATCCACAAGAGTCCTCCAAGACAGAAATAAACTTGTGAGAAAATAAAAAGCAATTTGGTTACTAAACTATTCTTGGCTTCCTCAGTACATTCTGAACAAAAGTTCCTTAATAAAGGAAGATGTCAGGAATACAAGGGAAGATTCAACCATGGTAAGAAGGAAAACATGGGAATTAATGGTCAGTTTTCACAACTACAGGGACTTCTCAGAGGGACATTTTTGGTTTGTCTCTGTTGTCAAATATATTCACAAATAAATCTGAAAATTATAGGAGCAATGATGTGATACAACTCTCTAATAAAACAAAATCAGGCAGAAGGGGCAAAGCTGAATGTGAAGTATTACAAAAGGTCCTTATAGTATTTGAATTAAACATCAAAAAAAAGGAAGATAAATTAACTCAAATGAAATAATACAAGGTAATTAATTTTTAAAATGTCACCCAGTGGCATACTCACAATAAAAGATTCTGGTTTATTATAATGTGAAAGAGCTCCTGAGATTTTGCAGGTAGCTCTTTGAAAATACCATACAGAATTTTCAGCCGTCAAAAAGGCAAAATGAATGTTAGCCAGGCTCAGGAATAGAAAAAAAGAACAAATAGTAACTTGGTTAGAATGCATATTCTTGCATACTGTGTGCAGTCCTGTTCATCCCATTTCAAAAAACTAATATTGAAAAAAAATATACATCAAAATACAGGAAGTGTGTTGAGAGAAATGGAGTATCTTCTACAGGTTTAGAGAGAGACTACTGACATAAGATGGAAGGCCCACAGAATTATTAGTGACATGAAGCGGGGGAATTGGGAAATCTAGATTATGACCCCTATTTTTTTACTTTAAGAATGCGCTCTTGATGATTGTGAGGGACAAGTCACTGAAGAAGATCTTGGTGTGATGCAATGCATAATTGTTTAAAATTTTCTTATTAGCGTGCTTTTCATGTTCTCTTTCAAAAAAAAATAAAGAAAAAGAAGTATGCCAAAATATTATTTGCATGCAATCTCTACAATAAGCCTAAAAAGAAGGCAAATTTTACCTGGACCTGGTCATATCATGTGTCACTGGCCAAGTACTGGTATGTACTAGACTTCCATTGGGTGATCCTGGCTCTTTCAAAGCTGGCTGTTTCTCTGTCTGTTAGTTAAACTATCTCATACAAAAGACCTGAAAGATTCTTTTTTCCCCTGTGTTCCCTCAAGCAGGTCAAAAGGACTTGAAGATATTCAGATTCTTAAGCTCCAAGGGAGTCTTGACAAGCCATCTCCTACCTTGGTGATCACAGAGCTCTCGCAATATTCAAGGCTCCCTGAGATGCTTGGGAGTCTCAAGAGCTCTTACTCTTCTTAAGTCCCAAGGGCTTCTAGTCTTCCTTGAACGTGCTTAAATATGCTTAAGAGTCTGGAGTTTTCAGGTTCTTCTCAATCCAGGGTTATCAGGAAGGTTTTATCTTGACCAAACACCCTTCCTGGGATTTCTGGAGTCCCTGTTTTAACACTGAATATCTGCAGAGTCTGGAAATCCTGGCTTCCAGTCTGTCAGTACACCAGTAAAATCCCACAGCCTGTGCTTATTCTACAATTTGAGTAAAAGCCTGTAGTGGGATACACAGCTCTAGTGCTTGACACATACACTCTGTTATTTGATCTGATTAATTTACATTCCCAGAGGCAAAATCTCAGTTCAAATTTCATCGATACAGAGATTGAAGTAAAATAGAGCTTGCTGATTTTTGTCTTTTTTTCATAATACCACATTAAACAGCAATATTTAATAGAGAAAGAATGAAATATTCGCTTGATTGGTATGATTCAATGTGAGAAAGGAAAGAAATGCAAATCATTCATAAGTTTTGCTGTTTCTTAGTCTTCAATGTATTCTGCCTTTTCATGTGTTTTGAGTGCATTGAATGAATTATATTCCCAAAATCTTGCTATAACTACAACATACAATCCAATACTCTTAGCTATACATTAGGAAAAAAAAAAACCACAACTCTTTAAATTCTTGGTTTCAAAGTCAGTCTCTCACCCTTAATTACAGTCAGAACTTCCTTTATTTTCTTGATTTAACATGGACCCGTAACTGGTGTTCATATTTTCCCCCGTGTTTAATTACAGGCTTACCAGATTCATCTTTTAAGCAACTTTAGGTTTGGAAACTGCAGTTCAGATGGGAGCAAATGTTCTAATTTTTTGACTGACTAAATGAAGAGGGAACATAATTGAAATGAAAATAAAAGCATGATGAGGACATCAGCTCATAAATTTATTCTATTATGTGCTCTTTAGATGTCATAGATGAAAGGGAGTGTTTGCTCCATGATGAACCCAACATTTTTAAGAACATCATTAATAAGGTTTGGCCATATCCCAGAGTAAGCAGAAGCCTTTCTGGAGCATCTGTCACAACTTTGCTTTCATTCTCCTACAGCACAAAAGGAAGCCCCTTCTCTCTTGAAAATCTAGCATACCCATCCCATATGCCCTTCTCAAAGTCTAGTATGGATGTAGATGATCTGATTTGAATGGCTGAGCTTGAAGATCTGTATGACTTTAAAAGGTAAAATAAACCTACTTAAAAAAGAATGTATGCCTCTGCATTGTAGTTGTGTGTTATCAATTACAGGAGTACAGTGAGATTTTAAAAAAATTATTAAATGGTGAATGTTTTACTTGAGCAATAGTTGTGCCTAGATAAATAATGTTTGGTGCAAAATGAGATAGGATACTTTATAGAAAATAATTTTGACTGGATTACACTGGGTGAAATTCCAAACAGCTATTAATGAACAACCAACTCACTGAATTGGAAACTATGAAGAATTTATCTTTTGCATTAATGTAGCATTAAACTATTTCAAAGACATCATAATATGAAAGTTTGAATGAGGATGGACAATCATTTACCAAACATACACATTAAACACATAGAAGTACAAGATGGCTTTAAGTTTTAAAGTTGCAGAATATTTACATGCGTTAAAAAGATAAAAAATACACGTCTGTAGATGTGAGGATAAACAAACTTAAATAGCAGACTACACACTTAGCAAAATACAGCCAAAACCGATTGACTCCATGAAGAAAATAATGTATTACACAAAGATTTGATGATGCCCAAAGCACTTTGCAAAAATAAGACAGTATCACAGTCTTTTCCTTATGGGCTCCCTTAAAAATGGTACAGGTGGGGAAAATTGAGAGAGACAGTCTGCCTAAGAAAGTGTAGATGAACACTTTATACAAGCTACAAAAACCTGTTCTTCAGACGCTGAAGTACCAAAAAGTGACTAATTAGTCTTCTCTGCTTTGACACCTACCTTTGACTGTCCTTGGGGCAAGCAATGTGTGGCAATTTATCTCTGCAATCTTTAGTAGCTTGAAAAAATGAGATGATCAGATATATTTAGGGTTTTGACTAGTGTTCATCTGGTCACAAGAGGGTCTTACATTGTCAGATCAATTAACATAACATTAGTGTTTCAAAATCAGCAGGGTATTCCATAATGTAAAAATACTCTGTGCAGAAAATGCCTTTCTCTCTGCAAAATACCCTTGAGCAGATATTCTACTATTTCCAGAGGATAATCATAGCAAAAAGAGATATAGCTCCTTCTGAAGGTAATGAAAAGTCAGACAAGATTTCATTTAGCATTTACACCTGCATACACTCATTTTGGAGTTTTTCACATGGTGTCAAATGCTGGTGGTGTCAAGAATAATACGGCAGTTCTGAATATATCGAAAAAGGTCATGCAGGAAAACAGATATTCCTAATGGTATAGTCACATGTCTGGAGATATGAAAGCTTTCATAGTGATTTATTTTTGAGAGATTCACCATACAAGCTGTTCAAGTACCAGTTCATGGGTAAATGGCACTTAGAATGTTGATAAAGGCAGCCTAGTAATGGTGACATGAATGATAAAGCGATATTAGCAGCAGGTCCTTGGCCCTTTTCTTGTAGGAAGTCGAAAATAAGCGACCATTTGAGTTTCTGGTGTCTTATGAACTACCAAGCGGCTGCTGTAATCCTCTGTAAAGCTGATATAGATCCTTGCCTTAAGCTACAAGATCTGTAAATAGAACAGCAGAAAATAATAATCTGATTCTTATTACAATTTAGTTTCATTTTTTGATTCAAAATAAAATAGAAACCTTTGTTAACTTTACATGTGTGCTTTTAAGTGTAAAGTTTAGGATATTCATGTGGACAATGAGATTCAAAACAGTTTTTTGTCTGCACTGAAAAAAATCTCACTCAAAATATCTTATATCTGCGGGTCACGACCTTGAGCAATCAGCCTGTGATAACGTTTTCACCAACACAGGGAAACAATGCAATAGAACAAAAATGTTCTGACATAAGATGAGGTCACACTTACTTCTTTCTGAGCACATTTTTGTCTCAGTCTCCACTCTGATCTATTTTTATCAAAACACTTTCAGAAGACCTCTAAAAGTTACAGCCAGAGCTTTTTTTCTTTCAAATGCATTAAAGCAAGAGTTCTTTGTCATATGGTTTAATAGTCCATAGAGAAACAAGTCTGATCATATTTACTGTCAGCAGGGTGTTTTACTTTCATTCATTTCAATTTTATATAATCAGTACACTGAATTGTAAAAGTACATAAATGAAATTTGTTAGGATCCAAGAAGCAGCTACATAATCTACTTCTACTCATATTCTCAAAATACTTTCTAAAACAGTTATGATCGTATGTTCTTATGACTAGGAGAGTGTCTTTCATGTGCAAATGATAGCAGAGCAAATCTGAACGCAAAAATTTCCTGCAGGAGCTCAAGCTACCAGGCAATATCAGTACACACACCTTGCGGGACTCTGTGCACCATTTTCGCTCATTTAAGGATTATTACCCGTGCATGCAGTTCTATTTTGAAACACTTTTGAGAAATAACAAGTGGATACATTAAGAGTTATCTTCTCTCTGATCTTCCAAAACAGCTCCTCTGTTTTCACAGACCTCTGAAGAATCACAGACCCTTTGGAAGAATCTTTATACATTAAGCTGAGGAACAACTAGGGAGATCATTCTGTGTTTACCAGCTGGATAATTGAACTCCCAACAGAAAATCAGTATTAATTAAAGGTAGACGTAGATGATTGTCCTGCTAAAGGAACACATCCATAGAAGTTGTTTAACATTTTATGGCAGTTTTTCTAGTTTCAGAAAGACACAAGGTTGTGCAGGTGTTAGTGTTAAGGCACTAATAGAAGTTACTGAGTTGTCTTACTTTCTCTGTTCCATGACAGACTGGAATAATGAATGGGGATTAGGTCCAGGACAATGTCCAGTAGCTTTTCAGTGACAAAATGGATTTCTGAACTTACCAACAGGTCTTGACATCACAGGTAAAGAGCTGTAAATGAATTAAGTGCTCACGTGAACAAAAAATACACAAAAATGCACTAAAATAGAGCCTTTCTTCACCTCATTATCCTAATTTTTACATCTTACGTATTTTAGGCATACCAACCTTGTCTTCAAAATTCCAAATATATTCATGACCTGACTGTCTCCCAGTTAGAATGTCCAAATTATTCCTGTATGGTTTTAGAAAAGCAGAACTAGTATCTTCCCAACAATTGCATGCAGATTGGCCACCTGAAAAATGACTCATAAACCACCAGATATTACAGAAAGAATAAACCTTACGTTAAGGTTTTCTGGAGAGCATGCTTAAATAGACAAGCCAGACAAGTCAATTCCTTAAATTGTAGGCAGACAGGAATTTCTTCATTGCAAAGAGGAATGAGAAAAATTGTCTCAGAGATATGTGACACAGCTTTCTAGTATCCAGACAAATTGTCTGCCATGAACATTCAAAGTTCAATTACCCAAATATACTTTGGACTTATTGCTTAGTTTTACTGCAATTTCAATGCATTCTGTTTTAGGCAGATTTTCAGTCAGTAAGAATTCAGTATCCTATTTTCAACTGCATTGCAGTAATTGCAAAAATTATTTCATTACAAGGTGAGATGAAACACAGCTGAACTCCTTTAATATTTGCTGTTCATGAGTTACTGTATGGTAGCTTTGCCAACTAAAAATACTCCTCTTTCCATGACTAATGTTGTGGCTCAGTTCTTACTGACAGTAAGTGAGGAGTTTGTCTCAAGGAATCTGCATCTTCCATGGTCTACATTATTAGGCTTATTTCAGTGTGAAGTGGTAGCCTTCGGCTGCAAAGATCTCACCACATCTTTTCACAATCTGATTTCAGGAAAGGGGTTTATCAGACTGATAAAATGTAAATCTAACAAAGAGCTATTGTAGGACAGTGTTTCAGTTGTTGTAGGTCTTATTTCTCTTCAGGCTTTTGACAAGGAGAGTAAACTTAACAGTGGCCTTTCTCTACCTTGATTATTACACGCAAATCAAACTGAAATTTAAACATCTCTGGCTTTTATTTAAAAAAAAGAATAATTGTTTGTATTTATTCTTTTCATAATAATACATTGATAATTTTCTTGTCAGATTGTTGCACATGACAATGAAAGATTTTTTAGTACATGATACTCAGTGTAAATTCTCCACAATATCAGGCAGTAAAGTGCTCTTTTTTTAATATTTTCATATTTTTCTGTTACTAGATGAGCTGCAATAACACTTTGCTAGAGCTACTGCAGGTATATGAGATATGAGAGGTTTGCTTTTTTTTTTTCAATCAGATGCAAAAGAAAGCTGGAAACTTTAGAAAAGTATGCTTTCAAATATGGCCATTATCTTTTTTAAGATTACTTAAATACTAACAATTAATGGTTTCTTCTTGATTTATTCCCTCAGGTTGCTGTTACCACTTTTCAAGAATACTAAAATTATTCAGCCTTTGCAATATTTCCTTGATAATTTGAACACAAGATTTCTTAACCTCAGACAATTACTATTATATTATACAGCAGATCACTGGTAGCTCCTGTGTCTACAGAAAGGACTGTAATAGACATATATTATGACAAATGAAATTATAAAAATGCATAGCTTGATAAAAACCTTGTTTACACTGGAATAATAGCAAAACCATATTTTTTCTATTTACCTTTATTTCCAATTAACTATTATACAACATATTTTCAAGGTAAATTGTTTAACTTGCCATACAAATAACAGTCTTTCATAGTCAATGATAAATTTGTAATTATTCCTTCAATATAAGACTTCTGTTTACTATCTGTTTATATAAATATGTCTCTCTGTGTGTGTTCATAAATACACACATAAATAAAGTTTGCCATTCACATCAGAAAGTCTGATTTCCTTTTACACAAGGAAATTGACAGGTAGACACAGACCACTGCCAAGAGGAAAAATTACTTAATTGACTTAACTGGAAGTGATTTTCTCTGTCTAGCATTGTCTCTCCATATGCAAACACTAGGCCAACTTCTTCTAAATTTCTGTACTTGCAACTGTAGAATAGAAAGGAAAAAAAGCACATGGAATAGAAAAAGATGTTCTGAACTGAAATGGGAACTCTTGGTTCAGTGAGAGCTGAAAAGAATATAAAAGAATATAAGATGGCTTTAAGGATACTTTTTGCTCCTGTTAACTACACATTTCAGATAAAACTAAAATCATGGAGAAGATGAAAAGAGATGTTAGTAATTTACACTTCAAAAGATTTTCACAATGACTAAATTGTCTATTCCAAGTGTTAGTGTCACACATAAGGATTGTGCATGATTCAAAATGTTTTTTGCAAAATACATTTAAAAACTGGCCCTTGGTTTCTTCTTGGGGGCACTCTGGTAGTTCAGTCAGTGAAGAGACGGAATCAGAAAGGACTCCTTATTTGTTAGACAAAATATTTAGTGGCTTTGAGGCTCTAAATAACGCATTTGCACCATAAATGGCATCACTTCTGATTCAAACATCTTGGTATACTAGTTAAAACAAAAAGTTGTAATCCAACAAGAGCAACTAACAAGATAGTTGTCTGCAAGAAATATCCTTGCTTTGCTATTCAAGAGTAACAGTAGATCTCAGTGAAAATAACAAGATTCACATTCTTTTCATTATATAAGTAGTTAAATATGAGCAACAATGCCATTCCTTAAAATGCTCAATGGCCATTCAAACTCAAGGAAAATAGGAAGATTTGTCATTCATTCTGTATAAGTTAATATCCTAAATGCAACCTCTCGTTACACATATAGTAGATTTCAACAAAGCCGTAAGGTTTTCAACTCTAGGATCATTAGTTTGAACCTGCACAGCCCTCAATGAGATAAAATGTGGTAGCATCACACCATCATCAAATTTTGTCAGATAGAAATATGACACATTTCAGAAATACTGTCTTGTAAAGAATTTTTTGGCATTAAAAGTTGGTACTTCAGTAATTCTGGAACATCTGTAGCCATGAAAAGATTTTAAAGATCTAAATCTTGTATTTTGACATCTAAAATGGCATTTATCACTGACAAATCTTTGTCTCAGTAATCTTATCCCGGTCTTATTTTAAGACATCAAAAACTGTTCAAGATAAATAAATTCTAGCACTCTTATTTAGGGTGCTGTGATCTTTGAAAATATGTTTACATACTCATTTGAATAGATTTCACCATCTGTTCAGATATGAGTGGCTCCTAAATGATGATCTGCATAATGGTACTTGAAGTTTCCTTCACATGTGGGAAGTTTTCATTGACAACCCATCTTTGACTGCTGCCCTACAAAGCAGTAGTCACTCACTGAGAAGGGCAAGAAGGGTTTTTATTTAAAAATTGCTTTTGCAAAGGTCTTTAGTGCAGTTAGTCTAGCTCTTATTATATTGGATTCATTTGCATGCAGTGAAATAAAAAGAAAACCAGCTTAAATTAAGTACATATATTCCATAATTTGAAATATAATATTTATGATTGCACAGCTACATGAACTATCAAAAAAAACCCACTGAAAAAATGTTTACATAGACTATATAAGTGTAGAAAGGATATTAAGAGATCTTGGAATTGTTTCTCTTGATAAAGATAGTGATCTAGGACATCCTGTATGGTTTCTATCAACCAATAGCCGCAGTAAGTTACTGACATGTCATGTTTTAGGTTTGTCAAGTAGTGACATGCAAGGATTGAGGCAAGGTGCCCTGGTATTTCACTCAGATAGTGTGTGACTAGTGGGTCGAAATTTAATTTGTCCCAAATTTTCAAAATTTAATTTTAATTATCCTACACCTTTTAATATGAAAAGGCCAACTTTAGATGATTTAACTTAAGGATGAGATTTAAGCTACTTCTGGATCTGATTTCCACTTCAGAAGTTTTGAACTATGCTGAAAACCACTGAGTTTCATTCTTCTTAGTGCATCTTTTCCCTCCTTCTACTTATGACTTGCTCTTGTTTCTTGATCAGATATTGTTAGCAGTGCTATAGCTTTCAACTTTTTAATCCATGAGAAAATATTCTGGTCTTTGGTAATGGGTAGACAGGGCAGGCATACATTTGACACTGAAAATGTTGAGATAAATAGTGCCCTAATGTAGTAAGTGGATGGTTTTGAAGAATCTGCAGTTTGAGGTGGTTGTTGGGAATGCAACAAAAAAACCAAAGGGGAAAACTTGCCAGAGAGAAGCAAGAAGAACTAGTGCAAAAATTCATTAAAACATTAGACAGATTGAGATATCACTGTCTCTCTAAGAAGAAGCCTGTCTCTTTATCTGGCTGCTGGGCTGGCTAGCTCGGGGGTGAGATCCCGAGCTAGCTCAGCAAAATAGCAGAGTTTAGACCACGTTTAGAAGCCGGCTGTGCTATCTGTGATTTTCCCTTTTCTGGCTGTGCAGCTCTCCAGGCGATGCAGCTACATCCACAGGGCGTTTGGTTGGACCCCCCTGGACCCCGAGAACAAAGGAAGGCGAGAACGGAGACGCTGGAGATGACTGGAGGCGCTCATTCCTCCATCCCCCTCAGCACACTGACCAGGGAGCTGCTGGCTTTCCCCAGGGTCACGGGGACGGGGGCGGGGCTTACAGCAACAGCCAATGGGAAGGGAAGGAACCCGGGGCCAGCCCAACACCCTTGGCACTGGGACGGGGGGGAAGGGAGCCGGGGTGAACCAATACATATTTGTATAGGGGGAACATTAACAGCGAGGGGGTTTCCTCAGGAGCAGTTCTGTCCCTCTGAGCCCTAGGCTGGCAGGTTTGCCAGGACACCCCAACAGAAACCTTGTCTTTTCTTCAGCCTAGCAACTCACTTCTGCCTTTATGTGACACTGAACCAGATGAAGAACTGATTTGATTTTATTTTTTTTTCCTTCTTGATTTATTTCACCAGTTAACTACCAATTCATGGTGAAAGTTGGTTTCATTTAGAGAGGGACTGCCAAGATCTAACTGAAACTCAAAACTGAAAAGAAAAATCAGTTTGATTTAAAATTGATTTGACTAAAAAAGAACTTGATTTCTGTATTGAAATAATTGAATGTCTTACTCTTAATACATTGAGTATTCCTGGCAGATACCACTTTTGCAAGTAAATATCTCAAACGTGGTGAGGCCTTTATTACTTGTTTCTGATATATTTCTGTGTCATTTTGGAAACATGCTAGCGTACTAGCCGCCAGGAAAGTTTTTTCTGGACAAAGGCTATAATAAAATGGTCAATGGGTTAGTAAACTGGTTGATGACAGAAGGAGAATATCCTCAGGCATACAAGGGTGAAGAAGAGTAACTGGAATCTCTTACTTACAGAGTACACCTTTTGTCTCTCTAAAGGTCTTTAAGAAGAAAAATCTTGATAAGTTTATTGTCTGAGCCTAACAAAAAAAGAATTTTAGGAACCCATTGCTGTATTGGATGTAACTGTCCAGATTTTTTTAGTGACACCTTTAAATAATAAATAAATCTAATTGAGATGTTTTTTTCCTCCCTAAAATCTCTGACAAAACCATTTCCATTTTAGTCACCCCTGTGTGTATCTGTTTGTGTAACTAATGAGATTTCTTTCTTCTTTATATTTGACCAAATCCCTTGATAACCACTGCCATACGTGTGTGTTGCATATGCAGAAATCTTACTGAATCAGTGGAAATGAAGCAGTGTTAGTGGTTATTTAAATCAATCACTATAACTTGACAGAGAGCAGTGATCCACACTTCTTTGTTTTGTTCTCCTTTAATTTCAGTTTAATTTGCTCAAAGGCTCTTGAGTTGAACTATGGAAATCAAGGTCATATATCTGCAGTTGTATTTGTCATACAGAACAAAACTGCCAGCACTGAGCTTCCTGCATGAACAAACACCAACTGACTAATTTTCTGCTTGCCTTCAAAGCACAAGTGTCCTAGTTCGGACAGTCACCCCAAGACAACAAGTTAAATACTTTTTACTTCTCTGATCTTATCTCAGAGATAATTTCTCTTAATGATCAAATACAATACTTGATGAAGATTTCAGCTGTGACAATACAGCATGACACATGAGCTTTTCTCTTGCTCCCTTAGCAACAAGCACAGTGTATTGTTCCTTTATTATGGTATTGCTCTGTTAATCCTGAATCTTGTGAGAAGTAAAACACCTTTATTCCTAAGGAACTCACTGAAGATTGGTAGAGGGTATCATACCACAAAGCAGACTGCATGGTCATAACATTATAAATAAATTTACCATATTTCTTCCTCTTTGTAATGTCATATTTCATTATACATTATATTACACTTCATTATAATCCCATTTGATGTAGGTTTCTGGTCAGGATCCTGATCATTCCTCATCTAAAAGTGTAAACTGTGCAAAACTCTATCAAAAACGCATATAAGGTTTTAGTTTTCTACACTTTCTTCTTTCTATTTCCCCTGTGTGAGATGGAGGGAAAAGAGAGGAAATGGGAGGAAAATTCGAGTGAACAACAAGTTAAATATTTCTACTCATTCAAAAATTCCAATACCGTAGAAATCAGCACAAGGAGTTACATCACACCCAGAGCTGTAAGGGTGCAAGAGACTGAAATTCAGAAATTTCTGGTTATGGACTTCTAGTCTGGCACATTGTAAATACAAAACTGCTTGTATCTGTGTTCAGATAGATTTTAGACATTAAAAAAATTAAAAGCCACAACAAAACTAATAAAACCAATCCCAAACCCACAAAACCAACCCAACACAACCCAAAAACCACAAAACCCCCACCAAAACCCAAAACCAATGCTCCCCCAAAATCCCAACTACTGTAAATTAGAGACAGGATGATGTAACCATGATTTCATACACGTTTATTTCTAAAATTTAGTACAAATAATCAGGAAGTACACAGACACATTTTACACAGTGCTGTCAGTGAGCATGAATCTTTGAATTAACTTTTGCATATTCAAGACCCAGAATACTCTTTAAAATCTGCATCAACATAGGTCTTCATTTTCAGTTCTGTACAACTTTGTCCGTGATTTCTGTTGTTAATGTAAACCTGAAGGCAGATGTGTGGTTTCAAAAGCTAGCAGTGTGCAACCTATGGATTTCCTACCTGAAGAGTGTAAAAAAATCAGTTTGATGAATCAATAACAACAGGTGCAAGGTGTTACTAGAATAATATTTTGGAATGCTAGTGTTCATAGGACTTCAAAGAAAACTACAAGAATGAGAGTTTGTTCCTGGGGACTGGAAGAGAAAATAAATCTATTGACAGTTTGATATGACTGTGAATGAACTAGGAATTATGGGCAAAAGGATGTTTGGAATTCTGGAAAAATCTAAAATAAGTGTTTTGTCCCATTCACTTTGTTCAGGTTTGTTTGAAATTATCAGACATGAAGAAAAATTAGGATGACACTTTAAACAAAAATCTCATACATAATAGGAGTGCAAGAAAGCACATCATACATGGCATTGCATAAAAAGAACACTCGCTCTGATTTCATAACACTTTTCAGTCATTATTAGGAATCCCTTCATTTTTTGGTGACCTGTATCTGCCCACCTTGCTCTCTTCAGCAGTCTTTCTAGCACTGGAAGTTCTTTTCCTGTTTGCAAAGACTTTGAGGATTTTATCTGTGTGTAGTAGTATGAACAGGCTGGAAAGAATGAGGTATATCAAGTTATGCCCAACAGGTCCTTCAGGTAAACAGTAAGGAAACTGTTTTGTAAAATCTCTCAAAATATAACAGCGCATTACTATAGCTAGGAACAGAGAAATTCTTTTCAGTACTCCCTTTAAAGCCTTTATAAAAATTCAGAAACATTGATCTGCAGTTAAGGACTCTACAGAGACCATTTCAGAGAAAGAGCATCCTGGGTACCTGTTCAGGCACAAAGTGATTCCAATTTTAGCAGTAAATGAATCTCATGACAGAGAGCTGTGTTTAAAAGGTTTAAGGAAGGATGGCTTTCTTCTTTAGGTTGTTTTTTTTTTTTTTCTCTTTCTTTCTTTTTTTATTTTATGTTAAATAAAGGAATTTTGGACTTTGTACTAAATAAAGTTTTCAGAGAAAAGTCTTGGCACATTTTCATAGTAAGACATTGAGTCTCCAAGTTTTAGGTCCCTTTAGGATATACTCCTGTCTAAAGGATTCACTCTAAGTTACTACTTTGCCCTGCTACAGGTAACTGAGCCTTTTGGTAACCGAAAAATGAAAAGAAATGTTATTAAATTTTATACCATATGGGCTACAAAAGGGTATGAACAATTGGTGCCCAAAACCCTGAGTTCTAGTTGGCATTTTTAAATTAAAAGAGAAGCAAAAGTGAGAAACTTGTTAGTTCTGCCCATCCCATATGTACAGTGCTGTATATATATTCTACAGTGCTTTGAACAAGATTGTGTTCTTTATAAGTTGATTATGGGGGGGGACTTATAGGCTACACATAAATACTTTGTTAATTTTTAGTTTTATTTCTGACTGAGAAAACAGGAAAGTGAAGGAATCAGAAAAATATTAGGAAGACTCATGCTACTGTGAAGCAAAAGAATAGATACACTGTCACAAAATCACAAAGAATAAGAGGTTTTCTACCATCACTTATCATGCTTTATACTTTGAAAGGACTTGGGCACATGACCAAATTTCTCCAGGAATAACAATGTACATCAGCTGATCTCTGCTAAAATTAACATTCTCCACCCTGTCACACTCAACAAAGCTAGCAAAGCTGAACAAAACATATCTAAATGTTTCCACAATTCATATGATTTTGATAAAGATATATTATTTGGGAAATAAACAAGTTATGTGCACATATTATAGAAAATTCTGCCTCAGGAAGGAATACCCATTCTGAATGNTATTTACAGAGGAAATATTGCCTAAGTGAACATTACTTTGACAAATTTTTTTTACACCAATGCCAATTTGGTTCCATTTGGGGTGTGGCAGAGGAATTTTTTTTTTTTTTTTTTTTGAATGCTAGAAATGGGAGCTCTTTCTACTTTGACAGCTGCTGTCTTTTATCTTGGAAAAATCATACTTCTCCACAGAGATTATTGCAATATTATCACAGTTATGAGTAGGACAGCTATAAGAAGGTAAATACTAAGGACAAAACAAATCTGAGAGACTGACAAAAGAAATTAAGTAGTTCAAGAAATGCAGTTCCCCTTGCAAATATGCAGTGATGCACTCACACTTCTGCTCATTCCTCTAATTCTAGCACGCAGTAGCACTACTCATTTCAGGTGGGAAGGAAATCAGTCAATTATTTGTAAAACTTGTTGAAAGCATGCACTCCTACAAACTTATGTCTTTGGTTTCAAAGTTAAGCAGGCAAGATCAGTGCCAGCCTACCAATAAATAGAGTTCTAACTTGGAGGTACCTCACCCCAAGGTGAAGGAAGAACATCCATGTTCTTTGCCCACTTGCAAAGTGTTTCCCATAGTAAGGACAATTTCAAAGGAGGGACAAATTACTATGAGGGATCACACAGCCCAAATGTCAGCCCATTTTTGTTATCTCTAGTTAACATTTGACAAGAAATGTGATAAATATAACAGAGAAAGATTTGAGTCTTTTCTTCTCTCAGACCCAAAATCTTCCTATAACCAAGACACTTAAGACGTGAGTTAAATGTGCAAAAAACATCTGAAAAGATGACAGGTTCCTCATAGACTCCCAAGTCCCACTAAGAAATTGCTGAAGTATGATCACTCTGGACTTGTGCTTTCAAATATTTTCCCAAGTGAGCTGGCAAGCAGGGACTGGCAAAGGACTGTTTATTGTGCCTGAAAGCAGCTGCAGTGTCTGGACTAGGAGTCTGGACTCCTAAGGTCAGTCATGCCTCAGAGCCTTAGAAAAGAACTTCCCATCTTATAGGAAATGCAATCCAGGCATATAGCAAAAGTTTGATGAGAGAAGAGATTTATATGTCATCATTGCTACATCTTAAATGTAACAAGGCATCTCATTCGCTGCTTATAAAAATACACAAAATTGAAAGACACCTACACACTATATAGACAAAACTAATTTAACTAAAGTGATGTAGATCTCTGCAATAGCTACTAGTTCAGTCTCCTTACCTTCTGCTGTGGTCCTTGTGGTGTGGCTGTGTTATTCACTCAGCAATGATTGCGATGACACATTAATTCAGCTTGTTAAAAAGTCTGCAAATGAAAAAAATTTAAAGAAAGCAAGACAAAAGCTAAAACTCAACAGGAGTTGGCAAGCGTGACAGGAAATTATACAGGTCCAGTTACACATTGGAAACACTCAAAGAATAAGATGCACAGGCCATTTTTCTGAAAAAACTGTTTAATTGAATATTTCTGCTGTGTTTCTCTAATCAAAGCCAGCCTGATGGGCCCAGAAAAACAATTGCTTTTCCTATGCAGTATTATTACTCATAAGCAGCTGCTGCATCCCAGATTGCATCATATATGTCATTACTTGAAGGTTGTGGTTTAGCACTGAAGCACCTGCAGCATACCAAATACATCCCAGACACTAACTGACTTATACAGTATAGTCGAATACTGTATGAGTAAATTGTGTCAAATACTTGGAATTATCTAGTCTTCTGTCTGTAGCTTGTCTTACATAACCTGCATTAGGCCTGTGAGTTCAGAAAGTCACATTGGCAGCTTTCCAATCCTCAAGAATTCATTGGGATTTTAAAGCTCCTAATGATCTTACCCGATATCACTGCCAAATATTTGTACAAGTGACTTTGGTTTGTTGCTTTTCAAATGAAAAGATAATCAGATGAGAGATTCTCCTAGGCTTTTTAGAGCGTGGTGGTTTCTTTTCTTGAAGTTAACCAGCAAGTACAACTATCATACTCATTTAAACCATTATTTCTCAAGGAAAATATATTGAAGTCATAAAAAAAAAAAATATTTAATTCAGAATTTGTGGAAATTGAGGCAATTCTTATCCTTGTTCAACCTACATATCCTCAGCACTACACTGGAGAACAGTGGTTCTCCAGACATTTATATGCATTGCTAGAGGCAACAAGTCTAAACTACTGCTTCATATCAGCATAAATGGCATTTCCTACTAAACAGTCTGTTCTACCCCCAGCACCACTGTGGTATGTACAGACAAAAAATCAAGTGGCAGATGAAAGACTTCAGTCTGCCATTGCCTAATCTCAAGATTAGATTCCAAGATAATTACACATTTCAAATAGAAATTAGATTAAAACTTGACTGCTATTTTAATCAAGTTAGAGTTCAATTTGGTAATTCTTATTGCTACATATTGAAAGAGTCTGGTACATGTAAATGAAGGCTGTAATAGTATAGCTGAAATACTTCAGATTCCTGCATATTTGTAGTCACTGTACTTCACTTCAAGGAGATGGCTCATCTTTAAGGAGGTTAAGCTACTCGGTAAGGCTCCAAGAACTTGCAAAGATTTTCTCTAAACTGGCTCATCTACATCTGTGTGAGGGTGTTTTACATATTTAAATAGTTACATTTAAATATTTCTATGCTTTTTCAGCCCAGTTTGAGCAGCTGCTTCTCAAATGAGATATTTAAACCTTTCTGTACTCTACTCACATAAATAATTATTTCTCATCTGACATCCACTACGCAGGATGGAGTTCAGTACAAAGGATATTTGGGTTGGGATTACAACATTAGGTTCTCAAAGAAGCAGAGGGGCTAAGGAAAGTACAATCTTACTTGTATTGTAGGGGTTAATTACCTAATTTGAACTCACAATAAAGCTCGGCAAACTAGCTCAACTGCAGGGTACACAGTATTCTGACAGCAACCACACAATTGGTGTCTTAAGGTTCATTAAGGAGACTTGACTTTTCCTGCTCTCATTAAAGTCAGGTTGTGATTTCCTGGAGTGAATTTGATTGAGTAATCATACCCTGGAATTATACCTCTCTTTGCAGCATCTTCTCCCACAAGTAACTTAAAGGGAATGGTTTGATTCCTAAGAAGCTCTTCTCACACTCAGGTGCTCAGATGTGTTTTACCAAGTATCGTTTAAATACTGAAGGGGCAACAACCATATGGAAAAACAAACCAGTCACTATGCTTTCAGCAAAGTCTGGACAACATCCAAAGACATAGGCTTGTTTTAGCAAGAGGGGATGTTGGCTGGAATCCTGGTGGCCTGATAAGGAAGAAAAACAAATGCAGAAATCAAATCAGATTCTCTCAGGCAGACAGTGAAGAGTATTACTCATAGCACTTTATTAGCATTGACTTTCTAAAGTTTTGCCATTTATGATATTTCAGGTCCTCAGTTCATGGGAATGTTGGTGTTTTTTTATCAGTCCTTCAGCTCTTTCACTGATATGAGTGAATGAATTCTTATTTACCAATAGAAGAAGTTTCTCTACTCATTCTTTTACTTCAAACCATAGGAACAGAATCATAGAATAACTCGGGTTGGAGGGGATCTTTGAAGGTCAGCTAGTCCAATCTTCCTTGCCATGACCAGCAGCATCTTCAAATAGATCAGGCTGCCTCAGGGCTGCCTCCAGCCTGACCTTGAATATTCACAGAAATGAGTTATCTACCACCTCTGGGCAAATTGTTCCAGTGTTTCACCACCCTCATTGTAAAAAACTTCTTAAAATCTAATCCTATCTAATCTAATCTAATCTAATCTAATCTAATCTAATCTACCCTCCTTCAGATTGAAAACATTATCCCTTTTCCTATTGCAACAGGTGTTGCTAAAAAATTTCTCCTCATCATTCTTATAAGACCCCTCTCCATATTTCAACACCTCAGTAAGGTCTCCGTGGAGCCTCTTCTTCTCCAGGCTGAACAACCTCAGCTCTCTCTGACTTTACTCACAGGAGATGTGTTCCATGACTCTCATTATTTTTATGGCCCTTCTCTGGACTCCGTCCAATACATTGAGGGCCACAGACCTGTACACAACACTCCAAGTGGAGCTCCATGAGAGCAGAGTAGAGGGGCAGAATTACTTCCCTTGACCTGCTGCCATGCTTCTTTTGATGCAGCCCTTCTGGGCTGCAAGCGTACATTGCCAGCTCATGTCCAGCCTCTCATCTACCAGCATCCCCAAATCCTTCTCAGCAGGGTTGCCCTCAATGCCTTCATCCTCCAGCCTGTGTTGATACCGGGGATTGCATTGACCCAGGTGCAGCACTTGTGCTTGGCTTTGTTGAACCTCATGAGGTTCACATGGGATTACTTCTTGAACTTATCCTCAGGATGGCATAGCATTTCTCAGGTGTGTCAACACCACCACTCACTTGGTGTCATCTGCAAACTCACTGAGGGTGCACTCTATCCCTCTGTTTAGGACATTGGTGAAGACATCCAACACTATTGGTCCCAATAATCCTGAGGGATATCCCTCAGCATTGATCATCATCTGGCCGTTGAGATATTGACCGCTACCGTCTGGATATGACCATCCAACATATTCCTCATCCATATGGTTGTTCCTTCTCCAAAACATCCTTTTCATTTTCCAAATCTGTTACTTGTCACTGTGAATGGTCAGTCTTTCATTTACAGACTCATATTTTCAGTTTTCATTAACTGTTTTCAATCTTATGCACTTTTCAAGGACTGTGTTAATTTGGGATAATGGGTGGTTTATGCGCTGGAGCAGAATTAGCTAAATTTGTTTAACATTATGTATGCTTTTCTATTAATAAATAATTATTCCTTGTAGTTCAATAAACTAGAAAGTTATACTGAAAGAGTCTAACATGCTATCATTTAGGAACAATGCTAGGACTGTGAAGTCAGATTTATTTCAAATATTAATTAGTTTTTAATTTTTAATTTTAGCTACAATAGAATTCATATTTTATTGCAGTCACTCAAACATAATAAAGTGATGTCAAACAGTACAGAATGGTACAAAAGGTTTCTGGTATGACCAAGACACACTGTGAATACTATTGTCTATTGCAGTTTAATGGGCCTCAATAGCTGTAGCTAATATATCATACTGTGCAAAGAAAAAAAGCATAATTAAATGCTATTTCTGTGTAATTACACCATCCATTATTCATTACTAAAATTAAGGCAATTTTAAAAGCCTTTTATCACAATAAATTATTAGAGAAAAATAAAGATCGTTTGAGATGAAACCTTGTTTCTATGCTTTGTTATATTACATGTCTGAGTGTCTGTGGCCTGTACTGAAAAAGGAACACATTACCTTTCTGAGAGAAGAAAGTCATAAGAGCACACCAAGCCATCATTATCCAGCATTATCACTTACATGTGGGAAAGGATACCACAGAGACATCAACAACCCCCATATGAGAAAATCATAAGATGTCATGCACCCAATTTGCTGTATTCAGTTGCCATACAGGAAGAGGGTTGTACATGCAGCAAGAAGTGCTGAAAGATAGTTGTACACTTTATATTCTATGATATAAAGCTATTGGTTTATAAAGCTTAAGTTTTTCCAATGTGAGTCTGGGAACCAGAATCATAGAAATTTAAGTTATTCAAAATTGTTATGTCATTATATGGAACATATATCATGAATAACAAAGTTTCCTATGAAACCCAGTAGTATACAAGACCAGCCATCCAAGTGCTCTAAAATTGTTTTCCAACAACAAAAAATTTTAAAAACCCTTTTGTTTCCACCCTCTATGCCCACTACTGAAAAAATCAGAACACTGTTGAACTGCTACAAAAATGTCAGAGATGTACTTCAAACTTCAAGCATAGGAAGATTCTACATGTCTGTTGTAACACTGCTTAAATGCTGCAGCTTAAAATGCAGTAGTGATAGGAACCCAAAACTAAATTCTAAATCTTATTATTACATTAGGTCAACAGTACCCACAAGATAAATAGGCTGAAAAAAACCTCTCTAAGAACAAGTTTATCAGCAATCATTTATGTTTCTAAGGAGAAAACTTTACAGTGAGGTCTAGGGAGATATACTTCAAACATTAATGCTGAAAACTTTCACAGAAGTTTCGTTCTTTCTCAGAAATTAGATATATATATTAAAGACAAATGAAGACCAGAAAATTAGTGGTAGCGAGATCCAAGTTCCTTTCAGATTTTATGTTTCCTATCAAAAGAAGTGTGGCCAGGAGATGAAGGGAAGTGATTCTGCTCCTCTGCTCCACTCTGGTGACACTCCACCTGGAGTGCTGCATCCCGCTCTGGGGTACCCAGCACAGGAAAGACATGCTAGCCTGTTGTAGTGAGTCCAGGGAAGGGCCACCAGTTAGAGGAATGGATTACCTCTCCTAGAAGGAAGGGCTGAAATAGTTAGGATTGTTCATACTGGAGAAGAGAGGAGA